>CM033745.1:2208159-2808159 GCA_019671005.1 Hibiscus mutabilis
CTATTTCTATTTGGTTTTTCGATTTGAATTAAATGAGAATTCACGATCTAGAATAGATATGATGATTTGAACAAAAAGGAAAACCGATATGTACTAGAAAGCCCAATTGTGTAAAGGTGGTCAGCTGCCTCAGATATTGTCCAACACTAGTTTTTCACAAAAGTGATTTGCAGTATAGGCCTACACTAGTACAATGATAAAAACAAAAACAAAAGAAGAAAAAACATAGTTTACTGCAGCAAAGATTTGGAAGAAATTTGGCAACTATTTTCCATGGCAATTAAACTTTTAGAACAGTGTCAATGACTCGGTTTCAGGGTACATCTTAAATTACTGCTCCTCCAAACACCAAGGCCAAAAGGCAATCAATTCCCCAGATGATGATCCACTCCCTTGCCCAATCGTCATGCATATTTATACGTGTTTGCAGGTTACTCATAAATAACAAATTACTAAATTTCCGTTTGCATATTTTGTGTAAAATATTTTTAAAGAATTTTTAAGTTTCTGAATTAAAACTATCAAGTGTGAATTCGATTAAAATGTATTATGGCTATTATATATATTTGACTTATAGATTTGGGTTTAATTAATACTTGTACTACTAGTTTTGTTGATTCAAATATCTTATATATTTGAACCCAACAAATGGTCACAATGGAAAAGAGGATGATGTTCATCTTAGGAGACCTGAGTTTAAATCGTTTTGCATGTAAGATGTATGTACATTGTAAAAAAATTAAAAATATGTACAAACATATATTGCCTTTTAATCACCATAAGACAAAGAAATCATCTTATATACTCAAACTATTACAAGTTATAATTCTTCAACACCTAAATTGAATACAAATGTGCTTGATTATATTTAAACTCATAATTTTATGATCATTGTAACAATAACAACATAACTACGATCGACCAGAACAAATACTGCAAATAATGTAATTGAATGACATATGGTATAATCAAAACATCAATTTTTCGGAATCCAACAAATAGTTAAAGTGGGAAAACGAATGATATTAATCCAAACATACATGGATTTAATTATTTTGTCTGCAAGATGTGCGTGCATTGTTAAAGAATTAAAAATATCTATAAATAAATACTACACTATAATCACCTTTAAATTTATAATTTTTTACTTATTATTTTTGTTAAGGCATAATGCAAAAAATGCAAAAAAATGCCCCTAACGTTTGACTGAATAGTCATTTTGGTTCCTATTCTTTTTTGAATCAATTTAACCCCTCTAACGTTTCATTTTGGGTCAAAATGGCCCCCTGCGAATGAAAACTATTAGACAACTGACGATAAACAGCTTGAAATGACGTAACAAACCTACATGGCAGTGCACGTCGCGATAGTAGTGTCATACACACAAATATGCCGACTTTACATAATGGTACAACAGTCAAAAAATATTTTTATAAAATTTTATAAAATATAAAATAATTTTTTTTCTTCTGATGTTTCATTTTGTTAAGTCATTTTAAGATGTTTATCGTCAGTTGACTAATACTTTTTATCCGCAGAGGGGCTATTTTGACCCAAAATAAAACGTTAAAGTTAATTGGTTAAAAAAGAATAATGACTGAAATAACTATTCAGTCCAATGTTAGTAATATTTTTGGCTTTATACTTTTTCTTAATAATATTATCTTAAAATTAAAATTTGAATTGTCTAATATGTTTCACATCGCTAATTATAAGATTGTTCATGAATAACAAACTTTTCACATTAGTAAATTATAGTAGATAGCTGACAACAAATTACATTAATTGATAGTCTATTGTATTAGTTAATTTGACTAGCAGGTTGTATTAACTGATTGTATAAAAGTTTTTAGTAAAATTAACTGATAGTTGATAGCTGTTTGATTATTGAAATAAGCAAAATGACATTTAAGGACATAATTATATTCGATATTTGTTTGAATAGTTTATTAGTTATCAATATTTTGTATCTATTAATACTAATTAAATTATGAAAATTAATTTTTAATATAACATTACTAAGCATATTTGAATGATCTATTTATTAATTTATTATTTATATACTTATTTTTAATACAATTTAATTAATTATCAAATTTAAATACAAATATTGATGTACGATAATAAAATGAAAAAAATAAAAAAAATATTAGTTTACAAATATTAAAATGTAAATAAGTGAAATCGAAAAATAAAAATAAAAAAGTTAAATTTAGGTTATTTAGATATTTTTTATAATTGTTAAGTGTAAAAAGAGTTCTTATCTCTCTTTTATGTCAAAACATTTAATTTTAAAAAACTCCTAATATAGTATCTTTTTTTAAAATTAAAATATTTACCAATATCCACTATTTTAATATGCTCTTTATTAAATATTTTAATTAATAAATTTGACTCAAATTTTTAATTTAAACTTAAATCTATAATTTAAACTTAACCCCCTCTTTACCAAACAGTTTTCTTCTCCAAATTTGAGAAAGTTGATAACAGTAGATCATAATTACGCCTACTTTTGTATGATTATGGGCAGTGGGGACATATGTTTCAAAGAAGGGAAGTCTCGAAGGTGACTTTGAAGTGGCAGCCAATAAATGTGCGAATGATTAGCCTCCCGTGAGGAATCCTACCACCCACCTACTTTTCCCATTCTTCATTTTTTTTCTTTACTTCTAATTAGAGACGTAAATAAGTTGAGTCGAATTTAAATAATATTGAGTTCGATTTAACTTGTTAAAAATTTGAGTAGTTTTAAAAGCTTGAATCATCTGAACTCGACTCAGTTCGTTAAGAACTTTAGTCAAATTCGATCTTAAGTCGAGTTCAATCGAGTTGAGTGTTGGCCGAACTTTGACCGAGTCAAACTCGAGTACTTTGCAATATGTCTCGTCCTATTTAAAGTCCTATTAGGAAAAAATATTGATACATAAGTTGGGTAACAAGCTTGTTAATTTTAGGGTTTAGAGGTTTAAGACTTAGGTTTATGTTTTAGGGTTTTAGGTTTAGAGATTTAGATTTTAAATTAGAAAATTTAGCTATTATATTTTAGAGTGGCTCGTGAGCTTTTCGAGTGGGTATCGATTATCTCGACTCGGCTCGTTAAGAACTCGAGCGGAATTCGAGTTCAAGTTGAGTCTAATCGAACCGAGTGTTAACCGGACTTTGACCGAGTTAAATATATCACGATCTTTCTCGTCTCATTTACAGCGCTACTTCTAATCAACTCTTATTTTCAGTCAATTAATAAATGAAATATCGAGTAGTATAATAATTATATACATTAAAATATAAATAACCATATAAATTAGCTTGCAGGAAGTGTTTCAAAGACTGGAAAAAATGTGTTGAAGTATCAAGTAAAAAGTGCCAAATCAATCAGTATTTTTTTTATTATGTGATGATCCATATATATATATATATATACGTGTGATATGAATGTGACGTAGGTTAATGAATGAAAAGACAAGAGGTTATTCTCCACCTTCATTAGTTTTGCTTCCGTCCAAAAGTTGTAGCCCAGATGTCCGTGAATGTGAAGTGGTAAATATTTGCTTTTTGGCATATAAGCGGAGATTCTTTTATAAGTGGGCTTCTAATTCTATATATTAATATGAAACATTCTTTTAAAAGTATTATAGCTTCAACACGCCACATGGTCAATCATATAAAATGTTCTTTTATATCAATGATTTTTCATGGGGTGAATTTAGGTATTAATAGGAGCTTGAGAAGTTATCAATTCTAGAAAATTGTGAGATTTTTATATTTTGTTTTTACAGGTTCTTGAATTTGGGGTTTTGTCTTTTATTTTTGGGTTTTGCAAGAATGTCATTTTTAAGCCTTTCTTTGTAGGTCAAAACAAAGAAATATATCCAGACCCAGGCCCGGCAGCAACTCACTTTAACTAAACAAAAAAAAAAAAAAAAAAAAAACTAAACTAAACTAATCTAGTGTTTGGAATTGGGACCTTGTCTATTTTGAGAAATTTATTACCCCATCTAACAACACACTCGGATTGACATTTGACATGATATTATCTATTTTGCAGCGTTTAGACATTAAAAAAAAAGAAAGAGAAAGAAGCAAAAGCCAACTTTCTGGTGAAATATTTAGGACAATACATCCATGACACAACAAATTCATCTTTATATATATAAAATCGTATGTGAAATTATGTAACAGAAAGACCAACCGATCCACGTGAATGGGTCCATCTCCTTCACCAATTGTCTTTGAGTATATGAAATCCCAAGTACATGTTACAAGACAATTCTAGATTTTTACGATTGTAAAAATGTAGGCACACTAGCATCGTAGCTTCACTGGGCTCAATTGACTGTTTCAGCTTGTTTCAATCGTCGGACCATAGGGCTTGGCCCACCAAATGTGTGTCCATTGAGTGGTTAAACCCTGCCCAATAATTTTCGTTTTCAGGAATTGTTTTATTCATTTATGCTCTACATTCGTTTATATGTTAAAAACATTCACTTTTGTTTAGGGTGAATATGTTTCGGTTTGGTAAAGTTTTTGAACAATCTATCGCTTTTTTATTTGATTAACTTTAATTATTATTTTTTATATTAACTTTAAATTTTGAGATTTTGTATTTTATTTAGACAAACTAGATCATCAATTCTCTGTTGTTTTTTCTTCTTCAAGGCTATCGCTACTGAAACTAGCTTTGGTACTTTGACAATGTTGACTAGGAGAAGGTTAACATTTATGTGACTAAAACTACTTTCAGAAATTATTATACAAGTTGGTACAGATAAGTTGTTCAGTGTCCGACTCCGACCAGTTTGTCCATGTGTCTAAGAAAGCCTTTCAATTTGGCCGTTAAATGGAAGGAAACGGTGGAGTCTTGGGTCTTCTTTAGAACAAGGATGTTGCCGAATTATGCAGCAAAGAAAGAATGATTGCAATTGCTTGCCTGTATGTCTTGCTTAAAAGTGTAATGTTAAGGCAATTGTCAGCGGCAGCAAAAACAGGGAGAACAGTGCCGCTTGATTGCTTCCAGAGTAGCCACTGACTTGGATTTGAATACTACTTTGTTTCCTTGTGTTTTGCATACTAAATTTAATTTGCTTAATGTAATCTTGAATATTGGGTTTTCTGATTTTGTTTAATGTGGCATGTGGCAGTATATGTTTTGATTAGTCAATTTAATTTGCTTTCTTTTTCTGCCAAGAATCAAGGGATAAGAACAGCCAGCCCACCATCAAATAAATTAACAAAGAAAAAACTGGGAAGAGTTGACAAAATTGATGCCAGCCAGTCTTCCTATGTTCACGTTTAGACTAATTTTAGCCAGAATAGGTTTCAACCCGTGAGATTTCTCGGTGAGTTAATTCTGTACCCACATTTTATTTGCAACTTGCACGCAGCAGCATAATAGAAAATTAACTGAGTCAAACTTATCCCTAGAATTCAAAGATTAAACATGGCATTCCGTCCCATAAAATAAAAAAAACAATGTTGCAAAGACATGGTTTGTACCTTTCTCTTTTAGATCCAGAAAGGTTCTTATTTGTTTTGGATTGTTTTTATGGGTGTGTTGACTGGTAAGATGGACAATGTTTTTGGATGATGAAAAAGGTAGTTCTGAATTGATGGTAGTGATGGAGGATTCTGCTTTGGTGATCGTGACCCCTGTTTTTTGCTGCATGATTATTTATAAGTCTTTGAACATGTGTCAATAAGAATTATTGTGACATAACTATTGATTAGATGTCCTAAGAAGTGATGGTTTAGATCAATCTGTCATCAAAGAAGACCACGTGTGTCGCCACGAGGTCTGAGATAATACGTTTTAACTCGATAAGCTTTTGCTAATGACTACCTGCATACTATGTTCGCAGGAAACTGCTGTCTACATGCTTGAAGGTTCATATTCTAAGAGGTTTGCATCGTAGCTGTTCGCATATGCTAACGGGGTAATTTTATAACAAAGGGGGTTTAATTGTATCAGAAATTGTTAACGTATGAGATTAGGATCAACTTCACAGTTGCACAATATTCCTCCATTTTAATATTCATACCCAAATGCTAATCTATGATGACTTATTCAAATAGTGCAAAATAATGAAAAAAGTTGATTATTTTGATTAATAATTAATAATTACGAATTAGTGATATTAAGTTATAGATATAATATATTAAAGAGTACTTTTAATAAATTTTCCCACCATGAAAAGGATCTTTCCCCTTAAAAGAAAGTTCATTAACATTATTATATGCGGCATTGCAGCGTAAATTGAAGAAATTAACACGAGCTTTCGAAGAAAGTTGAGAGAGAGAAAGAGAAATACTTTCTTTTAAAAGGTTTTAGCTTTTGATGGTCAAAGACAAAGAAAAAAAAGATTTATGACAAATAACTTTACAGAGACACAAATTGCACGAAAAACATGCAGGAATCTCTTGCGATTTGTCCATCTCCTACTGTTTAAATTTGGTTTAAAAGTTAGCCACAACAACTGTTTTTGGAGCGCTGGAAAAAGCTTTTCGGGTTCCAATCAAATTGAACCAATCTTGTTTTGGTTCCATGCTACGAGCCAAAAGCCTTTTCTTCGACCCTCTGCCATGCTTGGCTTGGCCACTGGTTACTCCTGTTGTAATAATTTATAGTACATGAATAACTTTAAGTTTGCCCAGCTGAGTTGGTAAATGGAAAAATAAGCTTTAACGTGATTAAACAAAGCAATAAAGTAATAGGGAGAAACTTTCTTAATTAGTTTTACCAAAGCAACTTGACATTTATCATCACGAACCACAGCATCAAGAAGAAAAGGGCAATATTTTAATTAATCTTTAATTTCTCATGACCTCATATATCCTAAACCAAAAATATCTTACGAAACTTTAGTAAGAGCTGTTATACTAAATTAGTTTGATATGATTTTAGATGTTTGTTTTTAATTAATTAAATAATTTATAAATTGAATATCATTCAAATATATTAACAATTTCGATAATTAAAATATTATGACAGTTAGAAATTTATAAGTGAAAAAATAATATGAGATCAACACATAACACGTAATAGGAGACGAGATTTGCCTATTTCACTTGGGACGCTGGAGTGAGAAACCGGAGAAGTTGGACTGAATTTAAATAAAAATTCATACGATCTTTCGCTATTCAATCCCCCAACTTCTCCAATTTCTCATTCCAGCCTTCCAAGTTTTCATTCCTTCCATTTTTGTCCCAAAATTAACAATTCAATCCCTCAACCTCTCTAGTTTCTCACTACAGCCTCCCAAGTTTGATTTCCTTTCATTTTAGTCCCAAAATCAAAGCAAAGCCTCCGTGTTTTCAAGACAATTTTAGTGTGCTTTTAAGAAAAGAAAACCATCGTCGTGAAAGTATGACGACTTTTCAAATCTTATCAAATACCGTAGAATCGATAGTAAATCTCAAAATAAACTTTTTTACAACTGTATTTCCTTATTTATTTGTTCCAAGAACAGCATTTCTCTAAATTTGCCCAAACATTATTGGAAATTCTGACACATTCCTTTTATCCTTTTATAAAGCCGGTTTAAATGTAAAGTGATGATGCATGGCATGCCGGGAAGCAAGTTTAGCTCATTGGTGGAATTTGATTGGATTAATTACTTTAAAGCACCTAAAAGCATCTTCCATTTATTCTCAATCGCAATATATGGCTTTTGGAACGTGTTTTTTCTTTTAATTTCCATTAATTTGGTATTCGAATTTCAGCCAACCCCATGGTAGATCATATTGTCTAGGAGAACCAAGTTCTTTTGTTTTATTAAAAAAACCATAGTGCATTTGTTGTCAAATTGATGAGCAATGCATCCATCATTTCACGCAACTAGCAGTGAAATTCTCTCTTTTTCTTTATCATGCAGTGTATATAGTCTTTTTTTCTTGGATGATATTATATATAAACCTCTAGAAAGATATATATATATATATATATATATATATATATTAATCAAAAGAAATTGTAGATTTTCAAACCCAATTTAGGAAGGTTTTCTTTTATACCTATCTCCTTGTTCCTTTCTTTAAAATAAAAATACTATATTTTTATTAAACAGTATACAATGAATCTTTAATCGTACATATAGAATAAATTATTTTGTCTCTGGTTTAGTCGTTGTTTTTTTAATTATTTTGTTATGATTACATGTTAGTATATGTACTTTACTCTTAGTCCTTTGAAAACGTACATCTACCATGCAGCTAAGCTACTCGATCACAAATCTCTTAGGAATTACAAAGCTCTCTTTCTCACTGGAACTATCCAATAAATTCAATTATTATTATTTTTAAAAACATTATTAAAGGCGCACAATAATTTTTAACATAATTTTAAAAAATAAAAATAAAATAATTATACCTAATAATTATCTAAAACATTATAAAACTAGAGAATAAGCACCCCATCAGAATCAAAACTTTATCTCCTTTATTTATGCTCCGATTCTCCATCACTTGGATCCTTTGCACGCAAAACTACTTGGATATTTTCTATAAAATTTACGAATCATGAATGTATGTAGGAACTAGTTAAAAATTCATTTAAGGATAAACTATCCCAGTGACCATCAAACTAATTAGAGATACATATTTTGATTACCGAACTATCAAAATCGTCAATCAGACCACCAAACTTATTAAATTAACCTATTTTGACTATTGCCGTTAAAAAATTAATGGAAGAGTAACGCATGGGTGATGTGTTAGTTAACAAAAATTTATAAAATTATACATTTGGTCCATGTTATTTACCTATTATATCAATTTGATCCTAATTTTAATTTAATTAATTAAATTAGTCAGCCAATCAGATAATGGCACATGTCATCACCCAATTAGATAGATTTACTCAAAATTTTATTTTAATTAACATTTAATATATTTTTTCTTCCAACCAGGTGGTGACATATGGTAACACCAGGTTAAAGGAAAATTAACAAATTTGAAAAAATGGCTCTAGGGAGATTTGAATATAGGACATGTGGGTTTAAAATCCACACCTTTACAATTGCACCAAGCCTCTCTCAATGACATGAATCACACCATTTTTATATATATATATATATATATATATATATAAATGTTATAATGCAGTAAATGTTAGGGGAAAAAGAACTAAACATGGTTGAAAGGGGATTCGAACCTAGATCACTTGAGATGTGTATAATCACACAAACATTTGATTTAATTTAAATATGGAAATTATTAAATATTCAATTTTAAAAAATATTCAATTTAAGAGAAAATAAATTTGATTTAAAATATTCAAATATTTTTTCTTTTTCATATTTAAATTAAATAGAATATTTATTAAAATATAAATATTTGGTTTAAAAAATATTTTATTTAAAAGAAAAGAAATTTGATTTAAAAAATATTTGAATATTTTAAATCAAAATTTTAAAGTATTTAAATTAAATTGAATATTTAAAGTATTTTAAATTCGATTTAAAATATTCAAATATTTTTTAAATTAAATTTCTTTTCTTTTAAATAAAATATTTTTTAAATCAAATATTTAATATTTTAATAAATATTTGATTTAATTTAGATATAAAAAAGAAAAAATATCCAAATATTTTAAATTAATTTTTTTCTTTTAAATCGAATATTTTTTAAAATTGAATATTTAATAATTTTTAGATTTAAATTAAATCGAATGTTTGTGTGATTATACACATCCCAAGTGATCTAGGTTTGAATCCCATTTCAACCATGTCTACTTCTTTTTTCCCTAACATTTACTGCATTATAACGTGTGTGTATATATATATTAAATGGTGCAATTTATGTTATTGAGAGAGGCTTGGTGTAGTGGTAAAAGTGTGGGATTAAAATCTACATGTCCCAGGTTCAAATTTTTAGAGCCATTCTTCCAAATTTTTTTATTTTTTTCTTTAACTAGGTGGTGACACGTGTCATTATCTAATTGGCTGACTAATTTTATTTAATTAAATTAAAATTAAGATCAAATTGATATAATAGGCAAATAACAAGGACCAAATGTATAATTTTACAAAATTTTGTTAAACGCCACATTACCCTTCCTTTATTTTTTTAACGGCGGTATTCAATATGTCAATTTAATAAGTTTGGTAGTTTGATTGACGATTTCGCTAGTTCAATAATCAAAATAAATATCCCTAGTTAGTTTGGTGGTCACTAAAATAATTTACCCTTCATTTAATTATTCTAAAACTTAAAGCATCATATTTAAGGCATTTGTGAAAACAAATTGTGATAATTATATATAGGGGGTGAAATATTGATGAGTTGGAGTAATGATTTGGACAAAAAGCTCATCATCATCCTTTCCACGCCATTTGGTAATTCTATGGCGTTGGCGGCTACTTCCTTTACATGCTTTTTCCTTTCAATTCCACTCACTTTTCCTTTCCCTTTCCTCTCTCGTTCCCAGTATATAATCATATTCTCAAACACCCTTTCACCCCAAACCAAGACACTCCCAGTTCTTTTGTCGTCGTCCCCTGTTCCTGTCTCTGTCTTTGTCCTTGTCTCTCTTTCTGTGAATGGCGATGGCTAACCAACAAGAGCAAGGGATCAAGCTATTTGGGGCAACGATTACGTTGCATGGTAGACAGGTAAAAGAAGAACACAACCAAGCGGACAATCCAACGGTCGACAAGAGGCCTGACAAGATCATACCTTGCCCTAGATGCAAGAGCATGAAGACCAAATTTTGTTATTTCAATAACTACAACGTGAATCAGCCTAGACACTTCTGTAAAGGTTGCCAGAGGTACTGGACGGCAGGTGGTGCTCTTCGGAACGTTCCGGTGGGGGCTGGTCGCCGTAAAGCCAAGCCGGTACCCCGTCGTGGTCTTTCTGGTTCTTGTCTTGTCTCTCTTTCAGTTTGTGGAGGGGAATGGCGATGGCTAACCAACAAGAGCAAGGGGATTATTGATCTGTTATCTCTTTTATTTTATTTTATTTTATTTTATCTTTTTGGGGCGAAGATTAGAAAATTGTATGGATTACGATTTGACTAATGGTTACAGACTTTAAAGGTACTGTTAAAATGATTATTTAAAACAAAGAACAAAAGACCAAAATAAGATTAATATCTTATCACTCAGATTCTTAAGTGCATTGGCTGAGCATATAACTTGAGAAAGAACAAGTATAATATTCCATTTAGATCTGTTTTGTCAAATAAAGTTCCATCGCGACAAGATTCCTGCCAAGCGCATGGCTGAAATCACCCTGAACGTGTTCAGAACTTTCGATTCAAGTGATGAATGAATTGCCTATGCCCGCCGCAAGGTTTTCATGTTTTGAACAAAGCAGAGAAATAACATAATTTAATGACCATGTGTGAACTAACATGTAAACTAATCAAAGTTGGACCCAATCTCTTCCCTCATGTTTGCTTCGTAAGCATGGTTTGCAGGCTGACCTGTTTGCTTGGTTGCCTCGAGGCCTCATTAAGCGAATCAACGCTCTGTAATAAAGAACAAATAAATAATACATTGTTGCAGGGACTTTTCAATACTAATTTACAGGCAAATTTGCACAAATTCTAACTTACTGTATTCAATCATTTCTGTGGACACTAACCATCGCCTTGGCTAAAACATAGATTGCTTTGAGAGTGTACATGACTCAGGCAACACTAACCAGTGGAGGAAGCGGGGAGTGGACAAGACATGACTGGCCGGCCTCTGTTTGGAATGTGCATGACCCGGGCGACAATGGGGCTGTGGCATATACACCTCATTGAATTACGCATTGTGACGAGGTCGTTTTAAGGAGTTTGAAATGTAATAGTTTTGCTATTTGAGACGTTAGTATGGAAGAGCAAATGATGTAGACAGGTCAACATTTAATATGGAAGAGCACATAAATTATTCAACATTGTTAGAAAGAAAGATTTAAACCCCCAATCTATCGGTCAATTTTTATTGCAACTCAAACTTGGCCCAGTGAACGATTTGTGCTTCACTAATCCGAATTAAAGAAATGGGCTTTTATCAATTATTTTAATTCCATCATGCTATTTATTTTGGAAAATGCTTTGATATATACAAGCCTTTTAATTTTAAGATTTGAGGTTTTAGATTAGGGTTTATGGGGTTTAGTGTGTAGAGTGTAGAATTTAAGGTTTGTGTTTAGGGTGTTAGGGTTGCGATTTAGATTTTAAATTTTACAGAAAGATTGTGTAAATTTTTTTTACAGAGCTTGTGTATCAAAATACAACTCATTTATTTTAAGGTAATTATTCTATGCACAAATGCTTGTGGAAAGTTGGTTTGCACAAGCACCTTATTTTAGGGGTTTAGGGACTCTATTTAAGGTTTAGAGTTTATGGGTTTAAATGTAGTATTTTTGAATTTAGGGGATGTTGATAAATTTTTAGGTTTGAGGTTAAAATTTAGGGTTTATATGTTAAAACTTAAATCCCTAACCATGTTACTTTAAAATCTAAACCATAGACTCTAACCCTAAATCCTAAAGTCTAACCATAAACCTTAAATTTTAAACTCCTACACTAAAACACCTAAACTTTAAACTATAAACCCTAAAAATAAGGCACTTGTGAAAACAAAAAGTTTCTACTGCTTGTGTATGGGATAATAATCATTTATTTTATGGGTTCATATTTGATGCTTATATTTAAATCTTGATGTTAATTTTTAAATGAATTTATATTCAATAAAACGGCGTTAAAAACTAAAAGTTTTTAAGAGTTAATTTTAGGGTTTAAGGACTTAGTTTAGAGTGTAGGGTTTAAGGGTTTAGGTGTAGTGATTTAGAATTTATTGATAGTGGTTAGAATTTAGGGTTTAGATGTTAGGGTTTAGGTCTTAGGGTAATATAATGAGGATTTAGATTTTAACATATAAACCCTAATTTCTAACACTAAACCCTAAATTTTAATCACTATCCCTAACTTTTAAACCCTTACACCTAAACCCATAAACCGTACACCCTAAACTAAGACTCTAAACTTTAGAACTAAGGTATTTATGAAAAATTTTAATTTTCGTCGCCGGTGTACGGAATAATTACCCTTTTAAAATTACTAATTGTATATTCATTTATTTGGTTAATACGTGATTAAATATAATTCTAAATTAAATATTCGGTAATGCACCAGTTTCCATGAAAGACGACATGTCCCGAAGCTATGTCGAAATGACGACATGTCCTTTGTGGGTTATTCAGTAATTGGTTACCTATCTCTCTTCCATTTTAATTTATTGAAAAAATCACAAATAAAAAAACTTAGTTTATGTACTTTTATATTATGGTATGCACTTTAAAAAAAAACAGACTTAATTTGTTTGTAATCGACGGTTACTCATGATAAGGAATTATATTCTTAAATAAGATTTAAAATTTAAAGTTTAAATTTTGATATTGTGATATGTGAATGAAACAAATTAAGTTAAAATAATTGTTTTTATAACGAGTCTCTCTATAATAATGATCCGGATTAGTATATAGGTCGACTATAGTTGATATGTTTCAACAAAGTGTGGTCAATAGATATATATTGAAGCGCCAATTAACTTAACCTAAACAAAATCTAGCCGAATGAACATGGAAGTTCTTCATCTTCAACACACAGAATATAAATAGTTCTTACAAGGGAAATATAACGCATACATATACAAGTTTATATTTACACATAAAACATATATGTACGTATATTTATACATATATCACATTATGGAGCAAGCATGGGGATTTTCATCGCTGAAGATAGAGCTGGCTTGTTCATCAACAAGAGTTGAGTACGGTGGTGGCTGATAGTAACCATGATCATGTCCATCGTACCCATGCTTGTAGTAGTTGTAGGATGATGAACGTCCAGCTGCATGGTAAGTAATCACGGGTTGTTTCTGATAATATTCGTAGTAAAACTGGTTCTCAGGTTTGTAAGGATACGGCCACAGCTCAGCTCTCTTTCCAGTTTTTCTCACTTTTTTCAATATCTTCTTCTGGTCTGCCGCCGCCCAACCCATGACCGTTACCTTCTGCATGCCCATATCTACGTCTACACAGTCCACTCCTGAAAGAAATTAAAACACACAAATTAAGCCATTAACATCCAGCAAACTATAGTCATCGTGAAGATGATAGAGAAAGAAGCCGACGCCCATGAAAGTTGGACATACCCTTGAGTTTTCCAAGATCCTTCTTTATCTTGGTGGCGCAGCCCTCGCAATCCATGTGTACTCTCATTTCTATCATCTGCAGACAAAGAAGAGCAAAAAATACAATCGTGTAAGTAATTAGGCAATACTTTGGTGCTAAAATGATTGTTCATTGGTAATATATATGTTACAGTTCACGAAAACAAAAGAAACTGAACTAACCGTCATGTTGAGTATCTATAAGCTTTGTCTTTAGAATAAAAATTTGAGAGCCAATCCTATATATAGGGAAGGTCAAGTTGCTTCTTGGGGACCAAGCTTTATAAATAAAGATTCAAGGGAAAAAGCTTGGCAGCTGCTTCGAAATTAAGTAAGGAGCAAAGTATTTCGCAAACCTAACAGTACACGCAATTTAATTTATATATTTTAATAAATAGTTATATTGCCAACCGGCTTCATAAACATTAGTCAAACACAGTATCGGGAAAATTCTGCGTTGTTGCCTTGTGATTTTAAATCTAACAAGTAAACATACCGAGTTAAGAAATGATTGATTTTGTCGGGAAATACAATAATTCAAGCTGCAATCCTTTCGTGACTCTCCTGAATCGAGTAAATCAGTTACTTAAAGTTAAAGATATTGCGAATTGTAGCTTAATTATATGATACGCTTGCATGGAAATTTTGTTAAATTAATCATTGTTATACGTGTGGGACGAGATTAGTTTTGTCTGATAAAAGTAGGCATATGTCCAAGTGTGGAGTAATTTACATGACAACGACAGTGTCAGCGCCCCCTTAGATTAATACAAGCAAATTCCAAGTAAGTTCCTGTAATTTATTTGGAGCAGGTATGGTCAACATCAATAGATAACATCATCCCCCCCCCCCCGAGTACTCGGCAAACTTTTGGGGAAAAATCACTTCAAAGTTTCACTACTGAAAACATCAGCAGAAATTTGCTTCTTTATACCCTGCGTAAAGTGCATATCCATATAGAATAATATTAGTAATATGTAGTTGCCCTTCAATCAAAGAAAGAGAATGTGACCTTCCGACCAAATAACTAACATCCATTGCGACGGGAAAAAGATTCACTTTCAATACTGGAAAACATTACCAGAAATTTATTCTTTATAAGAACAGGTGCATGAAAATCACTTTCAATACTGGAAAACATCACCAGAAATCTATTCTTTATAAGAACAAATGCATATCCATACATATATTGATAAACAAACTGATTACGACGCATAAGGCACTCTAACTTAATAATGAGTCTATTTTGTTGGATAAATCTTATACTTTGTGATAAGTTTTAAGAGTTGGTTTCATGGCCCTTACGTAGGTGTTGTATGTTGACAAATTGTAATGAGTTTCATACATGTATTGGTTATTGATTTTTGGCTACTTATCGAGGTTGTACGAGACATACATGCAAAAGTGATTCAAAGGGTTATCTACAATTTATTAAAATGAAGTCTTAAATCTAAAAAATTAAATGTTTTTTTATTCGATGTATGCATTGTATGTTAACTTTTGAAAAAAATGAACATAACATAATTAATCTTTTGTTTTTCTCTTTGTAAGCATTTAATTTAACTCATCTTGTCACCCATTTTTTTAGGACTCAATCCGATCGTTGATATTGCACATGCTAATAACCACTCAATGTTGACTTCATATTCGGTAAGCTTTCCATATACTGTTCTTAGTCTTGAAACATTTGTTCATTTTGATGAAAAAATGTATCAATTTCTTATATTCTTTATATTTGAAATTTAATTGTCCTCTTCTTACTTGTAGGTATTTGGCCTCTTTATTTTTATTCAAAAAATTCAAATCTAATTGTTAACCTCCGGTGATAGAATTCAATATTATTTAATGAGGGACCATTTAAAAAATTCTAAATTTAGAAAGTCAATAATGAATTATGTATCTCTTGAGAGTTATATTGCAATTATACCAGACTTTTTTTTTAACTTTTTATGTGGCCATGGACCTACTAATCCCTGGTCAATTACGCTCCTATTAAAATAGTTAAATTCTTTTATTAAATTTATAAAAAAAACTTAATTACAAAATAAGTACCTTAACTATAAAATAAGTACTCAAATTATACATTATTTTTACAATGTGTCTAAATTATTTTTTGGCTGATATAGTTGTGTAACATTCCATTTTAGTTTGTTTTAAAGTCAATCTGTCAAAGAAATCACTCATTCATAGCTCAACACATGACTTTTTATTTTTCATTTTGTATTTTAATTTTAAAAATAAACAGAAAATAAAATAAATTTAAAAATATCTCAAATTTTTTAAAATCACAAAATAGTCCTAAATCCCTAACATCTCAAACCCTAAATTCTCGAAATTCACGCTATTGTCACCGTCGGTAGTCTTGTCTGACCGCACCATCGTCGGTGGCAGAGGCCACTACACATTTTCCCCAACCACCCATCTTTGGTAGGCGACAAGAGGCGTGTCAATCAGACATTGAACGACAAACGTGAAAGGCTCCCACCGTTCAATAGTCAATTGGCATGCCTCCCACTGATTACCGACAATGGGTGGTGGTCACCGACGACGACAATGGTGGGGTTTGAAGATGCTGTTGGCAGTGGCAATGACATGAAATTGGATATTATGGGTTTGGAGTGTTAGGGATTTAGGACTATTTTGTAATTTTTGGGAATTTTAGATTTTTTTAAAAAAATGTTTTAAACTTTTCAGTTTTTTTAATAAAAAATTAAAAAATAAATAAAAAACACGTGTCAATTTTTGAGTAGGTGATGAATTTTTTTAGCGGTGTTACCTTAAAACAGTAACATAATATAAATTTAGTCAAATATTTCAGCCAAAAAATACTTTAAGTATTTATTGTAAAAAAAGAGCTATAGTTATGGCACCTATTTTATAGTTAAAAAAAACTAACTTAACAGCTACACATGTAATGAAAAATATGATGTAATGGCAACTTCATCCCGAGGAATAAATTAGGCCCAGATTATTTGCCGAATATCAGTCCACAAAACAACCAATATATCAGTTGCCAAGCCCATTTTTTGCAGGACGACAAGATATGTCCCGGTTTATGGATGCCGGCCGTACAGTTTTTCCTTGTGAGATGGCTAAACAAGAGAACACAAGCAATAACTGCAAAAACGATGTGCTCACTGCTCATGCGACAGATACAACTAGGACCATACCAAATACTAATTACAAATCCTTTATCCATTTTCGACCCCAACATTCCCCCGCCATTAGAGCTATTTCCCAGCTTACATACCAAACATCAGTTGAGAGTGGTGAGTATTTATACGATTTACTTGCAAGTGTACAACAGAATAGTAACAGTGATAACAGGCAAAGAGAATGCTAATTAATAATGGATTTAAACATTAAATGCTAGTTTTATGTGAAAAATCCTTGTGGTGGCACACACAATGCAATCAACCTCGATTTTCCCTTCAATTTTTGTCATTAGTGTGCTTGCAAGCGGTACAAATAATCTCCTTGCTCTATGCTTAAGGGTCACATCTGCAAGCAATTGCAAAAAAGAAAAAGAAAAGAGAAAGTGCTGAAATCCATTTACAATGGCAGAGAAGGAAGGAGGAAGTGTGAAGAAAGGCCATGAAGAGGGAATGAAAATGGCTGTTAGTCTCCTGGAAGAATTTGGGCTCCCAATGGGACTTCTCCCACTTGCAGATGTTATCGAAGTTGGTTTCGTAAGGAATACGGGTTACATGTGGATCGTGCAGAAAAAGAAAGTCGAACACAATTTCAAAATGATCAGCAAGCTGGTGAGCTATGACACTGAAATCACTGGTTATGTTGACAAGAAGCGGATCAAGAAGCTCAAGGGAGTTAAGGCTAAAGAGTTCGTGTTATGGCCTCCGGTGAATGAGATTATAGTGGATAATCCACCCACCGGGAAAGTTCACTTCAAGAGCCTCGCTGGTGTAACAAAGACCTTTCCCGTTGACGCATTTGCTGCCGGGCAGTAAAATGAACACCGTCTTCTTCTTTGGGAGCCACCAGATTACACTTATCCTGCTCTGCTGCTGCTCTGTGTTTTTACTGCTATGCAATGTTTTAATATGGACTGGTGCATTTCTCATGCCAATATCCAACCAGACAATTATATATATACATATAAATAAAACAAAGTGAGTAAATTCTTGAACGGTTACTCCAACTACAATTTTAACAAGAACAGTGATGAAATCTTTGTCCTTTGATTATATTATGTTACTGTCACTTATCCTTTGTCCTTAATAATGTCCTTCACTCCTTGAACTGGTTGCATATTCACTTCAGTTTTAATTTATGTTATTTTCTGAAGTGTAAAACTACTGGAAAATTTGTGTTATGCTAGCTATGCTTCCTGTAGGAAACTGTAAAATAAATTGAGCAATGAAGTGTTTGATTTTATGATCTGCCTGCCATCACCCTGGAATTTACTGTAGAGATAGGAGAGATTTGATGAGAGCTCTAAGTTGTTAAAAACAATGCCATATCTATTAGTGAACACAGAGTAAAGGATTTCAGCATTGTAGCCTTTAAGATCCTTGAATTTGATTTAGCATCACAACATAGTCTCATGATTAATCAAAGCCCCCTTAAACAGGTCGGAAACTAGACAGTAGAGTCATTAAGAAAAAGTATATGTGCAGATTTTCGTTTTCTGCATCAATCTTATGTTTCTTTCGCTGTGCTCTTCTTTAGGGGACTAAACTAAGTTATATCGTTATTTTGCCATTTTACTTGTTGCTTTGGCCTTACGAATCCTTGAATTGACCCTTTGTTGGAATATGAAGTATTAAACAAGCTTAAATTTCTGATATGAACTTTAGCTATATCACACTAAAACGTTGCATTCAAAAGGATGATAAATTTATAAATTTTAGCTTTCTATAACTATCCTGTGAGCATTCAAGCAACTACGAGATTTCAGAACTATTTTTCATCAGGTAGTAGCTGAGTCCATAGACAGAATTATCCGAATTACAAGTTCATAACATAAAATCCCAGTACCTAACATATATCATAGCACCAAAACAGAGACATTGCCTGTTTTGGAAACTGCTGATTGCTAAGGGATTCCTTGACTGATTAACAAAAAATCCTCTAAAGGCTAAAGAACATAGGAAGATCATTATTGAAGAAATCTGTGTCTTCCAAGATATACCATGAAGAACAAATAAGAAATGACCACGCAGGTGTTAAACTTATTAAGGGGAAATGAAAATTGAGATGGTCTGGCATTCTGCAAGAATGGCCTACTTTGCTGATAAAATTAATGAAGCTGTATGTTTATTGAACTCTTTCTCCACTAGGAAAGCAACTGTGACCGTTTCTCATTCAGAATGCTGGTAATATATATACGAGTAGAAATCGAAGGAAAGTGAAGGATTTTCTTTCTGTTTCAACTTTCAAATTGTGTTAAATTGAATATATTTTCTTATTAAATCTCTCATGCTGTCATTTATTATTGCTGATTTGGTTCTGTTTTACTCATTTTCAGTGCAAGAATTTATTTTCCATAACCAACAACAATAGATGTTTTTTCTGTATTTTTTTATATTTTGAAATGAAGGCTAGACACATGAGCATGACTTGGGACATGACGATATTTGACATGGTAGATTCTGACAGTCCAGTCAGCAGCAATTTTCAGAAGGCGATCAAGTCAGCATCATCTAGAAAGACGGACGGACGAGGTTTGCTTAGGATTTTAAGATTAAGTTTGAATTTAAATATTTGAAAATTATCACTTTATTATTTAGGATTTTATCTTTCTACCACTTAGGATTTTATTTGAATATTTTTTAAGATTATCTTTAGGTATTTTATTTCTTTATCTTTAGGTCATCTCAAGCTATAAATACCTCTTAAGGTGAAGCTTGAAGGGGTACTTAGCTTTCAATTGTTCTTGTGGTTTTCATTTTTATAAAAGTTTCTTTTTCTACTTTATTTTTATTTAAGTTCTTATTTACTTTCTTAAAAATATGCTAAGTATGATTTCTATCATGCTTAGCTAATTTTCCAATTAGCCAAAGGCTTAAGCGATGACTCAATACCGATTGTGAGAATTGAAAGTCACCTAATTTTTTCAAATATATTTCTCAATTTTCTGCAAACTTGGATTGACAATCGGCATTTCCTTTAAAAATCTTTACACTTTCAATTCAAAAAAGAACTCGTTGGTTTGATTGTTGTTCTGATTTAAAGTTGGGAGAAAGGATCGGCTTGTAGCATATTCGACTTCCTATGAACACACTTAGCGACGGATTCGGTAAGGGAAATTGAGATCGGGTTTGATTCTCATTGAGACAACATAACCTGAGTCGGGCTTTTCTAAAACTTAAAACTGTATTAGTGTTAGCGACGATAGTTGTGGTTAGTCCAAATAAGGTCTGGATTCTAAAAATTGGCTTTGGTTTGTTGGTTTACCGAAGAGAAAAGTAAGTTACAAAAGTTTGGCCTTCTAGACTGTAACCGGCATGTTTCTGGAGTAAAATCATCTTCGATGATCAGTTGGAATTAAGGCAAAGCGAAACTTAAGCTATTCTATTTAAGTGATTTTTTTTTTCAAAATTACTTTTGCCATTTTCTCTAAATTTATTCGTTTTTATCGCTTTACATTTATTTTCTACTCTACTCTCTTGATCAACCCCCTCCCCATTTTTTTTATTTTCTCAGCAAACTGTTTATAATAAGCACAGAACAATTGTATTGGAGATATACATATGCAACGTTGTTTCATATAATTTTGTATGAATAACCTGATAAGAACATAAGTTTTTCCCCCTGGGGTGGCTAATTCGTCATCTGAAATACTGAAAGGGGATTACATATACTGCATAGACAGTATCATATTTTATCTTCAAGCAGTTGGATAAGAGGCTTCCATTGCAATACCGCATATGCCTTCTTTGGCATTAATATCTCTTTCCATTCTAATGTATCCATCCTCACCCCAGCTAGTGCCCCATGAGTTCTTCACCAACCAATACTTGGTTCCATCATCAGCTTGTCCATATCCAACCGCTGTAACCCCATGGTCTAGGAAGGTGGTGCATTCGCCGGTGAAGACACCACTTTTGTAGTGTTGGAAGTCAGCCCCACCGGCATCAATGGCAACTGAAACCGGCTGATTGGCCACAGCTTTTAATAGTGCTGACTCACTGTTTGAAGGTACATCTTCATAACCAGTGATCGTAGCTGCATGGTTGGCAGATTCTTTCTTGTTGCAGCTTCCATCAACTCCTTCATAGGGGTAATTGGTTTCGTTTGTAAGTCCTTTGATTGAAATGATGAATTCGAATGCATCGTCCATGAGACCACCGTTGCAGCCTTGGTCTTCGCCATTGACATCGCAATCAACCAACTCTTGCTCTGATAGTGAGATCAATGTACCAGTTTTGAGCTTGGTGATACCTTCCATGGCTGCCACAGCTGAGAACGCCCAACAACATCCTATATGATCCATTCCAAACCGAAAGGAACAGTTAGCATTGTGGAATCATAATTGTTACAATTTCTTTTTCAAATTCTTTTTGCTTACCACATTGGCCTTGGTCCTTGATGCCGGTCACGGCTCCTTTCTTTCTCCAATCCATGCTAGATGGAACTGCAGTAACATTTTCATACCTGAAAGAAGATGTTTTGGAAGCTGGAACAGTGTTGGAAGGTCGCATTTTATAACCATTTCTCATGGTTTTAAACTCTTCATTCGTCATGTCCGTGAATTCATTAACACCTAGCCTGTGCGTTTTACTGGTATGAGCATTGTGGGATTCGATATACTCCACATTTTCCTTGAATATTTGAAAACGTTTCTCCTTCTCTGCTGCATCCTGATAAAGTCGGTTATAGCTAGACGCCCATTGTTCAAACCTGTCGGACATGGATACCTCAGGAACAGAACGAGAAGATACTTGAGAAGTCCAAATTCCCAAAACAAAGAGTACATTGAGTTGTGGAAGCCATTGTTAGAGACAAGTCAGTGTCAAGAAATGCTACAGTGAAGGAATGTAAGTTGTGAGGGATGCTAAATCATAAGATGGTTTGTGGTTTATATAGAGAGGGTTTCCCAAGCCACGATTCTCCAATATTTGGAACAGACAAAAAAACTCATCGTTCTACGTGCCCGGCAAAATGTTCCGACAGAGACTCCATGCTAATCTGACTACTTGATAAGATTCAATTTCGTATCAATGTGAAATTCGTTGATTATAAAAGCGGTGGTAATAAGTTGAATAATAGATTCCAGACATTTTCATATTGCGTGGATATTTACCGTTGATAGTAGTTAAACTAGGAAATATGAATCACCCAAGAACATAGAAATATTATACTCTTTTGGCACCTTTTAACATTCTAAAGTGTAGAAATTTATTCCTGGTAAACCAGTGTTTTTTCAGCAGAGTTTTCCTTTTTTTTGAACAATTCTTATCTAAAGAGGAGAATGGAAAATTTGTTCCTAATAGGTAATGAACCTACAACTTAAGAGAGAGAATAATGTCAACCGAAAACTTTTAACTATCTGCTCTAGAGATTGTTGGCACATAATTTTTCTTTTAACATAATTAATTTACAAAGTTTGTAGTTTGATTGAATTATTAGAATTTATGCATGTGACAAAATAAGGGTCCGAAAAGTTCATTTTTCAGACATTAAACAGAAGAACTGATGGCGGAAGTTAACGTGCTAAGGCTGGGTGGTCCGTGGTTGTGGTTATATAAACTCTCCAATCTTACAAGCTACGGCGCTGGGACAAGTCTTAATCAAACTGCCATTTTCGCTTTCTATTTTGTCCTGCTTCCTCTACAATGGAGCCGAGGGGAGTACTTGTTTGAGCCATGAAACACTCCCATAATTCAAGACTTACGCACTGGCTAATGAATCATTTCTCGCTAATTATTCGGCTTTAGATAAAGAATTTTATATATTAAATAAATTCGACTCCATCAAATTCAAATTAAATAATAATATATTTTAAATTAAATTTAATTATAAAAGTTTATAAATATTAATATATTATTATTATTATTATTGTTATTATTATTATTATATAAATAATGAAAATAATAAGATCGGATCTTTGTTTGAAATTTTCTTTACCCGAACTGCAGTCCTGCCCGATTTTTCTAGCATAAAGTCGTGTGAATCCAAAGGAGGTTGGCTGGGGACTTGGCCTCCCCTGGTTGGTTAATGGTAGAATTTTCTTAACAAATTCAACACTTCAATTTAATCTCTGTTTGTCTCTAAATTAAATGAAAACATTATATTTTAGTCCCTCCTAAGAATTTATAATTTGACATTGTAATACAAATAATTATAACTTTAATCCTTTAAATTCTTTAATTTTATATCAGCCCGAGAGGAAATTTATAGATTCACCTATGCGTAAGATAAAATTTGCATTACTCGGAAGAAAAAGAGATTAATTTATTTTCTATTCACGTGTACTAAGACTTGATCAATAAATTAATCAGTGAACTATATCCTAATTTTTGTTTTGACCCTTATTTTTTTTTCAAAAGTATTACTAAAAACAAATGAGCAGCTTGTTAAAATGTAGGAGTAATGTAATTTAATCTTCATGTCTCTTCGGTTGAACTTGGCACTCGATATGTATTTTTTTTTCTTTTACAATGCCTTGCCAATTCATTCCCCAGCGGGTGCGGCTACTTCAATTTACCAAAAATAAGTCTTTATTAATCATATATTTAAATTATTTATACTACTCCATTAGATTTAGTCACAATCTGCCCTAATTATGTTTTTTTGGTGCCCCACTTTAAAATAAGTAGATTTAGAGTTTTTAGAGTTTAAGAAATTAGGGTTATGATGTATTTTTTAGGGTGTAAAGGGAACTGCTGAGTGCAAAGGGATTTCTTGACCTATTAACTAAAAATCCCCTGAAGGCTAAAGAACAGAGGATGATCATTATTGATGGTAAGTGAAGGTTTTTCATTTTGTTTCAACTTTCAAGGCGTTTACAATAAGTACATAAGAATAACATTGGAGCTATACATATGTAGTGTTGTTTCATATAGTTCCGTACGAAAAAGCTGTCGAGCACATACATTTTTGCATCATATCATAGTATACTATATTACTATGTGTTGGTCTTCAAGCAGTTGGATAAGAGGCTTCCATTGCAATACCGCAAAGACCTTCTTTGGCATCAATATCTCTTTCCATTCTAATGTATCCATCCTCACCCCAGCTAGTGCCCCATGAATTCTTCACCAACCAATACTTGGTCCCATCATCATCTTCTCCATACCCAACTGCTGTAACCCCATGGTCTAGGTACGTGGTGCATTCGCCGGTGAAGACACCACTTTTGTAGTGCTGGAAGTCAGCCCCACCGGCATCGATGGCAACTGAAATCGGTTGATTGGCCACAGCTTTTAACAATGCTGACTCACTGTTTGAAGGTACGTCTTCGTAACCGGTGATCTTAGCTGCATGGTTGGCAGATTCTTTCTTGTTGCAGCTTCCATCAACTCCTTCATAGGGGTAATTGGTTTCGGTGGTAAGTCCTTTGTTTGAAATGATGAATTCGAATGCATCGTCCATGAGACCACCGTTGCAGCCTTGGTCTTCGCCATTGACATCACAATCAACCAACTCTTGCTCTGATAGTGAGATCAATTTACCAGATTTGAGCTTGGTAATCCCTTCCATGGCTGCTACAGCCGAGAACGCCCAGCAACATCCTATATCATCCAAAAGAAACAATTAGCATTGTTGAATCATAATAATTTCAATTTGTTTACAAATTCCTTTGCTTACCACATTGGCCTTGGTCCTTGATTCCAGTCACAGCTCCTTTCTTTCTCCAATCCATGCTGGAAGGAACTGCAGTAACATTTTCATATATGAAGGAAGATGTTTTCGAAGCCGGGATATTGTTGGAAGATCGCATTTTATAACCATTTCTCATGGCTTTAAACTCTTCATTTGTCAAGTCTGTAAATTCATTAACACCTAACTTGTACTTTTTGCTGCTATCAGCATTGTGGGATTTGATGTACTCCACATTCTCCTTGAATGTTTGGAAACGTTTCTCCTTCTCTATCACATCCTGATAAACTCGACTATAGCTAGACGACCATTGTTCAAACCTTTCAGACATGGATACCTCGGGAACAGAACGAGACGATGCCTGGGAAGCCCAAATTCCCAAAACGAAGAGCAAAGACAGACATTGAGTCGGCGAAGCCATTGTTAGAGACAAGTATCAGTAAATGCTAGGAATGGGAGTTGTGAGGGATGCTAAATCATAGGATGGTTTGTGGTTTATATAGAGAGGGTTTCCTAAGCCACGCTTCCCCCATAATTGTAACAGACAAAAAACTCATCGTTCTACGTGCCCTGAAAAATGTTCTGACATAGACCCCATCCTAATTTGATTACTTAATAAGATTCTATTTCGTATTAATGTGAAATTCTTTTATTATAGAGGTTGTGGCAATAAGTTCAATAATAGATTCCAGTCCAGCCATCTTCAGATTGCATACGTATATACTGTTGATTGTAATCAAACGAAGCAGCACCGAAGCATATTTCAAGAAACAAGTATTGAAATATTGCTATATTTTTAGCACCACCTTTTATATTCTGAATTATAGAAATATATTCCTGTTAAAGCTGTGTTCTAAGAAGAGTTTTAGCATAGTTTACATGACTCCCTAATTCTTATTTCGATGGAATTATTAGTATTTATGTATGTGACAAAATAATGGTCAGAAACATAGATGGACCTATGGAGTTTTTAGGGCGGTCGCACCCTTAAATATTTTAAATTTTTATGTAGTTTGAATATTTTTTATTGATAATCTAACTTCGTATTTCGTAAAATTTTAAATTATCATATATTTTTATAAAGTATAAAATTCGTATTTCTGATACAGAATCTTGCATTCATTCCTTAATAAAAAATATTTATTTGTGATTATACATTCAAATATTAAACAGAAGAACCGATGGGCAAGTTAGCGTGCTAAGGGAAGCTAATTGTGATTGTATAAACTCTCCAACCTTACAAGTCACGACCCTGGGACAATTAGTCTAAATCCAGCTGCCATTTTTGCGTGCTAAGCAAAGAGTAGTCTTTTGTCCTGCTTCCACTACAATGGTGCCCAGGGGAATGTTTATTCTCATACTAAAATCTCCTATCAAAGTTGGGCTTAGCAGGCTGAGCCCATAGTTTTAAGCAATACATTCCAGAAATGCTCTGGACTGGATCGTGTATGAGTTTTTTTTCGAATGTCGTGCCCAATTCATTGCTCTATGCCTCTATGGGGATTGCTCTGGTCATCTGGACCGGATCGTGTATGAATCACACGTCAGCAAATATTATATTAATGTGGGCACCATTACTTTTAGCAATTTGCATTTTAATTTTCATTATTATGATAAAAAAAATTGTGGTAAAAGGAACATCAAAACATTAGTTTGAGAAATATAATTTGAGAAGAAAGTTGATGATTTTAGATGGTAGAATTCGATATTAAAAGGATGGGTAAGAAATGCATAAAAAAGAAAAGAATATTCACGTTTGAAAAAAAACAATTTGGTAAATTGTTTAAAACTAAAATTTAATTTTCATCAAAAGAAATTGTATATTATATACTATAAGAGTCATACTATATATGTATATATCTCTTATTATATATCTTATTTAGAAAACAAATACTTTTAATTTAATAATATAATAAATTATACATACAACTAATCCTTACATCACAAGGAAGCAACTTAGTTTATAAATAAAATATTTTGGAGCTAACCTTCACACAAAATCAAACGTTGCCTGTCCAAGAGCTCAAATTCATCAGATTGTGTGCTTGACATGGCCTCTCAAAAACTTGAATCAACATTAATGTATTTAAACAAGATATATATCAAACTCAATATCATCATTACCACGTACTCTTTATGTTGACGTGTTTTAATCTGGATAGTTGTTCTTGATCAGACGGGGTACAAGAGATAGTTTGTCTTGAGCGACTTTGAAATATATTCGTACTTAATAATAATAATAATAATAATAATAATAATAATTAATAATTAATAAATGATTATATTTTGATATAAATTTACAAAACTATTCATATTTAAACTATAAAATCTAAAACTTAAATACTAACTATAAACCTTAAACCCTAAATTATAAATTATAAATTCTAACCATAAACCTTAAATTCTATCCATTGCAATCTAAACCCCTAAACCCTAAGCCACAACTTGAATACAAATTTGTATATCAAAGTGTTTTTATAAATAAAATAATAATACAGTCATAAAATTATCGTTTAGGGTTTAGAAAAATTAATATTCTCATTCGGCACGTGCAAAACAATCCTTCCGGTTCTTTTTACATATACATGTACCATTCAAGTATAATTTACTTTTTTTACTTAATAAGAAACAGTATTTTATAGAAATTTGTAAATGTTTGGCATTCAGAAAGTTTCTTCATAACGGTGACGATTATAGACAAACATAATCTAAATGATTGTACATAATATGTATTTCTTGAGATGGATTAAGATGAATGCTCGCCGGAGAAAGAAAATAATTGATTTTGAACTAGTAATAAAACATACACGAAAAGCAAAAAGTTATAATATTTCATGAGTACAAGTTTTATTAGATTTATTTTTATTTAAAACTTAATCTGTCTCGTATACAATAAGTCACCAAATATCTAATATTTTTTAAAAATAATCTTCCTTTGATATTCATAAAGATTTTATATATCTTTTATATTATAAATTAAGTATATTATTTTAATCTAAATAATTTTTTTCTGTATTAGGATATTTTTTTTTAAATAAAATCTCTTTTGAATTATAATTAAGTACCATTAAATCCTTAATAGACTTTATTCACAAACGGATTAAGACGTAAATCATGGTGATGGAGGTGTCTTTTGGAAGGTCCGGGTGGATGCTTCAAATCTCCATAAGGCACCAAGAAAAAAGGTATATGTCCTCTGCAACAATTGGTGGTTAAGTTACGCCTTGCCAACGGCAATGCTAAAAGACGACATGTCTGCTCCAAAATTTTTATGCTCTTATCAATATCAACGACTAATTTTTTTAAATTGAATAGTTAAGCCAGAAGACAAGAAAAGGCGCGAGCTGTACCTGCTTCTCTCAGCAAAATTTAACTACTACAGCCACAAGTTTTGCACTACTTGGCTTATTTTAAGAGGTAAGTGGAGGGGGGGGGTTCAGATTTTCGTCTTTATTTATGTTTTAAATGGATCCCGGTTGCTTTCCCTCAACCACTACAGATGTATTATGTATACAATTTGGATTTAACTATTTTGTTTCAGAAGCAATCTGCACACTGTTTGCAGTTGACCTCTATTTCCCTTTGTTATATGTTTAAACTTTAAACATCATTTGCATGATGTAAGAAACTTGAGGAAAAAAGAAGCAGCTGCTCTGAATGTGATAAATAATAGTAGTATTAAAACTCCATTTGCGAAAAAAAGAAGCAGCTGCTTTGAAAATCGTAGCTAATAGTAATATTAAAACTCCTTTTGTGAAAAAACGAAGCAGCTGCTTTGAAAATGATAAATAATTATATTCAAAAAATAAGCAGCCCCTTTGAAAATGATAAATAATAATAATAAAACTCCATTTGCTAAAAAAGAAACAGCTGCTTTGAAAGAAATACATCTATACCCATAGGTATAGAAAATGGGTAAATAAACCTGGGACCCACTTCAAGAGTTGGATGATGACCCCCCATAGCCTCCAAGAAGAACCTGAATTTCCATTAAGCTATTGAAAATGGGAAGCAAAGTATTGTTTTGCTTTTGTTGTGTTAATTTATTTAACTGGCCCTTAGTAGAGCTATTTTAAGCCATTGATTTTTTAACTCGCATCCTATTTATATATACAACCCCCGTTTAGATGTTGAAGAAATCTTATTCTGCTTTCTACTTCCATAACAAATAGATTCTCTCTTCATCTGTTCTTGAATCCCAATTTCCTTTGACTTGTTTGTTCCCTCCCTTTTGAATATTCCCGAAGATCCCATCCAGAACTATGTTTTTTTCTTTTCTTTTCTGGTTGGTTTTGTTTCAAACGTCTGAATTGCCTATACCCGAGGAAATGCTAGAATTCAAGACGATCAAACTATCTCCCTAGAATTGCCGCTTGCGTAATGGAAGCTATCATCACATCAGTCATAGCACTGATCAACTGCAACGGCAAGAAAGTCGTTAACCAACACAACTTCCCTCTGCAAAAGCTCTCCTTCTGGTTCGCTCCCACCACACGTCCACCTGGTCTTCTCTCTTTCACTCTTGTCTCGTAAAATATAGGCGACAAAAAGAAGTAGAAGAAAAAATTGTTTTATTTTCGTGATTTTGTACGGCTTGTTACTCTTTAAACAACGAATTCTTATCTGGGAATTGTTACTCTGGTATCTTTGATCCATTTTCGCGTGATTTGGGTCCATGCAATGCAAGTTACCGTGGTGGGTCTTTGTCGGTGTCGGTGTCACAGCCCTTGGTTTTGGATACCGAGAAAGGAGAGCCGGTGAAGGCGCCGTTGAAAGTAGGGAAGAAAGCGGTGTCGGAAGAGAAAATTATAGCGGCTTTGAGGAGTCATAGCGAGGCAGAGAGGAGGAGAAGAGAAAGAATCAATGCTCATCTCGATACACTCCGCAACCTCGTGCCCTGCAGCAAAAGGTACTAATTGATTTGATAAGTATTACAGCAATTTCATGTTAAATTTTGGTTTCTTAAGATAAATCTATCAGTTCATGAAATTTTCGTTGGGAACAGAGGGATCTGAATTAGACTGTTAGCTTGCTGATATATTCATGTTAATTATCAGTTGACATAGCTGTATACAATATTATTTTTGCTGTCAAAGCTTAGAGTTGGTCGGTTGGACAGTATATGTATATTCAAAAGTGATGACGATGATAATAAATTGGATATTGGTGGGGCAATGTAACAGCTGTTCTGCTATGGTTCCTTACGACACGAGCTCTAGTTCTTCACCTACTAGGTAGTTCCTGGTTTGGTGCTGATTTATCTGACTATGTTTCTTTTGAGCTGATAGCAATGTTCCGATTGCTCATTTGTAGATGGATAAAGCGACATTACTTGGTGAAGTGATTAAGCAATTGAAAGAAATGAAGAACAATGCAACTGAAGCCAGCAAAGGTTTACTTGTCCCGATGGACGACGACGAGGTGAGCGTTGAACCATATGACATCGGCGATGCCGATGGGATGATTTCTTTTAAAGCGTCAATCTGGTGTGATTACAGACCTCAACTTCTGACTGACCTACGACAAGCTCTCGATGCACTTCCCTTTCAAATTAAGATCGTCAAATCAGAAATATCAACGTTGGGAAGTCGATTGAAGAGTGATTTTGTTTTCAAATCCGGCTGGAGAAGTACTAGCAGTGTTACACGTGTTGTTGACGATGACGGTGATGCCAATGAATGGCGTTTTCGTGCATGTTCAATTCGGCAGGCCCTGGATTCTGTCCTGGAGAAAGCTTCTACTTTCACTGGAATTCGCCCCATTCTTGACATTCCCAAGCAAGAGGCGAAGGATCTCTTACATTGATTCCTCAAGATCATCTTCATGTTCCCAAAAATACTAGCCTTCTTTCGTTTTGTGTTAAGGGGCGTCACAGCAGTTATCTCTCCTACATATGCTTGTATGATGTGTGCAAATGTTGGTTTGAAATAAATACTAGAACTTTAAAAAACATTAATTTCATCCTAAAGACTACAAGGCTAGTTTTATCATATTAATTTTAAAGACATGTAACTTTAGAAGGAAGGATCTTAATAAAAAAAGTTGATTTATTTTCTAGATGACTTGAATTTGAGTATTTTTTTGGATAATTATTGTTTTATTGTAAGAAAGCAGACAAATTGTTACGGCTTATACAAAACAATAATTTTAGGATAAATAAAATTTTAAAAATATTAATTTTGGATTAAACAAATTTTTCAGATGTTTCAATTGAACAAAATAAAATCAACCTATCATTTACTATTTTCATTCTGATTGACTATTTTTTTAATAAAATTAATGATTTTGGAATCCAAACGATAAAAAATATTAAATACGAAAATAAAAAAATGTAAACATTAGGTACAATTTGTATATAAAGTTAAATTACAAAAGGAATCAAACGGCAAGGAACAAAAATCCATTCCTTTCTTTCGGTGTTTAATGTAAAAAATAATAATTAAATTTTAAGTCATAATTTAAAAGTAAAATTTTGATATATATATTTTGCGTAAAATTAATTTTACACAAACTTACATATTTATACTTTAAAATTTAAGTCTTAAAATTTTAACCTTAATCCTAAAAAAATAAATTGTATATTTTAAATTCTAAACATTAATCTTAAATTTCAAATTATACAATTTAAACCTCTAAATTTTAAATTTTAAATTAAAAATTCAATTATTAAAATTAAAAAACAGGTATAAATTAAAATTTAAACAGCTTAACTTTTAATTTTAAATCTTAAATTTAAAAAATACATTCAACTTTTAATTCTCTAATTTTAACTCTAAATCTATTTTCTAATGGAGGGATAAATAAAGCGCCAAAAAATGCAGAAGATATTCGGCGGTAAGAGTGGTATCTTCTTCAAAGTCTTCTCAAAAATACTCTCTCGGTTCCGTAAGAACAATAAATCAAGAAAAATGAAAAACAAGAAACGGAGTAAAAAAAGAAAAATCTTAGGAACAAACAGCTGAGATAAAGAGAAAGAGATTGCGAATCTAAATCGCAAGCAAAAAGATTGGAATCGGAAAAGGGCAAGGGAAAGGGAAAACATGGCAAAAGAAGGGAGTGGATCCATACTTCAATTCGCGCCGCTTCAGAGTTCTGTTGACGAAGGTTTTTGGCACCGATTATCTTCTTTGAAGCTCAACAAGTTTGGCATCGACGATTCTCCTATTCCTATCTCCGGTACAACTCCCTACTCATTTTCTTTAAGTATGGAATAAACTTCTCACTCTTAATTCTCTAAAAATTCTGATTTATTTGGTTAAATTTTCGTTCTTCTCTTCTTAAATTCATTGCTATTAATTGCTGATTGGACTGGGTTTGATCCAAGTTTCTGTTGTTAAAGGTCGCAATTATTGCAAAAGGTTTTCAATTTGGAAGCCTTGAGTGTAAATTTGGCGTTTTATGGTCCAAATTCGTTATCTTTTTCCGCCCTTCAGGTTTCTATGCACCGTGCTCCCACCCTCAAGTATCGAATCATTTAACTCTTCTCGCTGTATCCCTGCCGTCTGATTCAAATGATGAACCAGCAATGCCGCCTACTATTTGGAGTAATCGGAATAGGTGCTCCGTTCCGGGCATTCTTTACAATACAAATACAATGGAAAGTTTCCGGCTTTAGATAAAGAAGGCCTACTCAAGGCAGAAGCGATGAAGGTAAGACGGTTTGAATTGCCTACTAAAGACTATTGAGTGTGTTATGCAGTTGGTTTAATTCCATTGAAATTTTGGTTGGGAAGTTTGTGTTTTATGTCAATTACTCTTTTAGATTTGGGAGGATATTCATAGTGGAAAAGCCGTGGAGGATTGTGCGGTATTGTCAAGGATCCTTCTTATCTCATTTGCAGACCTGAAAAAATGGAACTTTCATTATTGGTTTGCTTTCCCCGCTCTTGCACTTGATCCTCCCGCTACCTTGGTTGATTTGAGGCCTGCTTCTCAGTGGTTCACCTTGGAAGAGGTTCTCAGAATGTGGTTAACACTTGCAAATTGTTGGATTATTGCATCTGTTTTAGTGCTCAAAAGTTTTATATTCGTTACTTTTTTTTACATGAAGGCAGAATCAGTATCAGCAGCATGTAATGAATGGCGGAATTCAAGTGCGACAGCTGGTAGTCTCTCTTCTGTTGCAAGTTCTACACTTCTTTTTATCTTACTGCATTGAAATTCAAATGTGATTATGTTCCTTTTGTCTTTAATCATAATGTTATGCCCTTCTCAGACTGAATTTATGAGTCTACTGCAGATGTTCCATTCTTTTTGGTTAGTATTGGTTCTGATTCACATGCTGCGCCAGGCATCTTAAGGATTTGGAAGCTTGTCAGCAAGATGGTCAAAAGGTCTGTCTACCTTTCTCTTCATGAGTTTTTGGAATATGTATTGGTTTATGATTGCGGAGGAGAGAGTTTCAATGAAAATTCTATATGATGTCAATAGGCTTAAAGTGCAAAATCTTGGACATCTCTTTCTAAAAACTTTCATGTGTGTTTTTGGCAGTTGCTTTTTGCATTTTACGACCCATGTCATCTACCGAACAATCCTGGCTGGCCTCTCCGCAACTTCCTTGCACTTATTTCTGCCAGATGGAATCTGAAAACTGTTCGCTTTTTGTGCTATAGAGAGAATCGAGGTTTTGCTGATTTGAATTTGTCACTCGTCGGTTAAGCCTTGGTTACAGTTCAACCAGGTAGAGTGGCACAATTTTGGGTAATAGCTTATTTTCGAGATCATTTTCTTTCTGTTCCAATAGTATGAATTTGTTTTATACTATCTTTCTTGACCTACAATGTCTCTTTAGGATGGAGAGAATGGCAATATGTGCCCAATGCTGTAGGATGGGAACTCAACAAGGGGAGAAAAGTACCGAGGTGCATTAACCTTGCTAAATCTATGGATCCAACTAGGTAATTTTTTTCCTTTTTTTATTGTCACCTTATTAGGCATTATAGTATTATTATTTTATCTGCCAGTGAGGCATTGGCTTAATGGCAAGGTTGATGCTCTGGAAATACTATGTATGGGTTCAATTCCAAATCTATTATATAGTTGATGTCCCACCATCTGTGGGCATTGTCCAGACTTATTCTGTTTTAGCTCTGAATATTTATTCCTATTAGCAATCCAATTGTACATGTTCATGATCGATTCCTGTTGTAGTTATTTGGTTGTTGTATTGTACTTGTAAGTTGTAACTTCAAAAAGAAAAGTATTAGTATTTATTTTAACAAAAGCATTTTGAAATATTTCCCTCTTGTTTCCACAGGCTAGCCATATCTGCTGCAGACTTAAACTTGAAACTAATGAGATGGCGTGCTTTGCCATCCCTTAACTTAGACATCTTATTTTCTCTTAAGTGCCTTCTCCTTAGAGCAGGTACCCTTGGATGTCAGGTTGCTAGAATGTTTATGGTATGTATTCAGAAAGCAGCAACCCCAATTTTGGATAATATTTCATATCTCTTGAGACTGAAGACTGTGTGTTGTAGGCTTGGAGTGCCCGCAAAATTACACTACTTGATAATGACAGGGTGGCCATGTCTAATCCATTGAGGCAGTCGCTATATACATTGGATGACTGCCTTAATGGTGGTGACTTTAAAGCCACAGCTACAGTGAGAAGCCTACAACTAATATTTCCAGCAGTGGTAATTCATTTTATTTTAGGCCTATAACACAAAGATAAACACAGAACAGAAAAATATATCCATTTCTTCTCACCATGTATCTTGTGATTTGTTTCTTAGGAAGCAGAAGGCGTTGTTATGGCCATTCCTATGCCTGGACATCCAATATCCAGCCAAGAGGAGAAAAGTGTGCTCGAAGATTGTAAACGACTCAGTGATTTGATTGAGTCTCATGATGTGATTTTCTTGTTGACTGATACTAGAGAGAGTCGATGGCTCCCTACACTTCTCTGTGCCAACACTAACAAGGTTCATCTCCTTTATTCATATATTAATTGCTTTGATATTTGGCGTTCTGTTGTGGCATCATAGATTAGGATTTGTAAAGATCTGTTACTGGATTTGAGTCATTTGATGATGGCATATTTTGCTCATCCTTTCTCATTATGCAGATAACCATTACTGCAGCTCTTGGATTTGACAGTTTCTTGGTTATGTGCCATGGGCCTGGTCTTCTTAACTCCAACCCTAACTTGAAAGCTGAAACGGAAATTTCAATAGCTGCTGCTGCAGACAACCTTGCCCTAACAAATACGGACGGACGGCATAGATTGGGTTGCTACTTCTGTAATGATGTGGTTGCCCCAATAGATGTAATTTTCCAGAGTTTCTAGAATGCAGTAATTGCTATTATAGCAATTTTATGTATGTCCAGCTTAACCATTTATCTATTGTTGTTTGTGCAGTCAACTTCAAACCGCACGTTGGATCAGCAGTGCACTGTTACGCGTCCTGGGCCTGCACCTATTGCTTCTGCACTGGCAGTTGAACTTTTAGTGGGCATATTGCATCACCCTAATGGGTAAATCCTTGGAACTATATGAAGAAAGTCTTTCTCACTGGAGTTTCTTTGGAGATTTAACAAGCCTTTAGTTCTAATCATCATGAACCAATCAGAATTCTAGATTGCTTAATTAAGCACTCAATCATATATGCAGGATATTTGCTGAAGCTGAGATTGCCAACTCCAATAGTGGGGGGGACTTTGAGCTACCTCTGGGTATTTCACCCCATCAGATTCGAGGCTCCCTTCCCCACTTTCAACCGATGACCCTTGTGGGCCACTCCTCAAACAGTTGCACAGCATGTTGCAGCACTGTAAGCTCGGCACTTTTAAAATTATAGTTCTTTGTTTTTTTCTTATCTCACTCATCCGTTTAAGGTTATGGCATGTCTGTATGAATCCTTCGTCTACACTGCCTTATATGACCTTTTACATGAGAGGCTTTCTTTAATTTGATAATGAGAGATTCAGAAATTCGATAAATTTGTATGATCTTGGGTAAATTCAGAGCCCTTTGGCACCAGGGTTTCTATCCCAGAGGGTACAATAAAAGTCACATGCCTTCATATTGCTGGTGCAATCTCTTAAACAGAACATATTCTATAGGAATATTTTCATCCGAGAAGCTTTAATAATAAACTTAAAATTTTATTGTATGATAGCATGCTTTTAAAATTTGATTTAGCTTTTGGTTTAGTTGAAAGTTGGAATAAATTTATGTAAGTTCCGTGTATTTTGCTACCGTAGTTTTACATTGTGATTATGATGAACAATCCTTTCTAGGTTGTGTCTGAATATCGCAAGAGAGCAATGGAATTCATACTCCAAGCAATTAGCCATCCAACGTATCTGGAGGATCTTACTGGACTAACAGAGTTGATTAGATCGGCAAGCACTTTTCAACTAGACTGGGATGATGAAATCGAGGCCGCAGATGACGAATGTGTCGAACTATGAAGTGGTCGGTTGTACATTTACAGTTTTTATTGCAGTTAATTCTTTTGTAATACCTTCTTTTGGGGCATAGGACATGAAGTATGATCATTCAAATACATAAATAAAGTTAACAGAATACACATTTGCTGCCGTCATTTTTTGAACAAAATAGCTTTATCCAAAAGAAATCCCACAATGTAAATAATTAATATTTGACAGCTTCCTAAGAATCTTCGGTTGAAACCACAATAGTTACTTAAAGAAGATGGGGAACTTTTGAAGTCTCCAATCCAATTCTTTGATTTGCGAAAAGGTCTAAGCTTATAGGTAGTGTTTTTTGTACTTTTCATTTGTGTCAAAATAAGAATTTATTTCATGATAATCTATATTTCACTTGATGTTTATACATTGTGGATGATATAATTTCCCAATAAACTTGTCTATCCTTTGCTAATGCCGTTGTTGGTTATGGACATTAATTTTCATGCTAATGTTTAATACATCAGTGGCATATGACCATTACTCCACTATAGACTTGGATTAAGCTGATTCCGCAAATGTTTCCTGCCATGTGGCACTGCTTGAAGATTGATACCTATGATTTTCAGCTTCTTGAGATTTATTCAATCTAAATACAACCATTTCCATTATTTTATCTAATATAATCGAGTAAATGGATGGAAATTAACGGATCGGATTAAACCCAATAAACAATATAAGTTTAGAAACCCTTAAAATTCATAAGGTCATTTTTTGAATAATTTTTACCTAGAAGAGGGGAAAGAAAATTTTACTCCTACTGGGTCTTGAACCCACAACCTAGGGGAAGAGAAATGTGTCAACTGAGAACTTTAATCACATGCTCTAGAAATTATTGACCATAATATTAATTTTTAAAGAAAACTAAAGATAATTTATAATAAAAGGGTAATTATACCATGCACTGGTGGTGAAAATATTTTTTTCCACAGGCATTCTAATTTTAGGGATTAGGAATTTAGTTTTCATAGTTTAGGGTTTAGGGTTTATGTGTTTAGAATCAAGGGGCTGTTGTTTGAATTTAGAATTTAGGGTTAGAATTTAAGGATTATAGATTCCTACTATAAAACCTAAACCAAACTTTTAAACTCTAAACCCTAAATTCTAACCACGCACTCTAAATTATAAACCCCTAAACCTAAATCCCTAAACTATAAACCTTAAATTAGATCTCTAACCCATGAAATTAAGGGGCTTGTGAAAACAAAATATTTCCACCGTCCGTGCATCATATATTTTATCATAATAAAATAGTATATAGTTACAAGAAGAAGAAGAAAAAAAAGGAGTATTTGCTTTCTCTAACTCTCTTATAGTTGAATATTGGTTATTGGTAGTTGAAACGTACTGAAAAGTTAGACCAAAAGCATTAAAAATGATTCTTTGAAGATATATAATGAGATAATATTTTTTAATGAATATATACTGAGAAAATTAATTTGGCCTTATTTGGATCTGGATGATGAATATGTATAGTTGTATACATATGTTGCTTTCTTCTAAAAATAAACATAAAAAGGTCTTTTAGTATTTCATATAATTTTTAAGGGACAATGATCATTGGCCTTTCCTATAAAACGAATGCTTTAACAATAGACAATCCTGATAAAAATGGAAAGATTGGAACATTTTTCGTATATCCATGCTCTAACGCATAGCATATCGAGACATAAAAACGATCATAGGCTGGCTTTCTAATAAAACATGCTATATTCGTGTTGGACTTTACAAGTTGTTTTGAGGGTTTGAGATCGAAGATTGTGGTTATCTCAGAGAAGCACGAAAGCCAATAGGATTGTTAGGGGACATGTTTGGCATGTGATAATATCTTTGAGTATAGTGTGCAGCTGAATATGGTACGATATCAATCAAAATGTTATAAAATACAAAATTTAAAATATTATTTATTAATTTAAAATATTTTATTTTTATAATATTTTAAGTTGATAATTAAGTATCAAAATTTTGGAACAAAAAATTAAATATTAAAATTTGATTCCGAATATCGATACTTGTCACTTCTAATAATATTATAGGTTAATATTAAGAATTAAAATTTGTCTATAAGTATTATACTTGTCGTAAAACTACCGACTTAAAATAATATAAAAATATAACATTTTATATTAATTGATAATCTATTAATTTCATGTCTTGTAAGATTTCAATTAGTATTGGACGCGTTTAAACTTCCCACGATAATATATAAAGGATGGGACAGAAATTTTGATAGTGGAATCTGACGTCAGAAATTCAACGCCGTCGGAAGAACCAATCATGCACATTCACCCAAATATTTATTTTCACCAAAGGTTTTAGGGATAAGAGACGGAGGCAGAGAGGTCAACTTTAGTGTTTCTTAGCCTAAAGTAATTGTCACGGACCGTAAGCCCGCGACGAGACAAGTGTAATTATGGCAGCCTAAGCCTATTTCTACAACATTTTGGGCTTGTCAAATGACCCAAGAAAGCTGGCCATTTACCATGGTAAAATGAGCAAGCAGAGTATTTACCATGGTGAAATCCGATAAGGCATCTCACTTATCATTTTTGTGATTATTTGTAAAGATAATTCTCACTTTATCTCTTATTTAAAATTTAAATGTTGTGGATAGGATAGGCTCTCATCTGGACCGTTGATTCATTGTAATCTTGACCGTTGATTGTACTGAGCTCTCACTATAAAAGGAGGCTCAACCCAGGTTATTTCATTCATCACTTGCTTCAGTTTGTAAGCTTTTACCCAGAGTAATACAACTCAGTATTCACTCACTTTCTCTTGTTCTTTTGCCATCGCTTTTCTTTTGTTCCGCAGCGGTTTCTAAGTATTCTTACTTAGGAGTTTTCCAGGTGACTTAGCCTAGTTTTCAGCCGAGAAAGCAGCTAAGGCCGCACGGTTGTCTAGCAGAAGACTAGCCCCGTGACAAGTGGTATCAGAGCGAAGTTTTGCTGAGAAGTTGCTGATTCGAGATGGCACGTGATGGAGAGAACACTGTAGTGAAGAAGGGTGCAGAGGCCACAGCTGACAAATCCAAGAGGGTTCGTCGAAGGACGTGATCACATCGATCCAGGGAAGGGTTACCAAGCTCGAGGAGTCCATGGCGGAGGCCAAGACGACGTTGGAACCTTTGGAGTCAATGGATGTTGAGAAGCTGAGTTCATTGGATTTCGAGAGGCTCGAGTCCTTAGATGGAATTTAGGATAATGTTCAGGAGGCTCTTAATGGGATGGATGAGAAAATGTCTACGCGTGGTGATGCCTTAGAGGCCATGATGGTTGCTCTAAGGGATGAGGTTGAGGAGCTCAAGGCAAAGAGTTCTAACTCCGAGAAAGACGAACTGAAGAAGGAAGTGGAGCTGCTCAAGACCGAGTTGTTTGTGTTGAAAGCGGTGATTGTGAACAGCGCGACTGTTGCAGTGCCTAGAACCTCGGGAGATATCCCCAAGCCGGAAAAGTTCAAGGGGACGAGGTCCGCCCAGGAAATGGAGAATTTCCTTTGGGGAATGGAGCAATACTTCAAAGCCATGGGCATCGAGGAAGATGCTAAGAAGGTAAGCTTTGCAAGTATTTACTTAATTGATCTTGCATAAACGTGGTGGCGACGTAGGTGCGAAGATGTGAAGCGTGGAAGCACAGCCATTGAGACTTGGAAGGAGTTCCAAGATGAGTTCAAGGAACATTTATATCCTCTGTATGCTGAAGATGAGGCACGGTCAAAGCTGAGACGACTTAGGCAAGAAGATGCCAAGACTTTGAGGGACCATGTCCGGAAGTTCGTGGAGTTGAGTTTGCAGGTCCCGAGCTTAAGTGAAGAGGATGGGTTTTTTACCTTCATGGTTGGGTTGCAACCATGGGCGAAGATGGAGTTGCAGCGACGGGGAGTGACCAAACTCTCTACTGCCTTGACTACTGTCGAGTCCATCATTGAGATTGGGCGTAGGAAACCTGACTCCTCCAAACCAAAACCGAAGCACATAGGTCATGGTGGAGACAAGGAGTAGTCAAGTCGATCCGACAAAGATTCGAGCGGCAGAAATAAGTCTTCGAATGGGAAACATGCAGATTCGAGGGACAAGCAGCATGGCAAGTGCTACCATTGCCACAAAGAAGGGCATATTGCCAGGGATTGTCCCCAAAAGAACAGAATCGCTGCCGTCAAGGAGACAGCTGATGGCGAGACTAGCGAGGCTCTGAAGCTTGGCTCCATCATTAGTACAATGAAGGTCAAGAAGGGTCGAAAGAAGAAGGGGTTGATGTTCGTCGACATCACTATTGTTGGCCAGAAGTTGAGTGCACTAGTTGACACCGGTGCATCTGAACTGTTCATGTCCGAGCAAACTACCGAGAAACTTGGCGTTACTATCGAGAAGTCCAGTGGATCTATCAAAACAGTGAATGCCAAGGAAGTATCGATTGCGGGAGTCGCAAAGGGAGTTCAACTTGACATTGGAGGTTGGACCGGTAAGGAAGCCGTCAAGGTAATCCCACTCGATGACTTTGATTTTGTGCTTGGGTTAAGTTTTCTAGACCGGATCAACGATTTCCCTGTTCCTTTTGCGGATTGTCTGTGTATTCTAGATCCGAAGCATCAATGCATTGTTCCAGTGAGCCGAGGGTCAAGAGTAGGTACAAAAGTTCTATTCGCAATTCAGTTTTCAAAGGCGGCGCACAAGGAGGAGCCGACCTTCCTTGCAGCCTTGGTGTGCGATGAGCCTGTCGCAACTGAGGGAGTCCCCGATGAGGTGGGGCAAGTCTTGGTGGAATTTGAAGATATGATGTCTGCCGAGTTGCCAAAGAAGTTGCCTCCGAAGAGGGATGTTGATCACAAGATTGAGCTTGTGCCAAGTGCGGAGCCCCCCGCTCGAGCCCCGCCTGAGTTAAAGGAGATGCGTAAACAGTTGAACGATCTCCTAGATGCCGGTTACATCCGCCCATCAAAGGCACCATACGGTGCACCGGTGTTGTTCCAGAAGAAGCACGATGGGTCCCTACAGATGTGCATCGACTACAGGGCTTTGAATAAGCTCACAGTGAAGAACAAGTATCTGATTCCTCTCATTGCGGACTTGTTCGACCAGCTTGGTGGTGTAAGGTGGTTCACCAAGTTGGACTTGTGATCGGGCTACTACCAAGTCAGAATAGCTGAGGGTGATGAGCCGAAGACAACTTGCGTGATGAGGTATGGTTCTTTCGAGTATCTTGTGATGCCTTTCGGCCTCACGAATGCTCTAGCTACTTTCTGTACCCCGATGAACAAGGTGCTACAACCGTTCCTAGACAAGTTTGTTGTAGTCTACCTCGATGACATCGTCATCTACAGCAAGACATTAGAGGAGCATGTCGAACACTTGCGGGAGGTGTTCAAAGTCTTGCGGGAAAATGAGTTGTATGTCAAGAAGGAGAAGTACTCATTTGCCCGCCAAGAGGTTCCTTTCCTTGGCCACATTGTTGGAGGAGGCATGATCCGAATGGACAAGGAGAAGGTTCGAGCCATTGAAGAATGAGAGGGGCCAACTAAGGTAACCGGGCTGAGATCTTTCCTGGGGTTGGCGAATTACTATCAGAGGTTTGTCAAAAGCTACTCCAAAATTGCCGCACCATTGACCGACTTGCTGAAGAAGGACAAGGCGTGGGATTGGGGATCGGAGTGCTAGAAAGCCTTTGATGAGATTAAGCTCGCCATGGTGAGTGAGCCTGTCTTGGTGTTGCCAGATTACACCAAACCTTTCGAAGTTCACACTGATGCATCCGACATTGCCATTGGTGGGGTCCTAATGCAAGAGGGATATCCGGTTGCATATGAAAGCCGGAAGCTCAATGAGACTGAGCGAAGATACACAGTCCATGAGAAGGAGATGACAGCGGTGGTGCATTGTCTACGCATATGGAGACACTATGTGCTTGGGTCCAAGTTCGTGGTGTACACCGATAATGTCGCCAATAGTTACTTCTTGACTCAGAAGAAGTTGTCCTCGAAGCAAACTCGTTGGTAGGAGTTTCTTGCCGAGTTCGACGTTACTTTGGAGCACAAACCAGGGAAGGTGAATTCCGTGGCCGATGCCCTAAGCTGAAGGTATACCATGGAGTTTGTGAGTTTGCTAGAGGGACCGATGCTGGAGCGCATCAATGAGGGATTGACACATGACACAACGGCCAAGTCATTGATCGAACTTGCCAAGGAGGGCAAAACCCGGAGGTTTTGGCTAGAGGCAGGCTTGTTGTTTGTTCGTGGACGTCGCCTCTTTGTGCCTCAGTTTGATGGAATTCGAAAGGAGCTCATGAAGGAATGCCATGATTCCAAGTGGGCGGGACATGCGGGGATGCACCGGACATTGGCCTTGATGGCGGAGCACTATTATTGGCCACACATGGGCAGTGATGTTGAAGCCTATGTGAAGACTTGCCTTGTGTGCCAGCAAGACAAGATCGAGCAGAAGAGTCCAGCGGGGTTGTTGCAGCCTTTGCCAATTCGGAGAAACCATGGGTAAGTGTTTCCATGGATTTTATAGTCGGTTTGCCGGTTGTTGTGGAAAGTCTAGTATTATGGTGGTTGTAGACAGATTTTCCAAGTATACGACATTTATCCCAAGACCCAAGGTGTGTCCGGTGAGGAGGCAGCTAGGCTTTTTCTCAAGCACGTGGTGAAATCTTTGGGGTGTTCCACAATCAATTATCGGTGATCGACACGAGGTTCACGGGGAGGTTACGGACGAGTTGTTCAAGTTGTTGGGCTCAAACTTGAACTTCTCGCAGTATCCACCCGCAGACCGATGGGCAAACCGAGAGAGTGAATGCACTCGTTGAGATCTACTTGAGGCACTATGTGAGTGCTAATCAGCGTGGATGGCCAAAGCTGTTAGATGTGGCCCGATTCTCTTACAACTTGCGCGGAGCGAGGCGACAAACCGAGTCCGTTCGAGATTGTAACCGGGCAGCGGCCGCTACACCAAACGCGGTTGTGGCCGGGCACCGGGGCCGAGTCCAAGAGCCTATCATTTTGCCAAGGGGTGGCTTGAGCTTTATGACTTAGCCCGTGCATGCTTGCGCAAGGCGGGAAAGCGAACCAAGAAGTGGCGGATCGAAAGCGTCGGGATGTGTACTTTGAGGTTGGTGATCTAGTCCTTGCCAAGCCGACTTCGATCTTGCGCAACCCAAATCACAAGGGGATTGTGCGACGATATGAGGGGCCGTTCAAAGTTGTAAAGCGGGTAGGCACCATGGCCTATCAACTAGAGTTGCCGCCAACTATCCGAGCTCATCCGGTGTTTCATGTGAGTTTGTTGAAGGCATATCACCACGATGAGGATGATCCGGATGGGGCAAATCACCGAGCGCCGGTTGGAGTAAAGGTCTCATACGAGAAAGAGGTAGAAGCGATCCATTCAGAGAGAGCCGTTCGTCAAGTGGGAAATCGACCAAGGCATGAGTACCTTGTTCAATGGAAGGGTCTTCCCGAGTGTGAGATGAGTTGGGAACCAGCCGATGCATTATGGCAATTCCAGGAGCAAATCGACCAGTACCATTCTAGCCGCGCGACGAGGGCGTCGCTAGAACTAGTGGGGGAGAATGTCACGGACCGCAAGCCCGCGACCGAGACAAGTGCAACCATAGCAGCCCAAGCCTATCTCTACAGCATTTTGGGCTTGCCAAATGACCCAAGAAAGCTGGCCATTTACCATGGTAAAATGAGCAAGCAGAGTATTTACCATGGTGAAATCCGATAAGGCATCTCACTTATCATTTTTGTGATTATTTGTAAAGATAATTCTCACTTTATCTCTTATTTAAAATTCAAATGTTGTGGATAGGATAGGCTCTCATCTGGACCGTTGATTCATTGTAATCTTGACCGTTGATTGTACTGAGCTCTCACTATAAAAGGAGGCTCAACCCAGGTCATTTCATTCATCACTTGCTTCAGTTTGTAAGCTTTTACCCAGAGTAATACAACTCAGTATTCACTCACATTCTCTTGTTCTTTTGCCATCGCTTTTCTTTTGTTCCGCAGCGGTTTCTAAGTATTCCTACTTAGGAGTTTTCCAGGTGACTTAGCCCAGTTTTCAGCCGAAAAAGCAGCTAAGGCCGCACGGTTGTCTAGCAGAAGACTAGTCCCGTGACATGATGCACTAACCAACAGATCTTTGTGCTCCGCACATTCTTTACCAAATTGCTATGAATTCAATTTCCAGGGTCTATAAATATTTCAATTATTTTACTACTTCATATTATTATATTAATATATATCTATGAGAGATGGGATTGCTGTTCCGTGCGTGAAAATTTGTATAATGTTATAAGATATATCTATTGAAAAGAATTTGGCTCTGAAATATAAATACCCAACTTTAAATATTTAATTTTAATTTCAAATAACATAAATAAAAAGAGGTGTATTAATTCAAAAAGGAGAAACAAGTTGTTTTGTATGTATACAATGAACTTAAAGTCGCACCATGTGATAATTGTTGTCATGGAAAGCTAATAAATTAATTTAGGTCAGATTTGGTAAGAATTATGACATCTCACATATGCACCATGCATGTTGTACCCGATATCTTGATTTGCTAGAATTGTCAATTTGGAACTAATGTTGGTACCTAGCCAACTCATTTCTGCTACGACAGCCCCATGGGAGAATCCACTGCAGAAATGATATGGCGAAACAAGAGACAGGAATACGTGGTTAAGAGAAATCGAAATTGTTAATTGTCTATCGGATCGATCCGGGAGGGTTGGATGCATAGACCAACCGTGCATATGAAATTATCAAATTCATTGATACAGATGATCGGATATTCTTTTGCAGTAGTTGAGATTTAAAAGTACTTTTAATTCGAAACCCTGTTTCTTACAAAATATAATATATTAGCCTGCTGTTACGGTTGGGAGCATTCTGTGCTCATTGCTCCCTGAACCCACATGCCATCAATATTTGCTCGTGCATCAAAACCAGAACTTAATCTTGGCCCAAAAATCTATGGTTTTTGATTTTGAAACGTGGACTTTCCCAGAATGCACCAGATACGGACAAAATTCGTAGTTTTTGAGTTTTAATGTTTTTACTTTTGTTTGGTATTGTTTATCACATGAAGTCATTAGTTTTTGTGTTTTTTATTTATAAAAATATATTGGAATCAAATTTATTTAAACTCTCATTTTAATTATAATTTTTTTTCTTTTAGTAAAACTATATTTATATATATATTTTTAAAATAAAACACAAATGAAGCACTGAAATCTTGTTTTCTTAAAATACGATTGTCAGGGCTTAGGAAGGCTAAAGAGACAACAACTTTGTTTCCTTTGCATGTGAGCTGTGCTCCCTTCCCTGCCTTTTTCTGATTAAGAACCCCTTCTCTCTTGTCTCTTACTCATCCTTATATATTCTCTCCTCTCCTCTCTCCTTTTTAATCACTAAGAAAAGAAAAAAATTAAATTTAATCCCAAGTTTTAGACTTTTCGCATTAGTATTATATAAACAATGAACCCTTAAAACAGTTGTTTGAATTTCTCTTATTCAACCATATGTCTCCCTCTCAAACTCAGAGCATGTCTTCTTCTTCTTCATCTTCTATCTGGTTACTTTCTAGTAGGAAGCTTAAGTTCTTTGCTAGAATCCGAAGGTTTTTGCAATCCAAAGCAGCAAGGAAACGATGTTTGTCGTCATCATCTGATCATTCAAACATGTTACCAGTTAAAATCAATACGAATGAAGAGGAAGGTCGGGTTGCTATAGAGAAAACCGGAAGTGAGCTCGACGGTTCAATGGCGTTGCAAAAATCGGTCAAGAGACTTCACTTCGGGAGCTGGGAAGACAAAGAGAAGGCAGCTAAGGCGATTGGGAAACTCGCTAAAGAAGACGTTAAGGCAAGAAAGTTGATGGCAGAGCTCGGTGTAATAAATATGCTTGTGTCCATGGTGGCTACTGAGGTGGCTGGCCGTTTAGCCGCCGTCAAAGCCTTGATCGAGCTTGCTGAAGGCACGTTTACGTAAGTTTCACTGTTTTTTTTCCACTATTTCATGTTGATTTATTTTTCTTTTGATATTTCGTGTCCATGGATCCTGTCAGCTTTCAAAGTTTTTAGCTGGTTGAAAATAATTCTTATTGATGGATATTCTAACATAATCATAAACGATTTTTAACATAAACATAAATGGTTGAGTTAGGATAGAGACTTGATAAGGAGAAAGGACCCCTGTTGTTGTCCGGGAAGTTGTAGTTTATTTATTTATCTTCAGAAAAAGATGTTGCTTGTTCACAATGCTGCTCGAACTCAACATTTTTCAGCCAAGTTTGAAATAATGGAGCTCTGTTTTTGGCTCTATCCCATGGTTGATGAAATCATAATCCATAAAATTAGTTGTTGGGATTATAGTATGAGCTTCAGTTCATATAATATCACATTTCAAAAATGTTAAGAAGATAATAAAGAATTGTTCTATGCCCACATGAAAATTAAATATTTGTGATAATGTTGATGAACTAACTTCCCCAATTGGATTAAAGAAAATGATTTTAGGTGGATGACCCTTTAAGGGTAAAATATTATTACCCTGATGATCTGATTTAAAGCCTAAATCTCTCTAATCAACCGCCCTGCAGGCTGTAACATTGTGATAACCATAGGTTCTGCATCTGCTGCACTTCCTTCTGAATTTATGGTAAGGCTTTAAATATTGTTTGGTGAGGTGTCAAACCCTTCCATGGATTGAAACTTTCACATCTCAGAAATGTGGATCTTTTAAACATTAATGGCAAGGGAAGTGAAATGAAATTTACAGATTTGTGGCATGAGTTGGAAGCATTAGTACTGTCATTAAGAAAATGATTTTAATGATCCTGAAATCCTGCGCCCGCAAGGTTCGGTGGCTGTCCACCGTCCACCGGACTCCCTTGGTGGTAGGAGTTGGAAGGGCAATAATGATGTTACAAGACAGACAACGTTGTCTCCAAAATAAATAAATAAAAAAAATAATAATAAGTATTTGTTGACCTTCACCTTCCTACTCTCATCTTAAACCTCTGATTCTCAATTGACTTTTCTGTTTTATTTTATTTACCAGTTAGTTCAGCTTCAACATTTTGTTTTGACTTGTAGCAATTCTTATTCCTATTTTATGCAATAACGGAGCACGCTTGCTCTATCAATCTTAAATTTAAACCTTAAAAAACTTAACTCTAAATTTTAAAGACTAACATTAAATTCTAAACCCTACAGCCCAAACCCCTAAACTCTAAACTAAACCCTTAACCGCTAAAATTAAAAGGTCTGTGTAAACTAAAATTTACACAGACTGTGTATTGAAGTTTTTCTCATTATCTACCCCATATAATTATTGTTCTTCTAATATTCAACTGAAATTCCATTTCATTGTTGACTTTAGAAGTCTTAATTACTTTTTTTTTTCTTCAGAAACAAGGCACTAATGCTAGAGGCTGGAATATTATCAAAGTTGCCAAAGGACATTGATGCTGTAGACAACCAAACGAGGCATGAATTTGCACAACTGTTATTATCATTATCTTCTATATCAAATACCCATTTCTCTCTAGCTAAAACTCAGGTTCTCCGGTTTCTTATTGGCATTCTTGAGTCGGATTCCAGCATTGGAACTAAAGAGATCTGTTTAGGTGTTGTTAGTAACCTGTCTGCTGTGTTGGAAAATGCTGGACCTTTGGTTTCGAGTGGAATTGTAGACACTCTTTTGAAGCTATCTTCATTCAAAGAACTTTCAGAGAAAGCCCTTGCAGCACTAGGTCACTTGGTGCTGACCTTAATGGGAAGAAAAGCTATGGAAGATAGTTCGATGGTACCGGAGAGCTTGATTGAGATTCTAACATGGGAAGATAAACAGAAATGTCAAGAATTATCAGCTTACATTCTAATGATTTTAGCTCATCAAAGCTCCACTCAAAGGGATAAAATGTCAAAGGCAGGAATCGTTCTGGTACTTCTCGAAGTGTCCTTGTTAGGAAGCCCTTTAGCTCAGAAGAGAGCAATGAAATTGTTACAATGGTTTAAAGATGAAAGGCACGCAAAGATGGGGCCTCATTCTGGACCACAAACAGGAAGGGTTGCCATCGGTTCACCTCTGCATCCGAGGGAGGCTCAGGAAGGAAAGACAATGATGAAGAATCTGGTGAAGCAAAGTCTTCATAAGAATATGGAAATGATCACCCGACGAGCCAATGCCGCCGGTGATTCTTCAAATCTCAAGTCCTTGGTCCTCAGCACAAGCTCTAAGAGCTTGCCTTACTAAAACGTTTTATGTATTTAATAATTATTGCAAATGATGGGAAAGAAAGTTAATGAAGGTTATTTCCCAATATAGATGAAGTAATTAGCATATAAAAGAGTTGTATATAATCATGGCTCCATGATCAAAACAAAGAAAAAACACAGAAAGAAAATAATATTTTCCAAAAAATTGAATTAAACACCTCTGTTTTTAATTTATCATTTACTCAAAAGTTGTATAGTTGCAAATAGAAACTTCTCTCGTTGAAAGACTCGGTAAAGTATCAAGCTGATGAAGTCTAAATTAATAATTATCTTCTTCATACTCTCTTTTGGTAACTTCAAAATAAAGTCTTCCTATTTTAAGGTGTTGATGGTGACAGAAACATAACAAATGCTTTGTTAGAAATATTTGTCTTTTGGTGTAGGGTTTTTGGAAACGCTTTCTCTTTATAACAGAATTATTTCCTTGTATTTTACTCTACTAGTGTAGTTGCCAGCTTTATTACTTCATAATATTAATAAAATAATTTAGGCCAAGCAATATATATACGTTAACATTCTTAGTGGTTGGGTAAGAAAAAGAAAGCGATGGCTAGTAGCATAGCGAAAAGATGGAGGCAGTTGAGCGGCGAGAACAATTGGGGAGGGCTTTTGGACCCTTTGGACATTGATCTTCGCCGTTACCTTATTCACTATGGAGAAATTGCTCAGGCTACATATGACGCCTTCAACACCGAGAAGGCTTCCAAGTTTGCTGGAAGCAGTTTGTATGGCAAGAAAGATTTCTTCTCTAACGTTGGTTTGGAGAAAGCCAATCCATACAGGTATCAGGTGACCGAGTTCTTTTATGCAACATCCCAAATCCGAGTTCCCGAAGCATTTATTGTGAAGCCGTTCTCCAGGGAAGCATGGAGCAAAGAATCGAACTGGATCGGTTATGTCTCCGTGGCCACGGACGAAGGGAGAGATGTTTTAGGAAGGAGGGATATTGTGATTGCTTGGAGAGGAACAGTGGAGACCCTAGAATGGATTGATGATGTTGAATTTGACTTGGTTTCGCCAGAGAAAATTTTTGGTGTTCCTTGTGATGCTAAAGTGCATGACGGCTGGTACTCCATCTACACCTCGGCAGACCCACATTCGCTCTATAACAAAACCAGTGCCAGAGACCAGGTGAGCACTGAGCACTGCCATAACAATGTTCCACTAGTGGTCTGGTCTAGTGTGACATTTCTTTTTCTATAGAAAATTAGATTTGTGTTTGTTTTTGGCTGTTGGTGTTTTAGGTTCTTAACGAGGTTATGAGACTAGTGGACCAATTCAAGAACGAGGAAATAAGCATCACAGTGACTGGGCACAGCTTAGGTGCAGCGCTGGCTACTCTGAATGCTGTCGACATAGTTGCCAATGGATATAACAAGGCCAAAAACCAGACAGGCCAGGCCTCTCCTGTCACAGCCTTTTTATTCGCTAGTCCTCGAGTAGGTGACTCGGAGTTCAAGAAGAAGTTTACTGGGTTCAGTGACCTTGGAGCGTTGCGCGTCAGAAATGCTGCAGATGTTGTCCCCAGCTATCCGTTGATAGGCTACGGGGACGTGGGAGAGGAACTGGCTATTGACATCCGTAAATCAAAGTACTTGAGGAGCTCTGGAAACTGGTTAAATTGGCATGATTTGGAAGGGTATTTACATGGGGTGGCAGGAACACAAGGGAGAAATGGAGGGTTTGAGCTGGTGATTAGTCGTGATATAGCGCTCGTAAACAAAACGATCAATGGATTAAAGGATGAATACTTAGTCCCAGTGTCATGGAAGATTGAGAAAAACAAAGGTATGGTCCAGCAGGAGGATGGGTCTTGGAAATTAATGGATCATGAAAGTCAAGATGATGATTGATATCATACTCGAGGTAAATGACAAGAATTTGCTGAAGATTAATGACATGAGGTCAATATAGTGTGCGAGAGTACGAATTTATATTTAAAAAATGTCTTTTACACTAGTTCAGATTTCTTATAAAATAAGTGTTAAAAAAAAGATTTCTTATAAAATAAATAAATAAATAAAATGACAAATTGAGGGCTTAAAGCATGACAAAGAAAGACCAATTTGGTCCAGTAGCACATAAGTCGGCCCAATTTATTTTTTTTAAAGAAATACAAGTTTTATTAAAAAATTTCTTACAGACAATATTAAAAGAATCTAATGACAACACCTATGGAAAAAAGAGTACCCACTAATATTATCTATTAATAGCATCATCAATTACAATTTGTTCAATATAATTTGGGCATTCAAAATAAAAATAATTATATTATTGACCATTAAACACCCAATGCGCTAAAGTATGGGCTACCTTATTTGCTGAACGATAAATATAGGCAACCGATATATGATGATGCCGTTAAAGAAGATTCTTCGTCTCGGTCATGCTCTGAGTCAGCATCGATCTACCTTGAGTTCTTGATTGACGAAGATTCACAATATTTGCAGTGTCTCCCACAATAATAACTCTCGGCCATGCTTGATCCAAAGCAAAAAGAATAGCTACATAGAAGGCGTGGCGTTCAACAGTCTCTGTTGATGTCGCCCTTGGTAGCGTGCGTGCACATCCTGCTATTACTAGGCCATGATAATCTTGCGCTAGTAGTCCCATCGCTCCAAGACCTGTTTGAGATTGATACATACCATCAACCGTTAGTTTAATCATACCTGGAGGAGGTTTAGTCCACACTTTCGTTGCTCGAGCTTGCGAAAAACCAGAAGGTAGTGGTGTTATTGCGGCACCATGAAACTCTTTATGTAAATGTTGAGCGTTCTCCACAATAAGGAACGCCGGTTGCAATTTTTTGTCATGTATCAAAGTGTGCGTCTATTCCATATATTCCAAGCTATTGTGACACCATAAAACTCTTTATGTAAATGTTGAGCGTTCTCCACAATAAAGAATGCTGGTTGCAGTTTTTTGTCATGTATCAAAGTGTGCGTCTATTCCATATATTCCAAAGAAGCACAACAAATTCAGCAAACATATCTTCAGTAAGTATTGCCGCACAATATTCTAACCATTCAAAACAGGATTGTGATTGATCAGCCAGAGAACGGCCTGGGAAATTGAAGATCCTGCAAACATCCTTTGTAGCAGTACAATCACGCAATGCGTGCACTACCGTCTCTAATTTCGTTTGGCATAAAGGACACATACCATTCAGAGAGCTAAGAACATCATTTCGAGCATTCACTGGTAGAGTTTTATGAGCAACTCGCCAAATAAAGACCCTGATCTTCGAAAGGGCCTTGAGCTTGGACAATGTATACCAAAGCTTTGGAGGTGGTGTTGGATCATGATATTGCCGCATGAGCCATGCATAACCTGACCGTGTAGAATATGTTCCACTAGAGTGATTTCCCTAAATCAGAATATCTGAGCATCTATTTGCAATTACACAATGAAGAATAGTCTCAACATCAGAAGAAGTGAAGACATGTCGGACTTTGTTCACATCCCATCCATTGTAAGATGGAATCATAAAATCACCACAAGTTAGCGGAACAAGCAAGCTATCATTATAATTCTTTGTTAAGTGGACCTGTTGTGCACCTCCCCAATTGGCTTTGAATATAGAAGTAGCACTATCAATACCAGAAGAAACCATCTCGAAGTTGCTGCATAGCATTAAAGATAGATCTCCAAGCATAAGACGCTTATCACCAAGTCTCGCATCAAGCACATTCCGTCCTGCAAAATATTTGCAAGAAAGAGCACGAGAAATCAGTGATTGAGGATCGGTTAACAAACGCCATACCTGTTTATCCAAAAGAGCGATGTTGAACTGATAGAAGTTCCTAAAAGTTAAACCATTCGCTCTTTTAGAAACACACAATTTTTACCAAGCAACCATCAGTCATCCTTTGCTCGAAATCCGACCAGATCACCAATAGTTAAATTAGGCGGTAAATTAGACTGTAAGAGTGTAAGTCCAGTGAAGTGAAGTGAAGGGGCAGGATTTGCCTTGGAGAATGAAATAAACATGCTTTTCTTCATGCATTTAGAGTTTTCGATCTATATTAATGAGGAGCCGGGTGGACTGATTGATGGGGATTTGGACAACGTAACAAAAAGATTTTATATTAAATAACTGCAAACTGAACAAAAATACTTCGAAAAACCAATATTCAATGCCAAAGGCCTCTGTCAACATGCTCTAACAGACAACACAATTTATTCACCATTTAGCTTTTCTTTGGCTCACAACAGTTCATTCACTAGACTCTATACATGAAATAGAAAAAAGGGTCGACAAATAATCAAGTTGAAATGATCTACAGAGTACAATGAAGTAACAAGATTGACAAAATCTGATCCAGGCCAAGCAATTTCTGTCCATCTATCGTTATTCAAGCTTATGCTGATTTCCAATTTGCCTTTCCCTTAAAATTTCAGAACCAGCAGCACTACTGAGGATTTGGAGGCCGGCTGTTCGCAGAGGAAACTCTTGATCCCCATTCCAGCAGCTCTTTGCTGGTGTCGTCTTTGTGTGCAAAAACTTCAATGAAACATAGTGCATCTTTCTTTTCTCCAGTTGCTGTAGCAATTGCTTCTTTTAGTTCATCCTCTGTCCTCACCTACATTTAACAATAGAAGCTTTAATCTATGCATGCCACTGAGGAACTCGGCTTCGACTTTTGATCAACAATAGTTTATGCTACATACACATGCTTTGATATTTACTAACCTTGGCTGTCCAGCATTTGCCTTCACCATTGTGGATGGCATCAACAAGGGCAGTGTAATTCCAGTTCTTGATAACATTATAAGGCCCGTCATGAATCTCAACTTCAATTGTATAGCCTCCGTTATTGATAAGAAATATGATGCTTCTTTGTCCACATCTGATCATTGTCGAAATATCTTGAGCAGTCACCTGAATAATTTATTGAAACAAAATTATTATTTACTTACCACATTCTTTACCGTATCCATACATACATATATAAAGAGAGAAGGGAAACTTCAAAAGTGTCATTGAAGTTCTAAATGAAAATTATGTGGCTCACCTGGAAACTGCCGTCACCAATGCAAGCAATCACACGTTTGTCTTTAGCAGCCTGAGCATATCCAAGTGTGGCACCAACTGACCAACCAATGGATCCATACTGCATCTGGAATTCATAACTTCAAGCAAAAAAGATAGACATTTACACACTGAAAATGAACATATACGATTCTAACTCTAAACTCAAAGAAATGTGCCATTTGAGATGATCTTGCTTACCCGCAATTCTCTGGAAGACGGAGCTTCTGACAGTTGAACCACGAGTCTCCAGTTTCAGCAATAACTGCAGAGTCTCCGCTTAGCATCTCCTGTTAAACAAGGTCAACCAATGAATGAGACAAATCGGGTAAATGAAAAAAAAACAAGAATCAAATCAAGTGTCCACATCTGGTTATGCATCGGTAAATCTAAATGATTCACATTATGCTCTTACAGATATAGTTAGAGGCTGAAATTAAAGCAGTAAAGGCCAACGAGGCATCAGGCATGTCATATACACTGAAGTGTGCATGTTAACCATAATAAATCAATATTATAAGCTCATTCCTTCAATGAATCTATATTATAAGCTACAATATTGGCGACGCTAATTTCAAATCATAACCTTGGTGCCTACCTGAATGTGCTTAAAAAGAACATTGACTCTCAGAGGCTCATCATTCCCATACTTCAAAGGCATGCCTGGAGGGACAAAGATTCGCCGGTAGTTCTCCACGGCAGTTGTATTTCTCTTCAGTTTCTTTGCCAATGCACTTAAGAAGTCAGCCATGAAAACCCAGCCAAAAGAAGGACCATTGCCAATCGCCACACGATTAGGTTGCACTATGATTGCTTTCTCCTTCTTGATCAACAAAGAGTAGCCTACAGAGCTATAATCATTGAAGATTGGGCCAACAAAAACATAGGCATCAGCAGATTCCACTATTTCCCCACAAAAGCTGGTGCTAACAGCACCCCAATATGTTCCAATAAAGTGTGGATGGTGTTCGGGCACCAATCCCTTGCCAGAGGGCATTACAGCAATGGGATACCCGCAGACATCTGCAAGCTCTACAAAGGCTTCTTGTGCCTTTGCAACTCTTAATTTGGGTCCACCCACAATGACAGGCTTCACAGCTTTGTTCAGAAAATTAGCACAAGCTTCCACAGCTGCTTCTAATCCTAATTGATTGCTTACCCTGCATACAATTGTAAAGAATCAGCAACAAATGCTTCTAACTTGGTTCCATTCATATCTGAAAAAAATCACCACTCTTTTTCCAATAAAGTAATGTAAGAAAAAAGAAGTCAGAGAAAAACTTTACTTTGGAGCAAGAAAGAAGGGAACTGGCTCTCTAGCAAATGTTGGATGAGGAATTCCGGGCAAGTTACAGCTGATACTAATGTAAACAGGCTTGCTTTCCTTCAAAGCTGTCGATATGGCAGTATCAAGAAGGTCATGTGCATCATCCAAGTTGTTCACCACTGCCTGTCATATCAGATCGCCACCAAATTAAATAAAAATACTACTAATACATAAAAATTTGTTGAAAAAAAATCCTTTACGAATGTGCGCAAAGGGTTTCCTTTAAACTTACTTGGGCACAAGTGACCGCTTGGAAACACCTTAGTTCTTGGGAAAAATCTGGCAACCCAATAGTATGATGCAAGATCCGGTTGGTCCCGTAGTCATTAGAGTTAGGGCCTCCAACTATGCAGATCACGGGCAAATTCTCACTGTAAGCTCCGGCGATAGCGTTAAGCACGCTGAGGCCACCGACTGTGAAAGTCACGACGCAGGCTCCCACGCCCTTAGCACGCGCATAGCCATCGGCTGCATATCCTGCGTTAAGCTCGTTGCAGCATCCGACTAAGTTCAGCTCAGGTTCTGCTATTAGATGATCCAAGAGAGTCAAGTTGAAGTCACCAGGAACCGAGAACACGTCTTTCACACCGATCTCAACGAGCCGCCTTGCCAGGTGGCGCCCCAGGGTGCCACTCGAGGCATCTCCGCGAACCGGAGGGTGTAAGGAAGTGGGATGAGCTGTTGAACCGATTTTATTACCGGCTTCCATGCAGTTATTTATTTATTTTTTTTGTAATAAAAAGGAAGAGTTGGGAGTTTTATGAAACGAGAGAGATGATCAGAAACTAATGAAAGTGAAATGAAATTGGTGGGTTTTCAAAAGTTTTGAAGGAGGTCTTAATAAAGGCTTTGTAAAGAGAAAGTGGGTTTTGATTAACAAGGGGCTGGCTTTCAAGTAAATAAAAGGCAACGATTCTTAGAAAAGTCGTATGTTCATTGGTGGGGTTTTGCAAAGCAGGATTTGGTGAAAAACCAGGTTTAGGTTTATATGATGTATAATTCACGGTATAGTTGTCGTTTTAGAACTGCACTTTTGATTATTATAAGATTTTGGGTGGGAGTATTTTAAGACTTGTGCATGTTGATGTCTGGAATCAAGTACGGCATATGGCTGTTTGCGGAGGGACCACTGAATTGGCAAACAGGAGCAGTGCAAGTTGCTCTGGTTTTCCATTACATTCGGCTCTTCTCGGTTTTCTCCATTCATGCACAGTTTTAGACTTGTAATGCTTCAAAAAAAAAATTGAACTTTGATTCTTGTGAATTGAAAACTTGGGTGTTGGGCAATTGTTGAATGTGTTGGCCTATGAATATTTGACATTTTGACTAAACTTTTTGAGATTTCAGCCTTGGAAGCTTCCACGAGTTAGATGTTTGATTCGATGGGTTATTTACTTGTAAAAACAAAAATTCATTTTGGGGATTGAAATAAATTTACTTTCTGAATTCACTGACTATTCTATATCGTATCTGAGACATGTCATGTTCTCTAGATTATCTGGGTTTTTTTTTAAGTAGGACGCCCAAGCCTATGCACATGATCCTGCGAGTAAACAAGTTGCCTTTTAAGCCCGATTTTTTTTCATTTCTAGGGTCATCGAATGTGATTTTTTTAAATAAAATATTATCTATTATTTGATAAGAAGCAAGTTACAACAATTAACGTATGCAATCAACAAGAGGGACTCCCTAAGTAATCCCCCAATCACTACTCAAGAGCATATTTACCCCACCACTTCTATTTATACATTTACTGGACAATGTAATATCAACTATTTCCTTTACACATTCTACAATATCATCAATTATTTGATTTGTCCCCTAAAACAATATATAGTTGTGTTCCTTCCAAATGCAGTAAATACATGCATTCCAAGTCGGTTTAAGGATAATACTAATTAGGAACTTTCATTTTAGTTTGTCAACAGCCCACCTAAGCTCATCTTCCCAACCCATGACCCTCTTGACTTAGACTGCAGGATCTCAATACACTCCACACACATCCAGTATAAGAACATTTAAAAAACATGTGATTTCTAGATTCAACAGCAGCTCCGCATAATCTACACAAAATATCCAAAATGATTCTCATTCTTTGTAAATTTTAGTTTACGCTAATGATATATATTCCAAAAACAATTAATCCCAGCGTGATGTTGTATAAGATTATTGGGATTTAAGTTAGCTGGCTTGCTGTTCCTGTGAGTAAAGGAGTTCCTTTCCCTTCTGACTTCTGAGCCCACTGTTTGCGTGTTTCACTCTTTCTTTATCCCTCATTCTCTCCCAGAAATTTATTTATTTATTAATTCTCTAACTCCCATTGAAGTCCGCCTCTCTGCACCTGCTTCATGGATATTATCCCCCAAAAGACACATCCATATTAGAATGTTTTATTTCAGGGTAAAGTACACCGATGGTCACCAAACTTGTAAGATATTTTTATTTTAGTCACCCAATTTTTAAAATTTTTATTGGGGTCACCTAATTTTTATTTTACTTTTATTTTGATTTCTTTCGTTACCTTCCGTTAGAAAATGCTTATGTGTCTCGTTAGTTTTCATTTTCCTCAAGAGTAAACTACATAAATGATCATTGAATTTTTAAGACGCTTTGATTTTGGTCACCGAAATTTTAAAACTTTCATCAGGGTCACCCAACTATTGTTTTGCTTATGATTTTACCTTATAATTATCAATGAATAATATTTTTTTATAAAAAACTTGTTGTGTAGATTGATGTATTTATCGACATAAAATATTTTTATATATATCATATTCTTGAATATTGTCTGTAATTTAAAGCCATTATTTTTTTATCTATATATCACATTGTATGCAATCTCATCTTTAAGCTACTTCAAGGTTAATAAGTACCAAGGAGAAAAAAAAAACAAACATTGAGGTTAATTATTGGCCAAAAGTATACAATTTTAGTTTATTTTTTAAAGTTGTATCCAAAAGTTGTTATACAAATTTCCTAGAATATGCAAGCGGATTTGATGCACCCCATGTTTAAGTTCAAACATTAATTTACTTTGCCATTAGAGACGGAGCTAGGATCAAACATTATGAGGGGTAAGAGTCTATTAAACCTTAAAATATAAAAATCGGGAGGGACAAAAATCTTATTTGATTAGTACTTAAACTAATGAGGACCTAATATACTATTATACCTAAAATCGGGAGGGGCAACCCATACATCTCTTCGTCATTGTTTGTCATCATGTTCGATGTTGTTTTCATAGATGCCTTTGTGTTTGGTTGCAGCTTTCTTAGTCATTGGTTTTCTTTTCTTACTTTATTTTTCATCGCAACATGTATCTTTTCTCCATTATTTTTTTGAAGTTTCATCATATTTTTTTAACCTTGACCGACCTGTTTTAACATCTATGCTCATCTATTTTCTCTATAAGTGAACACTAACAATGGATCTATAACAAATTCATTAAACAATGCAGTTAGATAAAGGCAACAGAAAAGAGAATGGAGAAAGGATGTAGTAAAATGATGGAAGGAGGGGAGTGAGAAATGTGTGATCCCAATAAAAGTTTTAAAAGTTTGGTGACTAAAATGAAAGCATTCTCAAAGTTTGATGACTATTTATGTAGTTTACCCTTGAAGAAAAGGAAAATTAACAGGCAGATTAGAAAAAGCAACGGGAGGGACCAAAATGAAAATAAAATAAAAGTTGAGTAACTACAATAAATGTTTTAAAAGTTCAGTGACCATTAATGTACTTTACCCTTTATTTTATTATTCATTGTTGTGTATTAATTGGTCAAAGGAAAAAGCTATAATGTTTGACCAAATTATCTGGTTTTTTGTTTTATTAAACTATTAATCTCAGATTACATGATTTGACAAAGTGATGACATCGTATTTCTCTTTTTGCTGTAATTTTCTTTCGGAATATTAATGTTAATTCATTAAATTTCAATCTATGACTCCTATTTTAATAGTTATAGTTTGATTTTAGAGCTACCTCTCTACCTTCTATTTGACTTCTTTTTCCAAAAATCAAATAAAACGTTTTTTTTCTTTCAATTGTATCTTTAATTTCCATTTTAATACTTAAAAGTTTACCCCAAAACTAAATACTACAAAACTCAATACATAATATGTTTAATTTATACGTATCATAGATATCATCGGTCACGTATAATATTTGTATTAATTGAAATTGTTAATAATCTTTTAAACATTATTGTTTTTTGGAATAAATTAAGAAAAAAATAATTTAAGTATCCAAAATATAATGTAAGAGCCAATTTATTAATAAAAACAAAAAAAAAATTCTTGGTGTAATTTAAGTACCCAAAATATAATATTAGAACCAATTTTTAAACGTCATTAGCATTCTAAAATGTTTAGGCTTTTTGAGGAAATACATCTTCATGGACTGGCTTTCGAATGGAAATATTATCAGAGAGGTTAAAAATTGAATTAAATAAAAATGGTTAAAGGGTTCAAGTTGCCTCTGTAATAATCCGAAATCAGCAATGTTGTCTTTATTTTTCTGTAATTTTGCATTTAAAGTCTGTCAATTATAGCAATGTTGTTCTTTGACCGACGTTGACCGTTAAAGTGCTGATGTGGCAGTTAACGGTGAAGTTATTCATGTAATTTTACCCTCGAAGTCATTCAATTGCAGCAATTTTGCCATCGATTTATTTAATTTTTTAATAAAATTAGATTAATTATTTAGTTTTTCGAGTTGAACTTTTATAAGCAGAATATATAAAAAATCGATTAACAAATTGGTGTAAATATCTTTTGGGTCTTTGATAATTTTAGAAATAAGGAAACTAAGAACTCTCACAGAAAATCAAAACATTCTTCAAATTTTTTTAAAAAATCAATAAACTTAACAAAAATAAATAAGATATTAAAAAAAGTTATTGAAGATAAAAACTAATAAAAAATTAAAATGTATCAGAAATTATAAAATGATAAAATATAAATATAAAAATTAAAAATTATTTATAAAGTATTAAAAAATAAACAATTTCATCAAATGATAAAATATGAATATAAAATTATAAATATAAAAAATCAAAACTTCTAATTTATAAAGTATTAAAAGTTGAACAATTTCACCATTTTATAATTCTTAATACATTTTTATTTTTATATTAGTTTTTATTTTCAATAATTTTTTTAAATATTTTATTTATTTTTATTAAATTTATGAATATTTTTAAAAAAGAAGAATATTTTAATTTTTTGTAAAAGTTCTCGCTTTGCTTATTTTTAAAATTAAGATATTTACATCAATTTATTAATCGATTTTTCATATATTCTGTTTCTAAAAGTTCTACTCGAAAAACTAAATTATTTATCCAATTTTATTCAACACTAAATAAACTGAGGACGAAATTGCTGCAATTGAATGACTTCGAGAGTAAAATTGCATGAATGACTTCACCGTTAATTGTCACGTCAGCACTTTAACGGTTAACGTCGATCAAATGGCAATATTACTATAATTGATTGACTTTGAAAGTAAAATTACGAGAAAAAAAGTAGGAACAACATTGTTGATTTTTTATTATTAAGGGGAGAAATTTGACCCTTTAGCCAATAAAAATTCATGATAAATCCAGATTGAACAGAGAAGAATTAATGATCTAGAATCAACACTGATTACCACTATATAACCGAAAAAAAAACATAAATGAAATCAATACAATCATGAAGTAGAAATCAATATAATTTCTAACAAGGGATCTTAGAGGTGAACCACTTCATGACCAGAATTGGAGCCTTGATCAAACCAAGTGCAAACTCTACTATGATGGTTACGCACAAGCAGCAGGGGCAGATGCAAGTCAATATCAACCTGCCATCATCACAAACAAAAATAAACAACCCCATCAAATCGATTTCGCATTCAAGAATTTCTCAAATCAGTAAAAAAAACAATCTGAAGAAGAAAGAAAGGAGAGACTAACTAACCCTACAACCCAGACGATTACGCCGACTATGGAGATGAGGAGGGATAGAAAAGCAAAGGGCAAACCCAACAGGAAGCCAAAGGGCCTGCATTCGCAATCATCGCCACAGCAGCAGCACATATCTGTTTCTTGTTCCGAATACTCAGACTTTGTTCCTTGGTTTTCTCTTTTCTTGATTTTATCGATCGCTTCTGATATAACAATGTTTGACGGAGTAGAACAAGAAATAAGACAAACTGGGCTTTATAAATGGATAGATTAAATAATTAAATAAAATGAGGTGCAGACGTATGTGCCGTTTACATTATGCCACTCCACAGTTTTTGAAAGGGAAGCGATTACCAACCAATACCAAATCTCCACCTGATCTGTTTACTTGCCCCGTGATTAACCTAGTCCCGGTTTCTACCCAGGTCACGACGCTATAATGAAAAAGAGCTACGCCAAATTTGCCACTCTTGAATTGTCAGCATAGGTGGACAATGCAGCTGTTTTTATTATTTTTTTTGGCTTAAAGATATAATAAGCCCTTCCGACAAAAATCAATAAAGTCTTTAAATCTTTGTTGCATCCAATTAAACTGTTATACCAAAAAGTTTAATCAATCAAGTCTTTGATCAATTTTGACCATTAAATCTTGACAGTTTTTTTAAATATTAATGGCACATGATACACTACAGTTCTATCATGTTGCATTTACATATATATTTTTTAAAATATTTTTTTTATAAATCTTACAAGTCTTTTAGAACTTTTAAAAAACTTTTTAAATAAAATAAACAAATTCAAAAAATATCAAGTGGAAACACTATGACACGACGAACTGCACTAACAAATCCAAAAAATTATTGAGATTTAATGGTCGAAATTGATAAATGGATTTAATTGATTAAATTTATTGGTTCAAGAGTTTAATTTGTATAAAAATTTTAAGGACTTAATTAATTTTTTTAAAGTTCAATGACTTTTTACACCTTTAAGCTTATTTTTTTTATGAGAGATGTTGTTATTCTTTTGCTGAGAACAGAAATTGGTAATAGAATAATTGGATTTGTAGGGATGAATCTCCTCCCACAGTCATGTAGGTTGAATAATTGACACTACAATAATTTATCCGACAACGGTTTTCGTCTAAACTTGATTTTTTTAATAATAAATAATAGTGGAATTGAAATATTCAGCATAACTCTATTATTTTGTGTTAAAAGAACAATGAAATAAAAAAAAAACATGTCAGAAAAGATTTTTAACAAAATTGAGGAACAATATAAAAAGTCACTCTGTACATCTTATTCAAACACTAGTCAGTGCTAAAAAATGTCAATTAAGTCGAAAATAACCCGGCGGCTAGGCCAAAAAATAATTTGAGGTTGCTGTAAAATGTGCTGTCAAACAAAACACGATGGAGGGCTTGATCCAGCTTCCTCAGTTTGGGCTGCACTAGATAGATACTTCCGAAGGATTGAATTTGATTTTCATGAAGCAGTTTTACAATCTCAGTTACATATTTCTGAAGATTACTAGTTACCTTTCCATATCCCTCTTACCTCATCTCCCTCACACCATCCCATTTTCCAGCAGCCGCCCAAGTATTTGACAATGCAGCAAATGCCCCTGCCCTGCTCTCACCATTTAACTTAAAAACTTCGTTCGCAGCTATAACTCCAATTTTTTTCGAATTGAGTCTAGTATCTTACGTCGAATTTATTAAAAAATTTAATTTTTTAAGTCGAATCGAGTTTTATTCACCCTTAATTTTATTAATATTTACCCCAAGTCTAATCCTTACACATCATTAACTATACCAAAAAAAAAAAAAAATCTTCAGCTGCACATTGTCGGGCCTATTTCAATCAACGCTTTCACATCTCATTTGGGCCAACGTTTAGTTAGGAAGAAGAACCCATGAAAAAAAAATAGGAAAATGCTCCTCTGTGTATATATATTTTTTGAACTTTTGCCCTTGATTTAGAGAATTTTTTATATAAAACCCAACAAGTGATTCAGTAGAAAAACGAATGATATTTATCTTGAGAGATTCAAGTTTAATTATTCTGTTTACAAGGTGTGTGTGCATTGTCAAAAAAATTAAAAATATGTATAAATATATACTACTTTATAATTACCTTTAGACTATTAAAAAAAGAATATTAAAAAATTATATCACTTATTAACAGAGGCGGATCTGTTAAGCCCTCTGGATATGCAGTTGCATGCCTATTATTTGGAATTTCGAAGGGAGTTTTCAAGTATTGTTTAGTTTACAAAGGAGAAAAGATTTCAAATATTTTACATATTCATTATTTGGGGGGAATTTTCAAGTATAGGTTTAGTCTACAAAGGAGACAAGAAGTTGATTTTTTTTCATACCCATTTAAAAAAACTAATATTAAAATTTAAAAAGTTGAGAGTAGATACGAAAAAAAATATATTTTGAAGCTTTTGATAACTCTTCATCGGAGGTTAATCCGTAATTTGATTGCATTAATTTTTAGATAACAACTAAATAATTTAATTTTTTTATTTTGTACTGTCAATTTTTATCCAAGCCATGTAATAGTGACAATAGAATTTTTCAATAGCTTCATTTTCTATGATGATTTTCTCATTTTCTTTCTTATTTGCTAAAGATTACTTGTTATTAGTCTTGTTAGAATTGTTGACCGATATTATAGTTTTTTAGCTAAATATTAGATTATAGTAGATTTTGATTGGACTCTAAAATCATGTGGTTTTTACCCTTGAGTTAAAGGGTTTTTCACGTAAAATTCAGTGTCTTAATTTAGATGCTTTTGTGGTTGCATTAATTAATTAAAAATACTATGTTATTGAACTTATCACAATTAATGATGATTGCCTTTCGTATTTTTCAATCATAAATCGACCGTCGTGATGTTGTTTACCCGTATTTTTAATTTTGCCATTAAAACTTGAGTGATCATGTATAAAGTACAAATTTATTACAATATTTATTTTATCTTTCGTGACCAAATAGTATGTATACATATCTGCAGAGTGGAAGTACTTTTTTAGTTTTTCTTTTAAATTGAAAAATATTTCAAACCTACGTTTTTTCTAGACGTTTCAAACAGCACTGAGAATTAAATGTAAGAATAGATATCAAAACTCCCACTTCCAGTTCCACCACCAAATCGTCCAAGTTCGGTGTCGAATATATGAAACTTAAAAGATATTGTTCTTATGGAGCTAAAGTAAGAGCAACTAAACCATGGAGCTTTATTCTATTTCTATGTTTGTTTCTCTCTGCTGATTATGGGACGGAAAGACGATGCTATATAACTATACATTCTCAATGCCAAAAGAGTAATAACAAATTGATTTTAAAAAGGTTTATTGTCATCTAGAATTGGTGCTGCAATAGAATGGATTTATCCTTTTTTTACCCTGAGGAAATATTATTTTGTTTGTTACAGCCTTTTTTATTTGTTTATATTTGAGCACGTACAATTACATGCCCTGATATGAGAACAGCTTGTTATAACCAAACCATAAATTAATATGAAATTTGATTCAAGATTTATCATGTCAAATTATCAAAAACAATAAATACTAGATGCGAAAGCGTGCCTGAATTAATTAATAAAAAAATTTGAATCTTGATGTTAAAATTTTAAGTTTTTTAGTATTGATCTTCCAAGAAAATAGTTATCCCTTGACGTAAAACTTTTTTACAGGGAAAGAGAGAAAACAAGTTAATTGTTTATTAATATTTAGAGGACGAAGATAGTTATCTTTTGATGAAAATTTGAGCTGAGCCAAGACATTTGCATTGATTCCCCATTGATTTGCAATTGAGTTATAAACAATTGTTTATTAATATTTACACTTAACTCAATTGTTTGTTAAAGTTTACACGGGCCTTTTAGTTTTATGGGTTAGGGTTTTAGTTTAGGGTTTAATGTTTAGGGGTTTAGATTGTAGTGTTTAGAATTTAAGATTAGTGTTTAGAATTTAGGGTTTAGAGTGTGAAGTTTAGTTTTTTAGGTTAGGGTTAGGAATTTAAAATTCGAGTTTTTATAGTGTAAATACACATGCACGTGTAAAATTAATTTTACACAACCTGTGTATCAAAGTTTTATCCTTGTTAATATGCAGTCCCGTAAACAATTTAAACTGAATTAAATAAACATAGTTTATTAATATTTATAACTTTGTCCCTTATTGAATTATAAATATAACTTATAGCATTTACACTTTTAATTCCATGACAATTGAATACCTATAACACGTGTAACATAAATTGGTCATTTAATTTCGTGTCATACTTTATAATAGCAACATTCATTATGCAGTCCTGCAATTGCGGATTTTAATCCAACACAACTCTTGAGTTAACATGGTTTGCAGGATCCTCCAAGTGAACTTTGTATGCTTGAATCAAAGACCATTTGTCTTTTAAATTTACTTCGAACTTGTTATCAAATATTGATTCTCCATTGATCTGCAATAGTAAAAGCAAAAAGTTGTGTTGAGCCATTACATTGAGTGCACAAACTTCTACAAGACTGCATATTTTAATGGAAAAAAGATCGGTTAATTGTTTACAGCTACATCCATGCTCGTATATGTGGCTAGAAATATTAAGAATATGAAGGGGAAAACAGTGGAACAGAATATAAGGACAAGAAACAAGGTTTCAGTTTTGTTTGGTAGCTTTTAAGAATTATCTAATATATACAAAATCAAAGTTGGTCCCAAGTATTGGACATTGATTAAGGCCAAAATCCTTGTCCTTACTCTACCCTATGGCTATTAACAAAAAGAAAGGCCCAGACCCTTGATAGAAATGAGACATTGCTGGGTACTGGAGAGAAATTACTCGGCGTGCATTTTATGAAGTGGAGTTTACGATTTGGATTGGAGAATTAAAAGCTAAAGTCTGCATTTGTTGATAGTTGATAGTTGATACTCCAATGGACAACTCATTGTTAGTCGCAAATTAGTCACTTCTTTTGTTTCATTTGCGCTACTTTTGATGTTAATAATAGTCACAACAAATAGCACCCACATGATATAGGGAAGTAAAAAAATACTTGAAAAAGTCCAGGCCTAACTTAACTATCGAGTAAGGGAAAATTAAGGCTAGAATAAGTCTTTTTATCTGGCTCTCATTTAAAGGGTTCAAATCAGGCTTTCTCTTGAGTCATTGGCCACCAGCATCTGAACAACTGGGAGTCTGGGATTCTATTGTACCTTGGTCAGAGGTGTAAACATTAACCGGCAAATGTCCTCGGCAACTTTAACTGATCAGCTGATGTTGATTGTTGATCTTATCTAGAATTGCAAACCATCAGGAAATTTAAAAGGGTAAATTAAAGGCAAAATGCTTGATTATCCGAAAGGATCTTTGTCTATATGAATCTGCAGCTTATCTTATTCTTATCCAGCTCTGAGCTCCTTACCAATAAATGGTTAGCCGGTGACAAAATAAACGGCTTTCTACTTTAATTACCTCAAGGAATCGGTTTAATGAAAAGTTTATTTGTTTGTTTACCAAGCTTTTCCATTATCATCCGTCACTGGTCGGTGTGGTTTATCCATTAATAATCCTCCATGGCATGCCTAACATGCAAGTGACGCATTCTTGATTTATCCATGCCATGTGCGATTCTGAAGTTGCGAACCTTGTAAATCAAAATCAAAACCAAAAACAGACAAAATGGAGTTTTAGTATTCCACAAACTCACAACAAGCCAAATGCCAACATGAGATCAACTCTCCTTTACCTGTCAGATGTCAATTTACACACGAGTGATTGATTCACAATCCTCTCGTCCACTTTGTAATCAAAGTATATAAGTACGGAAAGCCTCTAAACTTTCCATACAAAGCAACAATGTCTATCTGTAGGTGTCTGGTATGCGCGATCACCTTGATTTTACTTTTGGTTGCAGGCTGTGAGAGTCGGCCCTTGGTGGAGAAGACGAACGTGAAACAACCCATAGAGGCATTGAGACAGTACCTGAACGAAGAAGCTAAGAGAAACGGTTATGTACATCCCCAGAGAACAAGTCCAGGGGGACCAGACCCGCACCATCATCGTAAATAACTAGGGCTTTTTTGTTGTTGTTGTTGTGGGAACAGAGTTCATATCTTCTTCTCGTTAAAGCCTGATAATGTGGATTCGACTTGAGAAAACAGGGACACGAAACATCAAATGTTTTGTTTTATGTTGTTTACATATATGCTTGTACTATCTTTGGCAGATATGAATGAGAATATTCTGGTTTTTCAGTTTTTATATTCTGATCGTAAGATACAAGACAACTTAGGATATTGTCGCGATAAATAGATGAATATGGTATATGATACAAATTTACATACGGCACTAACCTGATCATATCACAATAGTTTTTTTAACAGTTCAATGATTTCAGATCTTCAACCCTGTTTTAAGAAAGAGTATAGGCTATAGCCTTACTTTTCTGTTGCTCTTCTTAATTGTGTTCTTGGATGATTGAATTTTTTTCATTGATTCATCACTATCAGTGTTAATTTACATACAGTTTTTATTTCATTACATTCTCATCAACAACAACTACATTTCACCACAATTTAAATCAAGTTTCGATCAATTGCTTATCAACACCTTCTTTTTCTTTCTCTATTTATTTTTAATGTTCTCTAAATTCAAAACTTAAAAAATATTATATACCTTCGAATTTTTTAACATGGTTCGTATACTAAGGAAAAAAAATTCAACACCGTTATAGATTTTTTACTTTCAATCAATACATGTAAAGTTTTTATTGGGTACGGAGAGATTTTTTTTGTTAAATCTTAATTCTATTTAGAGGAGAGGGGAAAAGGAACTCTAGGGAAAGGAAGATGGTGTTCTTAGTAGGTTTAAAACCTATGACTTAAAGGAACAAAGATTAACAGTTTGGCTAACCGACGAAATGTGCTTGCTCCATGAGGAGAGAACTTAAGTTTAATCCTAATCCTAACTAGAGGGGAGGAGAGAGAAACTCTAGGGGAAGGAAGGGGGTGTTCCTAGTGGGTCTAGAACCCATAACCTAAGGGAATATGAAGGAAGATGGTGTTCCTAGAGGGGAGGAGAAGACTCTAGGGAAATGAAGATATTGTTCCTAGTAGGTCTAGAACCCATGACCTAAAGGAATAAAGGAACAAAGATTAGCAGCTTGGCTAACCGACGAAATGTGCTTGCTCCATGAGGAGAGAACTTAAGTCTAATCTTAATCCTAGCTAGAGAGGAGGAGGAGACTCTAGGGGAAGGAAGGGTGTGTTCCTAGTAGGTCTAAAACCCATAACCTAAGGGAATATGAAGGAACAAAGGTGAGAAGTTTGACCAACCGACTGAATGTGCTTGCTCAACTAGCTATTGAAACATCTTTCATGCGACCCCTCGAATATCATATAAATAAATGGCCACTATTTCCATGTGTATTCCTTTATTAAAACCATTTGGGAAAAAGTGTGTTTTTTTTGCTTGGCAAGATTTTAATTTCATTAAAATAACGCTTTTCACCCGTTTGCGTGCCTCATCAAAAATCTCCCTGAACTTAGTAGGAGGAAAAGAGTACAGCACATGCGAGTAATTACAACACCCAAAAGCTGAGTCAAAAACATACAGTAAATAACGCCCTCACTCTTCTTTTCATCAGTATTCTAAAGCACATTCAAAACAGGGCAGAAATTGACCGTCGAATTCAACAGTAGGAAAAAACCTCCCAGGCTTGTTCAATCCACCAAATATAGCTTCCACCATGCTTTAAAAAGTTGACTACGATACATTCCGCCTTTAGCAAGGCAAATTGCCATAAGGTTACACTCCCTTTCGGCATATCCGAGTCTAGCACCATTGATCCTATATAGTAAATTATCCACCTCCACAAAAGCTTGCTCATAGCTCCATGGTCGATGTAGAACGTTTCCCAGCCAAAATAAGATCACCCTAGAATTAATCACAACCAATAAGGGAGCCTTCTCAATCCAATTTGCTTCAACAAAGATCTCCAACGCTATCTTGATCGCTTTTAACAAAGTAGCTTCCTCACTTGATTCCTTCCCCGCCCCAGAAAAAAGTGCTCTTATAATTCCATCCTCCATTCTCAAAATCCCTCCTACTCCTGTCACATTATCCTTGCAAATACCAGCAACATTAAATTTGGCAACACCATCCACAGGGGGATTCCACATAATCGAACTTGCCCTCAATCTGGTGCTCTCCATCAATCCACTTCTTGGTGACTCCCACCGACCTTCAATATTACTTAGCCAATCATCTCTTGTAGCCTTAATTAAAAATAGCGCGCGAAAGTTTGGAGTAGAATAACAAGTCCTCCAAGCTTGACGATTTATTGTTGAACACACTCTCATTTCTAGATAGCCACAAACTCCAAATAGCAGCCCCCATGTGATTAGCCACAGGCTCCTCGCTATTCCTGAGAAATTCACAATAAAGCAAAAAAGATAGCAAACCCTCAATGTCAACAGCAAAAAGTGTTATATATTATTAATTGATTAAAACAATACATTTTAAAGGTTTAAGAGCAAAAAGGACAAACACTAATGTAAATAAAGAAAATCCTTGGACAAAAAATCAGAGGTGTCTATCAAGTGTTACTGTATACTCTTTTGGCAATGTGATAGATTATAAAAAGATATATATATATATATATATATACATATATTGATTGGGAATTTAGAAAGACAAAAACTACAACATCATTCGGTCGTACGTGGACAAAACCAATTATAAAGTTCCAAGGATGTTTGTCAAAGAGAACAAGAAATTAGAAGAACCAGACTTCTTTTAAAGTGATTATAGAGATTGAAGCTAAGTGGAAAAGAGTTACGAGTGAGCTTGGAGCCAAAATCCAAAAGACCTAAAGCAATTCAAGTTGGATTCGCAACAAAAATAACCTAATTGGAAATCAAATAGGTGCTGTGTGCGTTACATATTATATATACACCGTAGGACACTATGTCCTAATATGTAAAGTGCGCAAAGAAGCATTCGTTTCTCAGAGTCACTCGCTTTTGGATGAACTAAAGACAAAAATCAAATGCAAGAATGACTTCAATGGAATTTTGGCAATAGTTGTCTATTTCTTGTCTCGTAGTTCAAGGATTTGGTATCCTCTTAACATTTTGCTCAACTTTTTGACGTTTTGTCTTTTTAAGCACACGCCCCCAGTTCTACTCGGATATTGAAGATGATGACTGTGCATGCAAGTTTTAATAATAGGGTATGCTCATGTGGGGACCAGAGACAAATGCTTCGGCCTTTATGTAGTTTGTGGGATAATTAAATTTAGTGATGGAGGAGATAACAAAAACAAATGTCCCTTTAGGATTTGCCAACTTCACTAGTATTTCCTGCTGTGTGAAATTTTGGTCCTACTATATATTGCAAATGGATTATGTTACTATAAAACACCACTGCCACTGCCACTGCCACTGCCATCCGTTCTGCTACTACTGATCACCAGTTTCCCCGGAGGGCATCAAGAATTTCACCAGGAGGACCAGGCCCTATACACGACTAGTTTGCTCGATCAACCGCTGGCATTGCCCTAGACATCAGCAGTCAGCACTTGAAGGAACAATGTGGTTAAGGTAATGGCTCTATTATTTTTCAGTATAATTTCTAGTAAGAATTACGAAACTTCCATTATTGAGATTTGTTCATATTCATCAAAGAACATTTCTCATGCATGCGGAGAATATATAGCTGAGAAACTAGCTACTTGGCAAGCTATATATATTGTATTAAGTTGTTGCCAAACTTGTACCAAGTTTGAATAATTGAAGAGAAGGTTTTTTTTTTTTTTTAATTTCAGTTGAAATATAATAAAAGACTTTTTCATAAATTCATTTGAAGACAAAAGTAATCAAATCCAACTTTTACTTGTGTATATATGTTTTTTTAGTTACACTTAAAGAGTTTTATTAAAGTATATAATTTCCATGTTATAATTATTCTATATCGTAATTTTATATTTCAAAAGATATATAAGTAGTTTTACAATTAAATACCTTATAACAGATTCGAAATGAATCCGCTAAAAATATAACTAAGAATCATATAGTATTGATCAACTATATATATTGAAATTTTGTGTACTAACCTATTGCGCATGCATGAGATGTCGATAAAAATGTACGCTACCAAAATCCATGTAAAATAAAAAAGAAAAACTATTATTAAGTATTTATAATATTTAAGCATGTGTAATACAAAAATTTTGAACTAATTTGTATAATTTAGATTTTTATTGACCCCATGTCACAATTCAAACTCTTTTCTCCACCTTAATAGTATATTATATGTATAATATTTTAAACCAAATGTAACTTCTCGATTTTTAATACGAAAAAATTAATAGATTTAATGTGGTATCATATAGTATCAACTCTAGTTTTTAGTTTTTGATAAACTCACATACACTTTATAATACCACCATGGTAGAACTTGGAATGTTGGGCTTGTACGTAGCATTATGATTTATGAAAAGATCTCTCCAGGGAAGTTCTTTGTAACAGGGGTAGTATCAGATTATTGATACCATAGTAGAAAATTTTACTAATGTTGCAATTTGAATCTCAGACTATCTTTTAAAGTTGGTTATGAGCACCAACCGAACTAAGTATCAATGCTAACGGTGGACAGAGTGATATTGGGGATCAGGTCCACTAGGACTCGCTCTTTCCGACTCGTACATGTTGTTGTTGTTGATTTCATTTTCGGTTCGTCCAATCTTAAGAGTTTCCCTGGCAGCCAATGCATGGACATAATCAGATTTTATCCCTCTGTGTATGGACTTAATCATCTCTTTCAAGCAGTTCAACTTGTCACAATTGATCAATCGATAAAGCACTTTATAACACCTTTGAATAATATACTATTAATGCTATGCCCATAATTTAATATTGGGTAAAGTTTAGGATGATTGACATTAAGTTAATAATTTCATACGAAATTGATGAACACATTTAAAAAATAATATCAACTTGTGAACATAACGCCGACATACTATAACTCCAAACAATCATTCCTTAAACTTAATATGATTTAATAAAAAATATTCTTTATGCTTCATAATAAAAATACTTCTCTAAATATTTTTAAATAATAAAAATAAATATGCAAACATGTGTGCAAATCTGGGAATTCAGTGGCCGATGCTATGGCTAGAAATATGTCCAATGCGAATTTGGGGACTCTCTTCCTCGCTGTACCATCGAGTAATGTCCTGCCGCTCTTGCATGCCGATCATAGTGTTTAGGGGCAGGTTATTAGATCCTCTACAGTTGCCTATGTTTATTTTGATTTAGTTTTTGTTTCTATGATTCGATGTTTCTCGTGGATGCTTTATGTATCAATATTTTATTATTGTTATATGTATTTTTTTTCTAAGTAAATTTAAAGAGATTTTAATAAGGTATATAATAATAACTTTTATTTTCATAAAAAAATAAATATGCAAACGGACTGGCCCGACCTGGAGCCATAAGCACTTTTTTTGTTACAAATAAGGATTTAAAAGCAAGCTAAGGCCTACACAACCCATACATCATTACATCTTAAATAAATTGCTGTTTATTAATTTTTTATTATATAAGTTAATTTAAAAAGAAAAACCGTTACTATCCATTTAGAGTATATGACATCAAAAAGTTATAACTACTTTTATATGAATGAATGATGATTATGACTTCACTTCGTTTTCAACCAAAAAAACCCTTTAAATCTGCTAATTTACGTTCTCCTTATAGCTACTAGACCCAATTGTAGCTGGGGTGATTCCACTTCGAGTAATGGTGGATGCTATCTTATATCCAAACATGCATAAAAAATTGCTTTCGTTTATCTCATTTAGGGCTTGTTCGGCGCTGTTTTTTTATTGCGTTTTTAGAGAAGCGCCGCTGAACACCCAATTTTTAGCTCTCATCACCCAATTTTTCCATCGTTTTTGCTCTTAAACGCAGCTTTTAGAGCACCTGAAAATTCCAGCTTCTCTCTAACTTCTGCTTCTCAACCCAAACTAAAGGTTCAGCATCGGCGCCGAAAGGAGCCTTAGTAGGTCATGCTTTCTAACTAGGCATGTTTATTAGCTAATAATATATATGCGGGCATATTGATGTATATTATAGAGATGGCTACTTGCCTTCAAAACCATTTTAATTTGGTTCCTTGGCTTCAAAACCATCAAATTAAGAAGATAAGAGAGGGGAAAGGCTTCTCCATTCAACGTTCCACAATTTCATTTCCATATTCAAACTCCTAAAATAACTGTAAGCTGGTTAAAGTATTCACTACTGACCAGACCTGTTTTATGCATCAATCCGGGTTGTACGAAGACAAAAACCAACTAGTCTTATTTAAGAATTGCTAAGTGAATGTTCATGGACGGAGTCAAGAACAAAACATAAATGTTTGAATGTGGGAGACAAATTTATAAATAAACTAATCTTTAAAAAAAAAAACTATATAGGGGACAAAAGTGTATGTAGTTCCGTCCCTGTGAATGTTGGACTGTGAAGTCTAAACTAAGCTAGCAGACCTAACTACTTTCTTGTTCTACTTCCCTGTGGGTTAATACTTTAATACAATTACAGAATTATTGTACTTGCCGGATTTTCAATCTGAACCCTACTTCAACAGATAACCAAACAACCAATCACCGGTACTAAATATACTAATGAAAATTTTAGTATGTCAATATATATAGATTGTTCTTAATCAATAGATAGAAAGACAGACAGATAGATAAATTATTAACACAATTATTATCATGTTACGACAATAATAGAATCTGAAATTTTGAATTACGATGTTAATTTTTTTAAAAAAATTGTCAAATTTAAATTAAGAGGTCAAATTTTTTAAAAATTGTATAAATATTCTGTTAAACTGATGTTAAATTTGTTTTTTTAATAATTTTATATAAACTTTACCAAAGAATTTTTTTCAAACTTTTTTAGTGTCAAGTGACACCCCATTCCATAATTTGGCTCTGCCACTGTTTTCCATGTTAATTTTATATCATACTGCAATTATGTTTTCCACATTATGTTTGTATTGTGTAATTATGTTGTATCCAGAGCAATCAAATCTTAATTAACTTTGCATAAGGTTCGATTTGAGCTCGCTGCTAGCATATTCAATCTGCCTTGTGCACAAATGTAGGTAAAGGTCCACGGGTTCATCTTCGAAACCAAAGAAATTCTTTGTTAAACATATCTTTTCAATAATTATATTTTCTAGAAATTTAGAAATGAGGAGTTAGGAATCCAACTACTCATTCTCCTTCAGGAGGGTGAGAAGGCTAATAAAACAAGAGACTGCCAAGGATTCTAAATTTCCATTAACAATATTGTATTGTATATAGGGTGATAATGAGCCTGACCGGCTCGAAAGCTACTCGGGCTCGGCTCGAGACCTTAACAAGCTGAGCCGAGCCGACTCAAGCTCAACTCGAAAAGCTCGTGAACATGCTCGAAATAACTATGTATATACCCCATATACACTTGTATATTTCAGTGTTGTTAACTTGTTATCATGGTTAAATAATTTAAATCTCCTTATAGACTTGTATAATTTAAAAAATGTACTATTATTACTTACAGACTTCAAAAATAAATATTATCTTTTCTCAAACAGTTTTTCACATGTTATTTTTTAAAACTTCAAAAAAAATATTTAAAAACAATTTTAGGAAAGCAACAAGTCGAGCCGAGCTCATATTGTCTAATTCAAGCTTGAGCTCGACGAGCTTCGAGCCCGAGCCCAGTAATACTATTTTCGAGGACAGACTCGGGCTCGGCTCGTTATCACCCTAATTGTATAATCTTGTGTATTGTTTTTGTTATTTTTATAGAAAATTTTCTAAAATTAAGATGTTACATTAATTTAAAATATGAAAATTTTCATAAAATACAAAAAATGATGATTTCCCCCCTCATTTTTATAAAGTATAACTACCAAAATGCAGTAAACAAAGCGGGGTGATGTATCGGTTAACATTAGGTCTCGGGTTTGATCTTGGACAATCCCTCCTCCTTTCCCATATAGAAAAAAAAACAAACTAAAATGCAATATGTGTTATAGTATAAAAGACATGTGCAGTATATTCTTAATAATTGAACCATTTGTTATAGATCAATTACACGCATTCTGTTCAATCAACATCGAATTGGAGATTGCATATTACAATTCGGCACTTGTTGCATTCGATTTATTTCGTCAATACCAACAGTTTGAAATGAAAATTTGGTGTTCCTATATCATCATACAGTAACTATATAGATATTTTGTGCCACGATGCTACTGTCAACTTTAATTCGCAGATCAGTGATGTTTCGGATCAGGACCTCCAGGACTAAGACGTTTCGACTCGTACAGCTTCTTCGTGTCTTCGTCTACGACTGGTACGCTAAAGTGGTACACTTTACCTGAACCAGCAGTAGTGGACAATGCTCGAAAAGACCTAGTTGCCTTCCTTCCGTCAATGTATGGATTAAGAAGGCGAGTTTCAGACCTCAAAACTGCATAGCATATCAGTAAGACCAGGCATGCACAAAACCGCAAGCTAGCCAGATGTGGGTGTTTATCTTTGAACAGGTTATCCAATATGGCAAGAGGTGGTGCAAATATATAGACCAAAGAATTTGACGATATACTTTTAGTTGACCAATCAATGTAATTGACGATCATTCTCCAATACCATGATTATTATGAAAACCAATATGCCTGAATCATATTCATACGTGCAAATGTATGTGGCGCATACAAATGCTTTCAGTTATATTTGTTGTATGTTTCAATTTGTCTTTTATTAGAGTGGGACAAAATGTTGAAAGCATTTAAGAAGTGCAACTAGGTTTTAGCTTTTCTCCTTATCCAATAGGGAAATGTTGAAAAGTCACGTCTTTCCCGTCCGAGTTACTTTTCGACATCCACTACATCTAATTAAGTGGCACGCTGATGATGGCAGGTTGCCTTGTTGTGTTCTTGGGTGCTGTATGACCGTGCATGCCCATCATACTAGTACTAAAAGGAACCCTATAGGCCAAGTTTGTGCTATTGCTAATTGATATATCATCCTATTATCACATCGGAGTATTGCTTTGATAAGCTTACACTTTACACTGTAATATTATGTACAGATAAATGGACTGACTCTTTATCTCAATGATACAAAGTGAGTCATTGCCGAAATTATCACTTGCTTTTCGCTGTCCAGGTCCAGGTTAAGTTTTTCTCTCCGGCTAGAGAACAAAAAGTCTAGTAAACAGAAGATAAAAGTCAAGAGTATTCTACCTCTCTAAATTATCATGCACAGGCACAACCAGGGGCGTATCTACCATAGGTCAAGGTAGGTCACTTGACCTATCATAAAAAAATTGGATAAATTACATCATATGTCACTTAATTATTAATAAAGTTATAATTAGGTCATTCAATTATTAAAAGTTATAGGTCACTAAATTAAAGTTTTAGTTATGCTCGGATCACTTCTCTGTTAAAATACAAACGAACATCTGATAAGATTTGGTATAATAACAGTTTTAGTCCACAAAAGTTACATATTCTACCAATTTAATCCTAATTCAAAAAAATCAATAAATTAAATTGTTAATACATAAAAAGACATCAATTTAATCATTTTCTTCTCCAAATCTCATGTACACCCTCGTTAACACTAGAGTACTTCATTTAAAATCATTAATAAATCTAGTACACAAATTTATAAATTTAAATATATTCGTAATTATTTTTAATGTTAGATCTATAATTAGTATCTACATTAAAATTAAATTCATTGAAATCTATTTAAAATTATTTATGAAAACCTTCGGTTTTATTTATTGCTACCCCGTAATTTTTTACAAAAGTTAAGGTTTTCGTATTATTATATAGTTTTCTTAATAATTTCATATATTTTTGAATGACTCTTTTATTTTAAAATAAATTAATAATTAAACTTAGTTACTGAATTTTTATTATTTAACAAATTTCTTAAATTTTTAGCAAGTACGTGTATTTTAATTAAAAATAAATAAATAAATTAAAATATATATTTTTTTTCTTTTAAACATATTTAAATTAAAATCCTCCATTGCTTTTGGATTTTTCCGAATAGCAGTTCACGCAGGGGCGGCGAATAAGTGGCTGTCGGCGGCGGCTTGAATTTAAAAAAAAAAATTAAGATTTTGTAATTTAGGGATAGGTATTTTGATTTAATTACGTTCAAAATAAAAAAATAATATATTTTAATTAATTTAACTTTTGATTTTTAAATAGTTTATAATTATACGGTGCATCCTTTATATTTTTAACTTTTATAAATTAAATTAATAGTGCTCATCGGTGCTCGTCGAGTGTTGTAGAATTTTGCTTAAAGAAAAATGACCCTATAAGATTGAATCTCGTCGAATCTGAATTATTATATCATCTATATAATTTAGGTAGATTAAATTAAATTTATTTTATAATATATCATTATCTCATTCATCGTTGCGGATAAAATTAAACAAATCAAATATTACTCATGTGTATATGTATTATGGGCATTTAAAAAAGCGCAACTTAAACTTAATTTCTTTCGTAAAATTATTAACATTTAATTAATTTAAACCAAATATTGTATAGACCTATTATTTAAGCTGATTTTATCGGCACATATCCACTTGGATGCATGCAAGAGTCACGTCTTCTCGGCTTCTTCTAAAGACTAAAGCAGAACTTAATTAACAATAAAAGTAATGATAAGAATAATAGACTGATTTAATCATTTGCTTTGTCGCTTTTAGAACCTGATCTTATGTCATGTAATATTTTTATTAAAACATTGGAGCACATGTCAAAACCACTATATATCATAGTGGTCTGCTGACTTCACCATTGAATATACTTGATTTGTCATGGCAAATGAATATTCATCAACTTATAGGTTCAATTTCAAGATTATGGTGAAACTGAAAGTCAGCCGATGCTAGTGTGGGACAAGTTTATTTGTAATAATCCCAATGGACTTTTATTTGTAGGATGGATCAAATAGTGTCACTTCAGGTTTTTGAATGAATTTAAAATTATATTTTCTCCATCCCATAAATTTTGTTTCTTAATAACTTTTAACGTAATTTTAAAAAAATTGCGCAAGAGTTAGATTGTAAAATAATTAAAATGTTTATTTTATCCTTAAAAAAATTAAAGTTTGTTTTGTTAGAAAATTAAAAAGAGGGTAAAAAAATGTGTCAATAAAAGTGGTTAGGTTGTTCAGTAAGACAATTTAAGTGAGGCAATTCTAAAATATAAAATGAACAAATTTTATGGGAGTACTCAATTTCAGTGCTTTTTTATGCTTAAATGAAAAATAGGTGCCTAAAGTATACCTTTTTGAACTTTAGGTGCCTAAAGTATTATTTTGTAAAAATAGGTGCCAAAAGTTTTAAAAATTATAATTTTAAGTGCCTAACCGTTAATAGGTGTTAAAAAAATTCTTTAACCAATCAATGCTTGACACGTGGCATATTTAATTTTTTTAAAATTAAAAATCTAAAACAAAAAAAAATCATTTTTTTATAAAATCCTAAAATTTACAAAACAGTCTCAAAATCCCTAAAATTACCCAAATCCAAACCCCCAAATCATCACCCCTGAGCACACCCCTTTGGTCGTCGGACCAAGGCGGTCATTTCTCCCAACATGGCATCGTCGGAAAAGCTGACCGCCTTAGTCTGGCGACCAAAAGGGTGTGCTCAGGGATGACGACCGACGGCAAAAACGGCGGCGATTTGGGGGTTTGGGTAATTTTAGGGATTTCAAGACTGTTTTGTAAAATTTTTAAAATTTTGAGATTTTATGAAAAATTAAAATTTTTGGGTGTTTTTCTCTAAAAAAAATTTAAAAAATCAAATTAGTGTCACGTGCCAAGAATTAATTGGTTAAAAAAATTTAACACCTATTAACGGTCAAACACTTAGAATTATAACTTTTAAAATTTTGATATTTTTTTTACAAAAAAAATACTTCAAGCACCTAAATTAAAAAAACATATTTTGAACATTTATTTTTTATTTAAGCTTTTTTTTACGATGATGTAAAAAGTGTCGGTTGTGATAAACATAGCACGTCGTTTTAAGTATACATACTAAATCATGCGAAGATAAGTTGTTTTTATGAGAGAAAAATACACAAACAATAAACAAATCATACTTCACTAAACTGTTGCAATCTTACCAAGAGAAATAAATCAAATTACTTAGAGCACATACATTAGGGAATTCTAGCCTAAAAACATACAAAGTTCTCTGCAAGAAGAAAAAGGTTATGATTCGTAACCACTAGTAAATTGCACTTTTTCATGGAAAAGAAGTGCAAAATTTCTGAGCTATTCACCTGCAGATTTAGGAACGGTTTTGCCGAATAGGCCCATTACTATTCGACCTGAAAGCAAAAATTAATGAACATAGATGCTGCTATAAGTGTATCTAAGGGACCTTCTAAAGCAATAGCAGAAGCAAGAAAGACTAAAACTGAGAGAAACCAATATCCGACATCTAAGTGTCCAACTGATGATTTTATGTTTTATAAAACAATAAAAAGACTCTAAATTCATAATCTCAGTCATCAACTAAATTGATTTCTTTGACACTTGAGCTATGCTAACACATCAAGTCCCAGTTGAACAGAAAATCAAACAAAAGCATTCCAGCAGATTTTCAGAAACATGTTTTACAAAATTACATTGAAATTCAATTATATATATATATATATATGTCTTCAGAAACATGCTTTCATCTAATTAGTTTTCTACTCGCTTCTTCTATTCTTGATATTTGCCAAGTATCAAGACTCCAGTGTCGTTGTCCCTTCCTTTTAAGTCCGGGAACTTCGCTATCAGAAACTTTTCTCGGTTTAAGTAGAGACTTATCCGAGGATTGATTTTGAAAAATCCAAGGATGACCTGAAACAATCAAAAGCAAAAGATACTGTTAAATGTTGATCTACACTTCACTTGAAATCAATTCATTAAAATCAAACATTAACTGAAGTCAGCTATGGAAATCATAGATCAAAACAGGATACATACTTAACACTTCGTTAGCAGTCAATCGTTCAGACGGTTGAGTTCGTAACATATTCCGAACAAGGTTTTTTGCGTCATCCGATCTTCGAGGCCAAGGTTCAGATTCAAAATCAATGTGTCCTCCCGAAACCAAATCTATCATTCCCTCTACTGTTTCTGAAGTTCACAAAGAATAGAGCAAAAACAAATTCAATGCTTTGGTTTATATTAACAACAGCAACAGCAAAAGCAAAAGATAATTTGCAAATATGTACCTCCGTTAAACGGAGGCTTGCCACCACTGAGCAGTATAAACAGTATAGCCCCAGCAGACCATATGTCGACTTCGGGTCCATAGTCGTCATTAAGAAGCATCTCCGGAGCTATATAGTACAGGCTCCCTCTTGTCTCGTTGAAGACTTGACCTATAACAACGATTTCACCAAAGAGAAACAATGGCTTATTCAGCAAAAAACAACTACTTGTCATGCAAGTAACAACTTTGATCGCATAGATACATACCTGGTTTAAAGAAGACAGAGTGCCCAAAATCAATGGCTTTAAGAGAAAAGGGATCATCTTTGTTCATGAATATAAGATTTTCTGGCTTCAAATCTCTGTGCATAACCCCACGAGAATGGCAAGTCTTCACAACCCCAACGATAACCTTTATCAATTCAGCGGCCTCTCTTTCGCTAAAATACTGTTTATCCTTGATTAGATGAAACAGTTCGTCTCCACGACAAAATTCCGTTACAATATGAATACACAGTTTATCCTCGTAAACTCCTTTGATTCTGACGATATTTTTCTGACCAGACAAACGTTGCAGAACCTTAATCTCCCTCCTAACATCCTCCACTGGCATATTGAGTTTGAATCTCGTTTTGGGTATCGTTTTACACGCAAATTCAATGTCAGTGGCAATCTCCATGCAAAGGAAAGTAACCCCAGAATTTCCCCGACCTAATTCACGACCAAAAGTGAAAAAGCGATGAATAGAGGGGGTTTCATAATCCAAAACAGAACAAGCGTAGATATTATCGATGGTTTGTTTCTTGGAAGAAACAAGAGGCAACTTATATTCTGTCATTTATTTTGGTGTTGGAGTTGTGAAATTTTATTTGTTCCCAAGTTTTTATAATCTTTGTCTAACTTATCCCACAAGGAATAGGTTAAATATTATTAAATAATTTAATTTAAATTAAATTAAAATTTTCTTTAAAAATAACATATATCATTTAATAAGGTAGTATTTAATTCAGTTATCAATTATTGTAGTTAATATAATATTAGTTTTATTAAATAAAATAAAAGATTCGTATTTAAATTTAGGGCTTTAAGATTCATGGTTATGATTTTAGAGTTTAGATTTATATATTATGGATTAAAACTTAGTGTTTAGAGTTAAGTGTTTGTGGGTTAGAGTTGTCAGGTTTTATGATTTATTATTTAGAGGTTCATAATTTTGAGGTTTAGTTTATATAATATTTTATGGACGAGTGTTTATAGTTTTTAAAATTTTGTATTTAGAATTTAAAATTTGACGAGAGAATGAAAATATCAAATAAGTGATATGATGACAACAATTTAAAGGTATACTTAGGTATTACCTATACTTAGGTATCACCTATACTTAGGTATTTACTCTCTCTTAAAAAAACGTTATTCTAAGAGAATTTTTTATTTATTCTAAGTTGTTTAATGATTTTTATTTAACATGTGCCTTGTTGCATAATTTATTTAGCATTTTTCAGGGATTGAGATAGAAGATGTCATCACAAAAAATTATTATTTATTAAGTAGGTAGATAATTAGATTTCTAAGGTAAATATTAAGATTCGGTCTCAAACATGAACATGGCCACTTGGGTAATTAGTGGATATCTCACAAAATTTATTTTCGTTTCGAACACTCTAATTCGACATTTGTAGTAACTTAAAGTTGGAGGAAATTCTTTAAGGGGAAATTTCTATGCGCTGAGGGTGAAAAAAGTTGTTTTTAATAAATACCTAGTTTTTAGAGTTTAGAGTATATAGGTAAGTTTTTGGTTATGCTTTAAAGGTTGGAATAGATTTCATGGTTTAAAGTTTGGGTTATATTTTGATACACAAGCTGTGTAAAAAAAACAAAAGTTATAGCTTCAGAGAATGACATACTTGATGAGAGAAGGCATATGCCATAGTTCGCTCTCATTTAATAGCTGCTTCTTCTCTATGATGTATTTTTGAGAGAATTTCCTCCATTGTTTCAGGACCACAAGACCATTCTACCTGTCATTGATTTAAAAAAGTATTAAAAGAGAGTGAGAGAGAGAAAGCCGAATAGGCCAGCCTCAAGCTGACAGATTATGAAGAAGACATAACTATAAGGAATGCTATTTGAAGACAAGAGGATCCTGAACCAGGATGAGACTCTCCAATAGCAAATCTTAAGGACTATTCATACCATTATTGACTCAGGAGCATCAAATGAATTTGGAATATACAGTAGTTGGAATCTCTGTTCGATGAGTTGCTTATAAAGTAAAAATTCATATCAGGAAAGCTGATAATAGACAAAATGCCGCTAAGATACGGATCTGTAAAGATGGAACAAAGAGATATGATGGGAAAAAAATTGAAACTATTTAAACAAGAGAATTCAAGAAAATAGATTACTTGTTCATTGTGGTCAATGTTCTAGGCCATCGCAGATTTAAACCTCAATAGTTTGTCTTGTGATAACATTTAGATTGGTTTATTGCAATTTAGTATAACAGAAGATTCAGTAGATGCTGCTGCTACACCACAATATGCATGGCAAATGACCATTCCTACAGATTTCCAGATGTCAAAACTTTTTTACTCAAATCCGGCAAGCTTTTAATTTATACTGATCATTAGGTGTAAAACATGATACTTGGGAAAATAAGGTGATGCTAATTGTCCACAGCCATAATATGTTTAAAATTGCATTCCTAGATGAATTCACATGTTTAAGACTAATGGCCTTCACAAGCATGCTGTCAAGATCTTAGTCCATGCATGGTCTCAGAGCCAGGGCTGTTGATCTAACCTCTATGTCATGTAGTTTAGCCTCGAGCTTTAGTTGATTGGCTATTTTCTTCTGTCTAAGACGGCCTTCTGTTACCATACAGAGCCGGCGAGCTCTTACATGAGCCTGTATGTTGCTCCATGAGTGAAGATAATTTAATGTTGTTGTAACTTGCTTTTTGATGGAATTATTTAGGGTTTGCACCTGCAACCTTACAGTACCTTTCAATCTACGTAATTGTTTTCTAGCCTGCATCATGCGAAAAGAAATTATTAAACCATTCAACAAACTCAATGGTGAGTATATATCTTACCTGCAAGTGGATTAAAAGGAGAAAGAGAAAAACCTAAACTACACTTGCATTGTCAACCTATAAAAACAAATTCAGAAACAGGAGAGGTAGTTGGACACATGTTCATGATATCAATTGATTATCACATACCATGTGCCTATATTTCTCCCATTTTAGAAATTGTTTAACAAATTCATTTCAAAGAGACTAGAGAAGGTCACTTCACCAGTCACCAATTTGATGATTCAATTAACTGCAAATGATGCACTAACATGCAAAATCCAGTTAAATGTGTTGCAGCTAGAGAGTTGAAATACAAGAAGGTTCTACAGCAGTGTGCAAACCATCTGTTGTCAGGTTCATGAACCCCAATATAATCTTAAAAGAAGAAAGCAAAACTTCAACTCAGAAACAAAACAGATTGGTGAAAGTGTAATATATCATCTAAAGAAGAAAGCAGTTTGAATCCGTGTTGATACTGATAAACCGTATCAATACGAGTTTTGCTCACTGCAAATGATGCACTAACATTCTTTATAGTGTAATATATCATCTAAAGAAGAAAGCAAAACTTCAACTCAGAAACAAAACAGATTATTCTCTAATAGTAACAGATAATAATTACAATTGTAAAAGTTTCTTGTTTTCTCTGAGGAAAATAATTTAGACATGACCATCACCAATGCAATCAAAGGCATACATACATACACATATATAAAAGTTTTCACAAATTACGATCTTATTTGTAGAACTTCCAAATCAGCATACTTTATAGGTCCTGAATGCAGTTTGAATCCGTGTTGCTGCTAAATCCTCAATTGCCATGCCAAGAGTGTTTGAATTTCTGCTAATTTTACTTGTTCTAGTAGATGCCTTTCGCTGGTGTTTCTTCCATTTGAAGCCATTGGATTTTGCAGAAGATCCCTGTGCCGAACAGATGAGACCAATTACAAGGTCAAGGTCACCTCAATAAAGTAAACAAATGAGAGATAAATTGCAGATAGCAAATGGTGTCAAGGAAGGGGGCAATGAATAATGGGCAACGACAATTTCAGTTGGAGAAGCTTTAAGAAAACCATTCTAGTGGGAGATACAGTCTTCCAAAAGGTTTAAATCATTGATAATATAAACCCAAAGGATTCAAATTGCATTGCTTAGTTTATGATATATTATTACCTTTACTTGCTTTGAGCCGTCATCTTTCACTATATTTATTATCGTCTTCAACAAATTCCCAGAACCCATTGCTGATGGTAAAGTATCAAAACCCAGCTTAGCATCAACCTGAAAGCATTTCCCAGTGCAAATATAATCGGAAACAACAGCAGGAATAAATTGGAATACAAAAAAATCAGTTTTTAAAAGAACATGACAGAAGAGTTTCAAAAAATTTGAATTTTATGCTATGAACCTAATTTGATTTCAAAGTGGGGACATTTGTTCATGGAAAATAAATAGCCATCACTAAACAGTAAACAGCATCAGCAAGCTTTTCCACAAATGGACAGCCAGACAAGGCAACTATCAAAATCAACCCTCTAGCAGAAACAAGCTTAAAATTGCAGCAGCTACTTAAACCCCATAATATCATAAACCAAAGATTTGATTTTCAGACGATAAATTAGTTTCTAAATTTTTACTTCAGAACCTAGATCCCAATCATGGGGCATCCCCATATTAACCCATTTCCCACTTAATGTAAGTAAAGCAAACAAAACAAGAAGCACTAAGAAACCAAAGGGAAAATATGAGTTAGCGAGGACATACCAAACAAAGCAGTCAAAAGAGGTACTTTTGGAGGAAGAGACTGAAAGCGAAGATTTTGGGAAATCAAAGGAAAAGGCGGTGAGAACAAACAGTACGAGTTATAATTAAAGGGGCCCATTTACCAGATTTCCCCTCTCTCTTGTTTATGTTTGTTTTTAATTCCCAATCTCTCATCAATCAAGGGCTCAGTAACTGAAATGAATTACAGAGAACTGGGGGAGTTTGTCGTGTTGGTTGGGTTATTTTATTTATATAAGAAAATCCAACCAACAAAGACATGTTTTTTAATGCAGAGAGGCTGGCCTATGTGGATCTATGATTTCACTGATTCCTCTCCCCACAACATTTGGTTCTGCAGATTTTATTTCTTGGGAAAATGATGGGTTGGGAACATCATGGAAAAATAACGAAAAGTTGGTCCCGGCGGGGCTCGAACCCGCGACCTTCGGCTCATAAGACCAACGCTCTAACCAACTGAGCTACGGGACCTTTTTGTCATTATATTGATATTTATTTTAATAACTTTTCTTTCAATGTAAATGATACAAAACTCTATAGGAAAAATATGTATGATTACACAAAGTTACACGTGAAAGTAGCAAAATCATTTTGAAAAACAAAAATTAGCTCAAATATTAAGACTTGAGTACTGACTATGGTAATTGATTGTTTCACATGGAAAATAATGTCAATATGTAATCAGCAATAGATTAAGTAAACCCTAGAGACATTTGGGTGGACGCGGCTGAAGACTTTGCACCAATTCTGGAAAAAAAATTCTTTTCATGTCCAAATAAAATCATAAACAAGTTTCAATATTTGGTTTTTCTTGATTGATCAACTAACGCATTATCATAATGCTTTAATCATAGTAATATTATATTGTCTCATAACAAACATGGATTCCTAAACAATGTTAGGAGAGGATTTTAAAGTCAAAAGGCAGGTACCAATAGGAAAGCGTCGCTACCCAGCTTCAAAAGTTTCCAGCTCTAAAAGTTTGGGAACTTTCCTACAATTCACACTAATGGTTCTTCTTGAGAAACTTACACACACACACCTATATATGTATGCATTTATTAGTTAAGCTAAACACAACACATCTCCCTTGGCTTCCATTACAAGAGAAAACTAAGCAATTATGGGTTCAGAAGATGATGATGATACTAGAGAATTTGGTGTCAATCACAAGATCATTGTCGCTGCAATCGCTTTTTTATTTGGAATTGTGATGGTCATATTCTTGTTCTATCTCTACACAAGGTATTTTCTGAGACGCCAAGAAAGGAGACGGAGTGCCGCTCTTAATCTCCAAAGGACTCAAATTACAGCGTTTTATGAAAGTTCCATCGAGCCACCCATATCAGGGCTTGACCCTTTGGTCCTAGCGTCATTGCCGGTGTTCACATACAAGCTAACCACCGGTCAGGTTAATGACCGTGACGAGCCCACAGAGTGTTCGGTTTGTTTGGGAACCATCACGGAAGACTCCACAGTCAGGCTTTTACCAAATTGCAAGCACATGTTTCATGTGGAGTGTATAGATACGTGGCTGGGATCACATACGACGTGCCCCGTATGTCGCACCGAGGCTAAACGGACGGTCCAGGAGGAAGAGGATAAAGAGTTGTGCAGCAGGGTTCAACCCACGGCTCCCCCTTTAATGGAAAGCGCGTCCATTGGTGTTGCTCAAGTGAGGAAGGAAGGTGGACCATCAGGGTCAAGATTTGGTTCCTTTAGAAGGATGCTTGGTGGAGAGAGATCGACGAGAAGGCTTCAAAGTTTTGGGGAAGAAGTAATTGGCACTCAAGATTTAGAGAGGCAGTGATGAAATTGAAAACTATTCTTTTTGAGAGAGAGATATTCAAAGCTCATTTTGTTATTCTATTTTTCCTAGATAAATAATGTACTTGAGTTTTTATCTTTAAGAAAAGCAGTTAAGATCTTGCACTAATCTCCCTAATTGAGCATTAACTGGCTTAAATGGATACCTAATATTTCATCCTTCTAGTCTTTTTAAGCCTTCTATTTACAGCTATATGTAATTGTCAACAACTGGAAACATGTTCAGAATCTCAGAAGTAGACAATTTTAACGCAAAACTAAATAGAAAACGTTACTCTGGGAGGAAACAGGGGAACAGATAAGTTAATCTCCTTCAATGTTAAGGACAAACAAGTAGGTAGTATCTCCGGTGCTGATTCAATGTAATTAATGTTTATTTGTCGTAATTCTCACGTTCTAGACATATTGACTAATGAAGTTGTCGTACTATCTTTTTCATGGCAAACCAAGTCCAAGGATGCCCTTTTTTTTCCTGGCTCCAAAAGAACATTTTTGTTTGCACTCAAAGGTTTTGATAGTTCAGACTATTTATCATATTATCATATATGCTATAAGAAAGCTTTTTCTGTATACTACTATATTTTTATGAGTCTTTTTAGCATGGACGATACGTTTTGCTACGATGTCAAAGCCCAACTCCCTCGCTTTTGTTGTATCACTTTTGCCAACAGAATTTTGAAGCTTTGGCTTTTTTCTTGCGTCTTCTTATCTCTTCTTGTCTGTTTCTCTTATGGGGACGAGGCCACGAATGATAACAACAAGCTTATTAAGATCGGTGCGATCATCGATGTTCATTCGCATATTGGTAGAGAGGAGAAAACTGCATTGGATATTGCTGTTGAAAGATTCAATCTCTCCCTCTTTACTCAGGATTCTGGAAGAAATCCCCTCGTTGCTGCTACTAGCCTACTGCTGGTAAGTCATTGTTTTATTTCAATAAACTATGCTTCCTTTGTGTTGGTCTTCTGAACTCTGAATCAAAATGCTTCAATGGAGCACTTACTGATTGTAATATACTAAATCTAATAACAGCTCATAAATTGATCGAAGAAAAAGAAGTTGAAGTGATCGTTGGCCTAGAGACACTACAAGGAAAAGCACTTTTAGTGAAAGAGAAACATTAAATTTTCAATAAACTATTAGTGACAATTGTAAAAATTGTCACAAATGTAAAAAATTTTGTGACCATTTTTTCAACACTAATAACCCTATCTTTTGTGATGATTGTTTTCAACACTAAGAACAAATGTTGTGATAAAAAAGTTTGCCACAATTTTGTTCTTTTATGACAAAACTAGTTAACCCTAATCAATATAAATTGTAATAAATTTGTTGGACACTAAAAATATATTTTGTGACAAACAATGTTGCCACATTAATTATTCTTTTCGTGATCAAATGTTTGACACAATAATCATTATCAATTGTGATAATTGTGTTTGTCACAGAAAATATATTTTGTGACAAAGAAAATAAGTGAATAAATTTTTTTGTGACCAAATGTTCAACACAATAAATTATTAACAATTGTGATAAATTAAATAGTCACAATAACTCTTTCAAATATGACCAATTTGCTTGGTACTAAAAATAAAAATTGTGACAAAAAAGTCATCATAATAACTATTTTTGTGATGAGTATATTGTCTCTCAATATAATTTCAATATAGAAAATTGTCACATATGTAATTTTATTATACATAAATGTCTCTTTAATGGTTATGTATGAGTTATTTTTGACTTAATTCGCTAATAATCAATTAATATATATTTACGTCTAGAAATTCTAAATACTTAAAAATATCATTCGTGTATAAAAATATGACTTGCATAAAAATACAAGCACTTTGTTATTTTTTCAATATGAATGGACATTTATAATATTGTAAAGTAAATAAACTAACTAAATTGTAATTAATATCAGAACATCAAAAAGTAATATCTAAAATAAACTCCAAAAAACTAAATAGTTCATAATATATATATTTTATCTTAAAATATCAAAATATCTAAATATAAGTCAAGTACTCCACACTAAAGTTTACTTTTCAACATTTTCCTACAAAACATAGACAAGATAAATAATAAGTTAATTAGTATACAAAATTAATTATGTCATTTGAGATAAAACTAGTTAAAAACTAAAACTATTTATTTAAATTTGAACTTACATCATTAGTTGCAGAATTTGACTGATATACATTAAGCAATGCATTCAAAACTAACCATTCATTCACTAAACATGCAAATAAATCTCTTACGTTCTAAAATATTTATACCTACAAAATAAAAAAAAGAAATTGATATAAAAATAGATCAAAAAGAAAGATAATACATGATATACATTTATCTCTTTTGTATTGCGTTTAAGATCACATCAATGAACCTTTAACATATATTTTTAATATAATACAAAAATTTTTGAAGTAAATTTTAACCGAATAAATAATAGAAAATCATAGAATATGAAGTCCTAGAAAAATAATGGATAGCAATTTATGAAATTTGTTTTAACATACATACCTAAAACAACTTTCCTCAATTAAAAATAAAAACAAACTCATCAATAATTAAAATAAAAAACAAAGCAAGAGTAAGAAAATCCCTTGGCAACATTTCGAAAATGCTCAAACTCAAAGCATACTGAACCCTCCATAACTCCTTTTACATCAAATTTCATACTCTCCGACAAGCCTCAACTCTACATCCAGTTGCTCATTTTTATATGAATGTCTTGGCTTCTTAAAGGTCTTCTCGTAGTTACAACGGAAACTGACGTGATGTCTCGTCATTTTTGACAGAGACAAAAATAAATAAAGAAAATAAAGGAAGAAGCCAAAGTAGAATAATTAAGAAAACTAGAATATATAATAAGAGCCTGTGGTGGAGTGGATGCTCATGATGATTGTAGTGACAAATTGTTGAGATATATGTTTTGATATAATAATTGAAAAATTGATTTGGACTAATTTGAAAAGAATTCAAAAATGTTCTTAAGTCCAAACAACTTGAAAATATGTTTAAGGGTTTTTACAAGGCTTTGGAATGATTTAAAATGAGTTTTAAGTAGTCAAACCTGCATTTTCAAAGTCACCGTACCGATACAGTGTATACAGTATCGATACGTTTTAGGGTTTCAGCTACAGGAGAATTCCAGTATCCAAAACCCGTACCGATACGGCTTGGTTGTACCGATACGGAGTAGGGCCGTATCGATACCCTATGAAGCGTATCGATACCCTTTGTTTTATCTTAACGGCTCTTTCAACTACCCCCAACGGCTAGATTCCAACGGTTTCTTAAATGTCAAACCGTATCGATACGCTACCAGCATTATCAATACGCACAGGTCAATAAATGCTCAACGGCTTTTTCTCAAAGAGACCGTATCGATACAGGCACCCCGCGTATCGATACGTCTTGCACCAGAATAGGAAAATAAGCATGGAAAACAGCCCCAACAGTTCCAATTCAATCACAACGGTCTCCAACGGCTAGAAACTCAATTGGGAGTATAAAAGGGACCTCCAAGCATCTATGGATGACTAACGCTTCATTTGTCAACAACATTGTGATGTCAAATTTGTCTTAAAGCTTAATTCCCCATTCTTTGTATAGACAACACTTGTGAGCTTATATTGTTATATTTGCTCAAGTGTTTAGGTTTGGGTGAGTGCTTATTTAGTGTAAACAAACACCTTTTAGAGGGATTTCAAGTTTGCTAGATTTTCTCTTGTTCAAGAGTGTTCCTAAAGCTCAATTTATGAGCTTTGGTTGCTAGACTTGGTGAGTGAATCTAGGTTGTAAAGGTTTCCTCCTAAGCCTTGAAAAGGGGAAGAATTTCTAGTGAAATTGGTTTGAAAATCCTTAGTGGGAGCTAAGGTAGTGGATGTAGAGCTTGTTAGAAGCTTGAACCACTATAAATCCTTTGTCTATTTTGTCTATCTTTTGCTTCCACCAAAAACACCCAAAAATCAATCTTCTCCACCCTTGGCAAGTAATTCCGGTTGTGTTCATCGAGCCTAACAATTGGTATCAAAGCGAGGCTCAATCGAAGAGGTTTAACCACCTTTTGAGACGATCTAGAAGCTCGATCAACAAACAAGTCAACCGGTGATAAATGGCGCAATCCATCGACTAAGCATCATTCTTTGACGGGACTAACTATGCTTATTGGATGACCTGAATGATGTTCTTCATCAAGGCTAAAGATTACAAGCTTTGGGACGTTGTTGAAGATGGTCCATACGTACCACAAAGATGCAAGGCAGAATGGAATGTGGATGATCGCAAGAAGATGAAGCTAAATTGCAAGGCTTTGCACATTCTCTTTTGTGCTTTTAGCCCGGATATCTACACAAAAATGTCTTCTTGTAAGAGTGCCAAGGAGTTTTGGGACAAAATTGAAGTTACATACGAGGGAACAAACAAAGTGAAGGAGACCAAGATCGGCCTCCTCAATCTAAAGTATGAGAACTTCAAGATGGATCTGGAAGAAGACATCGAGAAGATGTTCGATTGTTTCTCCACCATAGTGAATAGACTCAAAGGCTATGGAGAAGTCATTCCGGAAGAAAAGCTTGTCGAAAAGCTTACCTACTCCCTTCTCGAGTCATGGGACTCAAAGAAGACCTCCATCATCGAAGCCAAGAATCTCAAGACCTTGAAGCTTGATAAACTCATGGTGTCTCTTCTCACTCATCAAATAATGAAGAAGGACAATGAAGAGGAGAAGAATAAGGAAGAGATAAGAAAGATGGGGAATAAGGAAATCAAAAAGCTAGGCATCAATATGAATGTCGTAGCCCTCAAATCCTTCCAATGACTTAATGACAATTGAAGTGAGAATGAAGAAGAAGATGAAGAGATTACCTATCTCTTCATGAAATTTGCCCGATTCATGAAAAAAGAAATGAAAGAATCTAAGCATGAATCGAGGAAGAAGAGGGCAGGCTCTTCAAGCCATAAGAATAAGGCACATTTGGCTACTTGGAGTGATGAAGACTCCACTAACAATGAACAAGCCAACCTTTGTCTCATGGCCATCTAAGAAGATTCAAGGGTAACTTCTAATTCATCTACTTCTACTTCAAGTTCATATTCTAGGTTGTAAAGGTTTCCTCCTAAGCCTTGAAAGGGGGAAGAATTTCTAGTGAAATTGGTTTGAAAATACTTAGTGGGAGCTAAGGTAGTGGATGTAGAGCTTGTTAGAAGCTTAAACCACTATAAATTCTTTGTCTATTTTGTCTATCTTTTGCTTCCAACAAAAACACCTAAAAATCAATCTTCTCCACACTTGGCAAGCAATTTCTGTTGTGTTCATCGAGCACAACACAAATGAATGTTTTAAAAAGCATAAAATACCTTTTTAATCTTTATTTATTTTTAAATTAATTTTTATTCTATTTTTAAAACTTGTTAATAATAACTAACTTTTTAAATAAAAAATAACATTTATTATTTAGTTTTTGAATTTTGTTTTATTTAAACAATTTTATTACTCACAATTTTTTTAGATTAATTACTTTGAAATTCAAATGATACTTTTTGATAATAATTTTGTGTATAATTTTATTAACTAAAAGAAAAAAAAACAAATAAAATTATTGTGTGTGCACAAAGATACAAATTAAAATTTATGAAAGTGCATCTCAAAATAGAGGTCAGACTTTTGTATTAAGTTAGAAGACCCAAATAAACTAAATTTGAGTTGAGATGCATATATTTTGTATTGCAAGGGCTTAAATTGTATTATAGAAATTTTTGAAGCGTTAAAAATGAAAAACAATGAAATTTAACATGGAACAGTCCTAAAATCAATATAAAATATAATGAATATTGACAATTTGGTTAAGGATTAAAAAAATCAAAATTTAGTGTTGGCTATAGATTTTGAGAATTCAAAATTAAATTTGATTATGGATTTAAATATTCTTTGTAAATAAGAGTATATAGTATGATATGATACAATCTGTAAATCGTTAGTAAATTATTTATTCTATGTAAAATTATAGTATATCTAAATATTTTTCATGTGACAATTACTTTTTTTTGTCACAACAATTTGAAGTAATAGCGATAATTCCATATGTTGTTACTATTATTGTATTTCCCGCTAAAATATAAGTTGGCACCAATATGTGTACTATATCAGTGACGAAGTTTTAGTAACAAACAAATTTATGTCACAAATATTTATTATAGTGACAATTTAATTGTGAAAAAAATATAATAGTCACAACTATTGTTATATTGGTGACCAAATAACAATACGTCACAATTACTTATATTAACATTATAATAAAAATATTTTATCACAGTCTAGCATTTGTGACAAGATAACTCAAAGTCACAAAAAATTTGTCATTAAAAAACACAATTGTTGTAGCGAAACATGGGAAGAAACAGTTTTGGTTGGTGATATTGGAAGCCGAGCTCAAGTTCCGGTTCTTTCATTCGCAGCACCGGCCATCACACCGCCATTAGCAACCACTCGATGGCCCTTCTTGGTAACATTGGCTAACGAAGATACCCAACAAATGAAATGCATTGCAGCTATCGTTGGTTCATTCAGCTGGAAAAATGTTATAGTTATTTACGAAGACGATGTCTTTGGTAATGAATCTGGAAAGTTAGCCCTTTTATCCGAGACTCTTCAAGATGTGGGCTCCGAGATTGAACACCGATTGGTTCTTCCTCCATTTTCTTCTTTGTCTAACTCTAATCCTAGTGAAGTTATCGGAGGGGAGGTGACGAAGCTAGTGAACAAACAATCCCGAGTTTTTATTGTTCTTCACTCCTTTTCAATGACAATACATTTGTTTGAGAAAACTAAGGAGAGTGGACTTGTGGGAGCCGACTCTGCTTGGATAGTTACAGAGACCATCGCGAGTTACCTCAACTCGTTTAACAGTTCAGTGATTTCCTCCATGGAAGGTACTTTTATGCTGAGGATACTAGTCTTTACAAGAGATTTTATCCTAATTTCCGGACAACTTTCAGAAATGAATATCACGAGGAAGATAATTTTCAACCAGGTCTTGACGCCTTACGAGCATATGATAGCACTGGAATCATCATGCAGGCGGTGGAGGAATCGAAACGTGATGAAAGCAGTCCAAGGGATTTGTTAAAAAAGATAATTTCAAGTAATTTTACCGGTTTAAGTGGTGAAATATGTTTCGAAGAAGGCAAGTTGTCGATTGATCCTGTACTAAGGATTGTGAACGTGGTTGGCAAGAAATATAAGGAGTTGGCTTTCTGGTTGCCTGGGATCGGGTTCTCAAGAAACCCTGTAGAGAACAACGTAACAGGTTATGTCGGTGATAATATATCTGAAGTTTTATTTAGTAGAGTCACTAGGCCTGGTGATCTAAAGCTAGGTGTTCCAAAAGGGTGGGCAATGCCCACAATTATGAAACCTATGATTATTGGAGTTCCAGCTAGAACCTCATTTGAAAAATTTGTAAAGGTTGAAGATGGTAAACACCTAGGAGAAAAGCTCTATGGTGGTTTCTGCATTGAACTTTTCTATGAAGTTCTTGAAGTGATAGGTTATCAGCTACATTATCGATTTGATTTCCACAACCGCACATATGATGTGAAAAGAACTGTGACAATAACCAAGACGATTAGACTTCTATACCTAATACGGTGATGTGAAAAGAACTGTGACAATAACCAAGACGATTAGACTTCTATTCCGTTTTCTCGTTTCTATAATTTTGTCACTTATGAGGTTTTTGTTTGTCTTTTTTCTTGTGTACCAAAATCAATGGAAGAATTATGATGCAGCTGTCGGGGACTTAACTATATTAGCTACCAGAGCAGATTATGTGGAATTTACTCAGCCATATGCAGAATCAGGTTTGTCCATGATAGTTCCAGCAAAGTCCGAGGACTCGGCATGGATTTTCTTGAGACCTTTCACCATGGAAATGTGGTTGGTCACCGCGGCCACCTTAATCTACACGATGTTCATAATTTGGATGTTGGAGCACCAGTCCAACCCCTAGTTTAGAGGTCCCTGGAACAATCAGATCGGAACTGCACTTTGGTTCACTTTCTCCTCCCTTTTCTTTGCTCACAGTAACTGCCAAACCAAGAACACGTCAGAGATGTGTATTAATGCGAGAATTGATGGGCAATTGGACAGCTCTTGTCTAACTCTAATGAGTGGTCCCGAAATCCAGCTTTTAAATTAAAACCGTTGGTTCATATGTTGGCATTGTTTTGACTTTTGCAGGGGAGAAAATTTATAGCAACCTCACTCGGGTTGTGGTTGTGGTGTGGCTCTTTGTTGTGCTGGTCTTAAACTCAAGCTACACTGCTAGCTTAACATCAATGCTCGCTCTCAAACGATTGAGACCAAATATTACAGATATTGACTCGTTAAAGAGGGCCAACTTGAAAATTGGGTGTGATGGAGATTCATTTGTAAGGGCATACTTGGAGCAAGTGCTTTGTTTTAAAACTTATAATATTGAGAACGTCAGCAATGAATATAACTATGAAGGGGAATTCAAGAGCAACCGAATTGCTGCTGCCTTTCTTCAACTACCTTATGGGAAAGTTTTCCTCGGTCAGTACTGCAAACAATTCACCACTTCCACACCCTACAGATTTTGTGGTCTAGGCTTTGTGAGTACTCAATATCATTACTATAAGTTGATATTCAATCTCACATTTTCAATAAGAAAAGATAGAAAAATAAAGTTAAAAATAACTGCTAAGAATGAACTTGTCTAACTCTCCATGTAGGTATTTCAGAAAGGTTCTCCAATAGCTGGAGATGTTTCAAGAGCTATTTTAAAGTTATCTGAAAATGGAAATCTGATGAAATTAGAAGAGAAATGGTTTGCTCCTTCACTAGAATGTTCGGCAGATGTAACCAACACCGATAAAACCGATAGCTTGAGCATCGGCAGTTTCTGGGGTCTCTACCTTATATCTGGGGCTACATCCACCGTTTGTATGCTATTCTACCTCATTCACTTGCTAAAGAAATATTACAATGACCAAGGGGACGAAGGAGATGAGAGTGTTTAGATCAATGCAGTTCGAGTTGCCAAATATATTTATCATGGGGATCTGGTTTTAATTCAAGGGGAAGCTTCAGTAGCTCCTTATCAAACGCCAGATAACAATGGAGGGAGGAGCCCTTTAACCTGATTCACGCTAACTTGGATAAACCCAATGAGGCATGGCAAGAAGATACTGATATTAAAGATGCCGCTGCCAACTCAGAATTGACAAAGGATCTATCATTGGTTGAGTTTTTATTGATAGCTTGGTTCATAGTTCATGTTCATGTTCAATACCTGAAAATTATATTAGCAAATCCTTTCCAGAATAAATCCCCTTTCCCAGTAACACCAGATGCCTAGTTAAATGTATGATGCTACTCTTGTACGACTAGATGAAGTATTTTGCATGTCATTTTCAATTCACCTGCACGAAATAAGAATGCGACTACTTTTCAAGCTCAAAATTATAATGTAACGGTCACATTCTACACAATCCATCTCTTCAATATTTATCTCAGGAACTCAACAAATCTCAAGACCATCCCCTCTCCAGTGGAGGATTTAAATATTTCTTGAAAATGAAACATTATTGCTTCAGACTTCTTCAAAATGAGGCATCGCAGTTCAGAAACTATCATTTTAAGAAGCTAAAGAATGGGCATGTCTAAAGCTCGTAATACATCCTTGAACTCAAAATCCCGTGGGTCTCTATTGAAACATTCAACCAGCTTGTACCTCACATCATTCAGATAAAAAGATTGAGTGGTTTCCAGGAGCCACTTAGCTTCCTCATCAGTAAGCTTGCTGGTGAAAACAATATCTCCGCGAATAAGTACCAAGTCCTTGCTTTCCGCAAAGTCTGTGTAAAAGGTTGCAGTGAAGTAAGGAGATGCTTGGGTTCCTCTTGCTTTGTAATCTTCAAGACCGGTGAAAAGCATGTACGGCAATTGCACTGCAAGAAAATTTTGAATAAAACATTAAAGCAAACTAACAAGTTCATGGAAGAATATAAAATTTGTTGTCTACTTCACCGGCATATGCCATCTAAATATCCTAATGGGTGGCATAACAAATAACAAATTAGTATTTAGTATTTTTCATTACAGCAAATAACCCTAAAAGGATTCTTTGTTCCTATGAGTTCATCAGAAATTTGGAAATCAGCAGCGAAAAAGTCTGTTAAACTCCTTCAATTAATCATCCATGCATGCACAAGAATGTTAGAGAATGATAAACTAGTTAATAATTATGACTCTAAACTGGTACTATGTTGTTTCTTAATATACGCCTTACTGCATTTAATTGCTACAAGAAGCATGATTCAATAAACCATAACATGATTATGAGCACTGTAGTAAAGAAAACATGTTCCCTAAGTTGAATCATAGGTTAAATAGATCACAAACAAAGAATTAAACCACAACAAAACAAATCAATCGTCATATAAGACCAAAACGAATAAACTTCAAATAGTACCGATCAGAGAACAAACCTTGAGCAAACATTGTTGTATAACCACTTCCCCTCCACACAGGAACGACAAAATACCGGCTGCTAAGACGGATAGAAGTGAGACTGGGAAGAATATGAAACCAAACAACGTGTATATAACAACATAAACAATGTAATCAAACGAATTACCAATCCGAGCTTCTTTGTTCCAACAAATGGTAAAGTTTTGCCTTCATAGTCAACCCGATATGACCTCTTCCCAAGTGATACTGAACATAAAAATTTTGCTTAATCAATTTGTTCTTCTATATTGACAACATAAAAATGAAAGGAGAAAAAGAAGTTCAGTAATTGGGTACATTACATCATCCCAAATAGAAGCAAGGTCCTCAGGTGAACGGTTCTTTGCTCTGTTCAAATCCATGATGGAATCCAATGGCTTGGGTTCTAAAGGCTTAAACCCGGATGCAAATCTCGAAGTCCTGCAAAACCCAAGCGAACCCCATTTCAATAAATCCCCCGGGATTGCTACTCTTTCCGGGATTTTAACACGTTGCCGCGAAGAGAAAGTAGAGAAGCAGTGGTTTAGAAGCCAGGTAGTAGAAGAAGAAGAAGGTGACTCGTTAAGGAGAATAGTTCTCATCAACAAGGAAGCTTTCGCGGTTGTGGTGATTCTTGGCGTTAACCGATGCATCGTTTCGAGTTTTCAGATGCGGAGTCGACTCAGCTCAGGATTGATTCGTTGGGTGATTCTATCAAACACCCTGTGCGCAAGTGCAACGCAGCAAAAAAATCCGGAGGACACGAAACCAGTCAAGCACAGGGTACCGCACTGAAAATAAAACGCAGCGTTCGGGAAATATCTGGCTTAATAGATTGCGAATGTTATAGATCCAAAACGGTATCACTTTGGCCCAATAAAAATTAGTCTAAATTCTACTGACACTAGTTCTAGCCCGCTGGAAAATATTATGAATTGGGCTGTGCCGTACCTATCTCTCGAAACTGAACAATATTTAGGCCTAAAACCAAATACTCAAAATCTATCTAAAATTCTATTAAGCAATACTAAAATAAAAACCAACTATATTTTCAATTTTAATGTTTATTTCTGTTGATGGTATTTCGAAGAGATTGTCTTACTTGATTTAAGATTCTTCCTTGTTGACTACCTTGAATTTTCGTTTTTCATATTACATAGACATGCCATATTCCTAAGGCAAAATCAGAATTCGAATGCATACAAGATGTATTATTGGCCACTCGATCAATTAGTAAATCTTTTTGAATTTTTATTTTTTAGGTAATTAAATTTCTTTAATTTTTTTGTTAAAATGATTATTAAAACGGATTACTGCGTAAAACAGTTCTCTAATTATTTAGAAAATTGAACGATAAATAACGAATTTCTTATTTCTTCATTTTCTGTAATAATGGAAGCTGGTTGGGTGTGGTCTAAAAATTATTCAAATCCGCCAAAAAACAGTGCTGATATAAAGTATTGGCTTAAAAGAAAAATAGGAACCAAAGTATAATTTTTTTTAACTTTATGTGCCTAAAGTCTTTTTTTTTTTGTAAAAATGAGTATCCAAAGTTTCAACCGTTATAATTTTATGTGCCTAAAGTTTACAATATTATAATTTTAGGTGTCTAACCGTTAAAGGGGTGTTAAAAAATTTTCAACAATCAATGCTCGACACATGGCACTAATTTTATTTTTTTTAAAGAAAAAACTCAGAATTTTTAATTTTTTTAAAAAATCCCAAAACTTTAAAAATTTTACAAAACAGTCCCCAAATTCCTAAAATTACCCAAAATCAAACCCTCAAATTGCCGCCACTTCCGCCGTCAATCGCCGCCTCTGACCACACCCCTTTGGTCACCAAACCAAGGCAGTTATTTCCCCAAACACGACGTCTCTGAAAACGACAAACGGTGTGCAGCCGAACGTCGAATGCAAAATTGACATTCGGCTGACACGCCGCTCGCCTTTTCTGGCGACTCTGTGTTGGGGGAAATGACCGCCTTGGTCCAGCGACCAAAGGGGTGTGGTCAGGGGCGGCGATCGACAGCGGAAGAGGCGGCGATTTGGGAATTTAGGTTTGGGTAATTTTAGGGATTTAAGAGTTGTTTTGTAAAATTTCCAAAGTTCCAGGATTTTTTGAAAATTTAAAAATTCTGAGTTTTTCCTTAGAGAATTTTAAAAAATAAAATTAGTGCAACGTGTCGAGCATTGATTGGTTGAAAAAAAATTAACACTCATTTAATGGTCATGCACCTAAAATTATAACTGTTGAAATTTTAAGCACTTATTTTTACAAAAAAAAAACTTTAGGCAGCTGAAGTTCAAAAGATATATAGTTTGAACACCTATTTTTTATTTAAGCCTAAAGTATAAGCTATTTTTCCCTGCGCCAAATAAACTGGTTATTTACGCCACCAGATTTTTCGTCTTTGCATGGAAATGGAGGCCACCAACAACAAGGCAACAAACAATGGCTCAAATCAAGACTTTAATTAATAAACAAAAAGGTCTAATGACAATGTACTTCGCTTCGCATTTCCTTGATCAGCTGTTGATTAAATGAATAAAAATATGTTTCAATTTGCCTCTGCCAACTTGTCTTTTGAATGATCGAGAATGCAGTTGTCTCATTTGTTTTTGACTGGAAAAGTCCCAGCAATCTTAGTTACCCATGTTATTCATAAGCATTTTTAAGTTTTTTTTTTTTATTTAAATGAGAACATTGACTTTCATCAGACGTCATTATATGGGAGTTAGTTAGAAGTGGACCAGATTAACTATCAAAGTAGGCCATAAGACAATGAAAGAAAAAGCAGCAGAATTCTGCAGTTAAAGGTACTGTTTATGTACACGTTACACTTACACCCCACTCCTGATTTATATTTGCAGACAAATCATTTAGGCTTTTGTAGTTTCACCCAACTCCTTAGAACAGAAATTTCTTCACTCAAAACCTGATTGGGAATTGGGACCAAAGTTCAAATGTGCAAAAATCTGGGTACAGAATGGCCATTTGAATACAGGAAATAATTTAAGGAAAATTGAGTTTATTAGAAGTATAACCTTTGCCTGGCATATTTTACTGTCCATAAAAAAATAGTGGGTACAAAAAGTTAGGGAAGAAAGGAATTTGAGCGTGAGATGGTGCAAGCAGCTTTTCAATAGGGTCACAGGGAAAAGGCTACCTTCCATTAAGACACGACTAAAAAGGGCAAGTAAAATAGCAATTGACGCATACCCTATACGGAAGAGAGTGGCTCTGAATTTGATTAAATTGTTTGTCAAAAGAGTTATTTACGACCCGGTGATTCCCATCAGCTTCACTGCTTTTATCAAGCCCTCTGTTTTTTTTTTAATTCACCCATAATATTGCCTGTTTGCTTCCTCACTGTTATTTAGTTAACTACCGAGACTCTAAACCAATAAATATATGTAAGAGGTTAACCTATATGTGACAATTTTAATCATTACACAAACCCGTGAGGAATCATCGTCATAGCTACTATTGGTTTCTAAAATGGCTATGATTAAGCAGATCCTTACCTTATATTTCTAGTCATAAACCAGAATGGTTTCAAAGGTCAACCTATTACTACCTGAAATCTTTTTTTTTATTTTCCTACCATTCGTGTTCGATTGGGTTTCACCGGAGATGATTATCTTCATTTATGGTTGAGGCAATTTGTCCCACCCCAAGCATATTTACACCTGTGCTAAGTGCTAACCCTTTTATACTCTCACTACTATTGCATTCTTTGTCCTAAGCTGCCGACCAAACAGACTGTAGAGTATAGAACCATGCCTGTCCTTTCCCCATCTTCTTCTTCTTTCCTTGTTTTCACTTGTTCCTTCATTTTCTTTGTAATCATAAACTCCCCCAGCTGCCTAGCCATCGCCGCCAATGCCACACGCCGCCCACGCCAGATTTCTTTCAACTACTATGCAAAATCTTGCCCTCAAGTTGAGCAACTCATCGGCTCCATCACCTCCCAACAATTCAAAGAAGCCCCCGTCTCTGCACCTGCCACTATTCGCCTCTTCTTCCATGACTGCTTTGTAGAAGTAAGGCTAATTATATTCAATTATCAGAATGCATGCAAATATCAGTATTAACGCTGCAATTCTCCATGGATTTCCAACCAGATAAGATTTTAGCATGGATTACTGTTATATTTTGTAGGGCTGCGATGCGTCTATCCTTATAGCAACAAAGCCTGGAAGTAAACTATTAGCTGAGAAAGATGCAGAGGAGAACAAGGACCTGAGAACAGAGGGGTTTGATACCATAACGAGAGCCAAGGCTTTGGTGGAGAGCAAATGTCCCAGCATTGTTTCTTGCGCTGATATTCTTGCAATTGCAGCTAGAGATTTTATCCATTTGGTCAGTTCAACAATTTTCACTCTTTTTTGTAATCGATTTCCTTCTCATGCATTTGATAGGAAAAAAAACAAACAGGGAGTAATATTTAATGTGTGGTTCCAGGCTGGGGGACCTTATTATCCGGTGAAGAAAGGAAGGTGGGATGGGAAAATATCAATGACATCCAGGGTGCCCTGTGTTGTGGCCATCCCCTCACATGGTGTTACAACCGAGTTCCGGGGCCACAACCGAGTCACTTCTACCATGCCCCATTTTCAAGCACATCAATGTTTTAGGAAGAAGAGTCTTTGTTTTCAATTATTTCTTTAGTTAGGAAAAAGTGTCCTCGTTTCAAACAATAGAATGTTTACTCGGGTCATTTCTATTATGTTTTTTTTTCATATATATGTAGGGGGTGGACAAATGCGTGAGTTTGGGCTGATCCTTTGGTAAAGGTATGTATCCTACACACCATCGAGGCGGCCCCTACCGCCCAAGTCGATGGTGTGGGTGAGTTTTCTAATGTAACCGATGTTTCTTTTTTTTCTAATAAAATAAAAACCGTTCTTTTTCCTACGGGAAGTCGGGGTCGATTGTGTGCATCCGCTTATGCCCCACGGTTTCGACCATGGCTTGAAGAATGGTTTTGTGGCGCGAGACTAATGTGTTGCTTGCTTATTTTGAGCAGATCAATCGAGAGAAAAGACTGACTTGATCGGGAAGAGTCATTTTCAAGTGCCGCACGGCTTAGCGACCGAGTGAACTAAAGGCTAAGGCCGTGACACGTGGTATCCGAGCCAGGTTTTTATACTCAATTTCGGGTGGTGTTGCCTGTTCATTGCGGTGAAAAGCACAGAGGTGCGTAATCAATAGCACAGAGGTGCTTTTTAATTGTGGCACAGTGGTGCTCAATTTTTTTTATTCAAGCACAGCGGTGCTTCCTTGTTGCTAGTGCACAGCGGTGCCTAGTTTTTATTGGGAAAGCACAGTGGTGCTTATTCCCTCTTGATGCACAGTGGTGCTCTCTTGCTTCTTGTGCACGGTGGTGTTTTTTTTTTTTTTGAGTGGGAAAGCACGGTGGTGCTTACTCCTCTTGAAGCACAGTGGTCTTTGAGTTATTAATAGGCATTGTGGTGCTTATTATTCTTCATGTGCAGGAACTAGTGTGGTGGGAGTCAACCCAAGGATGGTGACTACGCGTAAGAATCAGGGGCCAAGAGCCGTCCCGAGAACCGGAGGTGCAGCGAGCGCGGTACTTCGGCGCAACATGGCGCTAGAGTGCCTGCATGGGGGTAGGACCATAGACCCCGATAGGTATGAGGAGCTAGAAGCCGCGGTGGCGGCCACGAGGGCTCATGTGGTGACCCGGTGAACGAGTTCGAGCAATTGAAGTTTCTCATCGTGAGTTGGCTCACATGGTGAAACACCTCACCGATGAGACAAAGGAGGCAATGAGTACTCAAGTTTGAGATAGAGGAGCTTAAGGCTCAAATTAATTTGATTGAAGTGGTGTGGGAAATTGGTGACCATGGAAAGGGGCGGAGGAATAGGGTCCCCGAGCCTCGTGTATGAGGGGAACAGGGGATGCCAAAGAGCTTGAAAATTTCCTATTTGATATTGAACAATACTTTGGGCTACTCGCACCTCTATAGAAGAAGATAAGGTCTCGATGGCTTCTATGTACTTGTCGTGGGATGCCAAATTGTGGTGGAGGTCCAAGTTCACAAATGGCGTGTGTTCCATTAAAAGTTGGGACGAGTTGAAACAAGAATTAATAGCTACCTTCTTTCAGAAGAATGTGGAGTATAATGCTCGGAAGAAGTTGAGGGATTTGACCCATACTTGGGACTATTCGTGATTATGTGAGAGAGTTTGCGGCATTGATGCTGGATATTAAGGACATGTCGGAGAAAGACAAGATGTTTGCTTTCCTTGAGGGCCTAAAGCCATAGGCTAGAACCGAGATTCAAAGACAACGAGTGCAGGATGTAGTCATTTTGCCATGGCATACGCCGAAGCGGCTTAACGATTACAATGATGGCTCAAACAAACGCAAGGCCCCAACTAGTGGGAGCAATAACCATGCGCAGGTAATGAGAGTAAGATGGCTAGAGGGGAGAGGCCGATAACTTGGGGAGCCGGGAGAGGACTTCCAAACAAGGAGCCAGTGCAGAATAGGGGGAATGATGGCTTTACGCCGAGGAATGGGCCAAATAGGCTACCCCTAGCATGCTTCTTGTGTAAGGGGGCCTCATCGCGTGGTGAGTGCCCACATAGGGGTGCATTGAGTGCTTTGGAACTTTCACGGCCTGGGGACACACTCCCTAACCCACCTACAGAGAATAGTGAGACCGATTTGGCCAGGATTGGGTCTATTCGTTTTCTGAGTGCATTACAATCGCAATTGGACAACATAAAGAAAGAACCGGGAAAGGGCTTGATGTACGTGGACTTGGTGATAAATGGGAAGGCGACTAGGGCTCTTGTTGACACGGGAGCAACAGATACTTTTATCTCACCTGAGGAAGTCAAGAGATGCGGTTTAACAATTACTAGAGATGTGGGACATATGAAAGCGATTAATTCTGCTGCACTTGAAATTTGTGGAAGTGTTAAGAGGGTGAAGGCCAAGCTTGGGTCCGGGAGGAAGCGTGGATCTCACTGTTTCCCCTATGGACGATTTTGATGTTGTGTTGGGACTGGATTTTATGACAAAATCCCAGGCCATCCCCGTCCCTGCTGCGAGCTGCCTATTATTTCTAGGGGATTGCCCGGGGGTGGTACCCGCTACCATTCTACCAAGAAACGAAAAGATCTTTGTCAACAATACAATTTAAGAAAGGGGTGAAGAAGGGGAACCTTCTTTTGTCATATTACCTATCCTACATGGGGAGTCAACCCTTGAAGGGGTACCAAATGAGATTTTGAGAGTGTTGGAGGACTATAAAGATGTCATGCCAGATCAGTTGCCAGAAGGGCTCCCTCCTCGAAGGACGGTGGATCATGAGATTGAACTGGTCCCCGGTGCCAAACCTCCCGCGAGATGCCCGCACCGTATGTCCCCTCCGAATTAGCTGAATTGAGGAAACAACTCGATGAACTGTTAAAAAGTCGGGTTTATTCGACCGTCTAAAAAGCGCCATTTGGGGCGCCTGTGTTGTTCGAAGAAGAAACATGATGGGAGCCCGAGATTGTGTGTGGACTATAGAGCCACGAACAAAGTGATGATCCGAACAAGTATCCCATCCCCTTAGTTTGCGGACTTGTTCGACCAGCTAAGTGGCGCGAAATATTTTACAAAGCTGGATCTTGATCGGGGTATCATCGGTAAGAGTGGCGAGGGAGATGAACCAAGACAACTTGTGTTACTCGATATGGGGCATTTGAGTTTCTTGTGATGCCATTTGGGCTAACCAATGCGCCTGCAACCTTTTGCACCTTGATGAACCGAGTGTTCCATGATTTTTTGGACAAGTTTGTGGTGATATACTTGGATGATATAATGGTATATAGTTCCTCTTTGATGAGATCATGAAAACCATTTGCGGTTAGTGTTGCGAGACTCGAGAGATAATCAGCTATTTGTTAAAAGGAGAAATGTGCTTTTGCCCAAACTCAAATTAAGTTCCTAGGACACCTCGTTGGCGGGGACATGTTCGAATGGATGAGGAAAAAGTGAAGGCAATCCAAGAATGGCCGACTCCAAAGAGTGTCAGTGAGCTCAGATCATTCTTGGGATTAGCTAACTATTATAGACGGTTTGTCGAAGGCTACTCTCGGAGGACAGCTATACTTACCAATTTGTTAAAGAAATGTGAGAAGTGGGCCTGGTCTAAAAAGTGTCAAGATGCTTTTGAGGACTAAAAACTGTTGTGATGAACGACCCAGTCCTAGTATTACCAGACATTGAGAAACCAATGGAAGTTGAAACTGATACATCTGACTTTGCCATAGGGGGAGTACTCATGCAGGGTGGTCACCCTGTGGCCTTTGAGAGTCGAAAGTTGAGTGGTGCCGAGACGAGATATGCAACTCAGGAAAAGGAACTTCTAGTTGTGATCCATTGTCTCAGGGCTTGGAGGCATTATTTTTTGGGCTCAAAGTTTGTTGTTAAAACAGACAACACAGCTGCTAGTCATATCCTTACACAACCAAAACTATCGGCAAGGCAAGCAAGATAGCAAGAGCGCTTAGCGGAGTTTGATTTCAGTTTTGAGCATAAAGCTGGGAAGAAGAATCAGGTAGCTGATGCGTTGAGTCGAAGGGCCGATCTGGCAACCCTTAGATTAATTGCTCCTATGTCAGCTAGTAGGGTGACGAATGACATTCAGGAACTCATAATGGAGAATATGGGAAAGGATCCGCAGATGATGGCAATATTGAGGATGGTGGAAAGTGGCCAATCAAAAACCTTTTGGGTAGAGAATGGGATCCTAATGACGAAAGGTCCGCGTATGTATGTCCCGAGAGCAGGAGAACTTAGACAGAAACTACTACACGAATGCCATGACACTCCCTGGGCAGGTCACCAAGGTTGGCGGCGTACTCTGGCCCTGTTGGAACAAGGATATTATTGGCCGCACATGCGACAGGATATTATGGACTATACCAAGACTTGCCTTATTTGCCAGCAAGACAAAGTGGATCGACAAAAGACTGCATGATTGTTGGAGCCATTGTCAGTGCCAGCACGACCTTGGGAGAGCATTTCACTCGACTTCATAGTGAACTTGCCTCGGGTGAGGGATCTTGGAGCTGTCATTGTGGTGGTGGATCGGTTCTCAAAATATGCTATATTTATCCCTACCCCTTTGAAATTGTGACAGGTCAGCAGCCGCGGCTTCCACACACCACTCTAGAGTCATACAAAGGAAAGTGTCCCCGAGCTTTTAATTTCTCAAAGGAGTGGCGCCAAAATACAGAGATTGCTCGGGCTTATCTAGTGAAAGCTGCAAAACATATGAAGAAGTGGGCAGATCGTGGCCGAAGGGACCAGCAGTTCAAAGTTGGCGATCTAGTGCTTGTGAAGCTAATGGCAGAACAGTTGCGGTTCTTACGGAATAGAGATCGGCGATTGGTGCGAAAGTATGAAGGACCAGTACCGATTGTGGCCAAAGTTGGAAATAACTTATACAAGATCAAGCCGCCCTCATGGATGAAAGTTCACCCTGTGTTCCATGTGAGCAACTTGAAGCCTTTTCATGGGAGCCCCTCAGATGTTAGCCGATGACAGAGTGATCGGGGCCCCATCTGTACCAAACCCCCATCATAACGTCGAGTTGAGGAGATCCTTGCTGATAGGTTTGTTACGGTGTCCAAGAAGAAGCCTGTTCGTGAGTACCTGGTCAAGTGGGAAGGTCTCAGAGCCGAAGAGACAAGTTGGGAGAGAGATCATGACCTAAAGGCGTTCAGCGAGAAAATCGAGGAGTTCCTTGCGGCTCGGTCAACGAGGGCGTCGACAAGTTAGGTGGGGAGGATTTTGTGGCCATCCTCACATGGTGTTACAACCGAGTCCCGGGGCCATTAACCGAGTCACTTCTACCATGCCCCATTTTCAAGCACATCAATGTTTTAGGAAGAAGAGTCTTTGTTTTCAATTATTTCTTTAGTTAGGAAAAAGTGTCCTCGTTTCAAACAATATAATGTTTACTCGGGTCATTTCTATTATGTTTTTTTTCGATATATGTAGGGGGTGGACGGTCGGCAGAGTTTGGGCTGATCCTTTGGTAAAGGTATGTATCCTACACACCATCGAGGCGGCCCCTACCGCCCAAGTCGATGGTGTGGGTGAGTTTTCTAATGTAACCGATGTTTCTTTTTTTTCTAATAAAATAAAAACCGTTCTTTTTTCCTACGGGGAAGCTGGGGGTCGACTGTGTGCATCCGCTATGCCCCGCGGTTTCGACCATGGCTTGAAGAATGGTTTTGTGGCGCGAGACTAATGTGTTGCTTGCTTATTTTGAGCAGATCAATCGAGAGAAAAGGCTGACTTGATCGGGAAGAGTCCTTTTCAAGTGTCGCACGGCTTAGCGACCGAGTGAACTAAAGGCTAAGGCCGTGACACCATGCAACCTCCGGTATGCAAATTCAACCGTGGATCAACAGATCAAACTCTTTAGCTCAAAGGGGTTAACTATCCATGACCTGGTTGTGCTCTCGGGTGCGCACACAATCGGCTTTGCCCACTGCAAGAACTTTTTGGACCGACTCTACAATTATAGAGGCACTAAGCAGGCTGACCCTTCCATTGATCCAAGGCTACTAAAGGCCCTGAAAATGTCATGCCCACAAGTGGGTGGCAATGTTGACATTGTGGCTCCATTTGATGTCACCACCCCATTCGTATCCGACCATGCTTATTATACAAATTTACAGAGCAAATTGGGGTTGTTATCTTCAGACCAAGGTCTATTTTTGGACCCGAGGACCAAGCCTATAGTCCAATATTTTGGTCGAGACAAGGCAAAGTTCTTCCAGGCCTTCTCAGCTGCTATGGACAAAATGGGCTCAATTGGTGTCAAGAGAGGAAGAAGACATGGAGAGAAAAGGAAAGTTTGTAGTATGCACGTGTGAAGCTTGTTGCTTTCTCTCACTCTTTTACTCCTGGGTTCTTCTTTCATTTATTGATTGGGATTTTGTGGGTGTGTAGAGAATTTAATCCCCAAATAGCATGGGACTTGGGGAATCAACGATTTTGTTTCTCTGTTATCTTTACAGAAAAGTTGGAGAAGGAAATTTGGTAGAGTTAGCATTAAACTAAATAATTACCTCCATCAATTGATACTCATGTTTCCTATATAATTACCTCGATGAATTTTTGTTCTTGTTTCATTTTGAATTATAATTATACTCAAAGAGAAAAACATAGAATAATCTTAAATTTAGGCTTCCTTCAACTTTGTCTTTTAAAACTGTTTTTAAGTCAAAACAATACAGAACATGTAATTTTGAATCTCAAAGTATTTTTCAGTTTAGTTTAAAAACTACTTTTCAAACACTTTTAAATATAATTAATTATTTATCTTCGTTTATATCACCAATTATTTTATATTTTAAAAATAATATTAATAATAAATATTTTATCTACTTAAAATCACTATTTAAAAATAATATCAAATACTTATTCGAAAAGTACTTCATAAGTTTATTCAGAAAGTTAAATATTTTAAATGAATAATTATTGTTTATTCGGAAAGTTATCTTTTTTTATTTTTTGTTTCCATATAATTTGACTCAAGAAAATCAAACCATGTATATATCTATTCTCCGGCTAACGTGGACAGCCCATTCTGTTGTGATCCACCTGTCTCTCATATTCATTTCGAAGCTCCTTTAATACTTGTGAATCCTGTTACACGTCAAATAATCCATGCTAAAGTTGAAAATATTACTCATATTTTGCTTTTTATCAAAATAATTCTTTAAACTATAGATTACACCATGTCAGTAATTTCCAGTACTTCATAAGTTTTCTTTCGGTTAATATAACACAATAATTAAAACAAAATCATTAAAAAATATTTGAAAATTAATATCATGATTCATTAATAGTTTTTTTTTTTTTTTTGATATTCACACCTTATTGCTTTTATTATTGGTATGGGTGGAATCACTAGTAATCGGAAAAGTCAGAGCAACATTAAAAGCAACTACTTTTGCAGCCGGAAATTCAATCCATTCCGTGCACGGCCAATCAATGCCCAAAATTCAATATTTTTCTTGGATCACAAAACCGAAAAGATAAAAAGTAGCTGTTTTATTTACCTACAGACAAGGTTGGAGATGGACGGAAAGACCAAACTGAATTTCGACTTTTCCAAAAATTTTAGCTTAATTTGAATCCTAGCCGTCGTTCAATTGTCTAAGAAAATATATTTAATTGGTTGGTTAATCTGTTTATTTTTTATTTTTTTATTTCTTTTTATTAGGATATCTTTTTAAAAAAAATCTTTTTCTCTTTTCTTTTAAATAAAATTAAAATTTATCAAAAATATTATTCGTCTGTATTTTTATATTTATGTTTCATAAAAAATTAACTTTAGCAAGTAAGGTTCAGGCTACTGATATCTTCATTTTTTTAATCATCACCAAAGAAACTTTTGCACTCAGGGACGATGCTACGTGTGAAATGGCAGGGGCAATTGCCCCCTAAAGCTTGATGGGTTAATGACATTTTAAGTTCAAATAGTTTTAGAACCATTACAATTAAACTCTTGCCCTTTTTAAATTTTTTTAGCGTATTATTCTTTCAAGATTTTATCATTTAGAATTAATAAAATTAAATTTTGACCCCTTATTTTTTGTTTAATTACTTTTTAAGACATTTCAATTTTAAAAATTAAAAAAATTAAATCTAAACTCCTTTAATTTTCATAGCTTTATTACTTTTTAAGACTATATTCAATTCAAAGTTATTTAATTTGCCCTATTGTAGTTCAATCATAGTTTCGTCTCTGTTTGCACTGTGTATTAAAATCAGGTATTCGAAAAGATTGGTTACACGTTTACAAAAAATAAAGTTGTATGAATCCAATACCATTGGAGGGATTAAGGGGCTTTTATATTATATATATGTGGATTATTACAATTTAATACTGTAAATTCTTTTTTTCAGTTACAATTATGTATTGAATAATAAATCTATATATGTTATCGTTGTTGGCTGACTATTTTAAACAAAAAAAAAAGTACTGCAAAATCGATCAATAAGTTACATTCTGGTTAGAACCAATATGTCATAGATAAATTATATCATGAGTATGGTTTACCACATTAATTATGGTCTAATCTAATAAAAATTATTAATCCGATAATATTGTAACTTCTAAAAAATTATTTTTTAAATGATATGAAAAAAATTAGTAAAAATTTATTGATTGAAAAAATGATGAGAGAAAAAAATAGTAAAATATATAATTTTCATTGGATTAGATCATGGGTGATATAATAACCAAACCTATAATATAATTTTTCGTGCCCGTAAATCAGATGCTCGGAGACAGCATGTTTGATTATATATGTATTGTCTGTATATCTATGTCAACCACTACATACCTAACTTTTTCAACTGTTTCCCGCTTCCTAATATTTTTCAACATATGAACATGGAAATTTAAATCATTCGTCCTTTGAGGAAAGGGTTCACTTCAATTATTTTTTGTTGTAAGGGGAAGAACTATTGAAGACCAGTCTCAAAATCTAATATTAATCAGGGTTAAAATAATATTCTTGTTATCAATACACCACATACTTAATTGACAAGTTTACTTTAATTATTTATTATACTCTTTAAAGAAAGCACTATATGTATATATAATGTACACATTAATGGTACACTGTTTATATACACACATTAAATTCGCACATTATCATTTATTTTTGCATGCTGATTGGTTGTCTATGTTGGTGGAAATTTGCATGGCGAATAAGGACCACACCTAATATAACCTACCTTGGAAATATAAATTTCTCATGATATCGAAGCTTGATATTTATTTTTGCTTAAAATAGATACATACGAATACGATACAATGTATATAGGTTTTAAAACGGAAAATATTTAAGAGTTTTTAGGGAGTAAATGAAATATAGGGGCAAATTTTGACAAATTAGTTTGAGAGATCTATTAAATTTTTTTAAAGTCTACATTAAAATTTTAAATTTTTTATAAAAATTTAAGGGTTTAACTCATTTAAAAAAACTTAATGAGAACTTTTAAAAATTTTAAATGAAAATTTAATTCAAAATATTTTTAAATTTAAAATATAATAATAAATTTTAAAAACTTTGAAGGACCAAATAAATTTTTATAAAAATTTTAAAAGATTAAATGACAATTTGTCAGATTTTGGGGACAAGACCCCCACAAGCTCCAATAAGGGTCTTGACGAAATATGTGATAGTAAATTATTTGAATTTGAATTATAATTTACTTAATGTTGGGTTAAATAATTTGACTATTGAACCTAACAAGCGGTTCCAGTAGAACTATTTATCCTAAGAAATTTGAATTCAATATGTTTTGTCTACAAGGTGTGGGGCACATCAAAAGGTTAAAAAAGTATGAACAGATTAATCACCTTAAGACTATTTGAAAAATAATAATTTGACTATAAAAAATTTTCAATCTAAATTTAAAATGATAAATATTAAAATTACATTTTATCTTTAGTCAAACGTTAACTTTAATATTACACAATCATACACTCTAAATTTGAAGCTGGGTATAAAATTTTAAGGGTAACATATCTAAATCATCATTCAACTTTGCTCTTTGACCTATTTTAGTGACTAAACTTTCAAAACATTCAATTTACTCATTGAATATTACTTTTTGACCTATTTTGGTCACTCTGAATTATTTTATTAATATTTTGATATGACATGACATATTTTATTATTATTAAATATAAAAATAATTTAAAATAAAAATAAATTATTTTAGTAAATTACAAAAATCATCACTGAACTTTGCTTTCTGGCCTATTTTGGTCACTCCTCTATTTTCTCATTAACAACCAGATGATGTGGCTTATTTTATTAATATTTGGTTGTGACATAGATTTTTTATTAATATTTGATTGGCATGTAGGATTTTAAAAAATTCCTAAATTCTACCCAAACCCGATTGACATTACCCTCTCCTCCCAAAACTTCACCGTCTCTTTAAACAGCTTGCTGCATATTCATATTCACCGTCTCCTTACTGAACAATGTTTTTTTAAGATAATAGTTTTTTAAGTTTGGACAAAAACCTAGATTGCCTGGTTGTTTCTCTTTGGTTTGACCAGCTGAGATTGAGGTGGTTGGTTGGTAGTGCCACAGGTACACTTCCTTGAAGAAACACTTGCTTCGTCAGATGCAGATGTCAAATTAAACATGTTTTCGTCCAGAACTTGTTGTTGTTGCTGTTGGTGGAATATATAATTTTTAATTTCATCAAATCTTTAGTGACAGTGAACGAAGAAAGATATCAAAACGACAACGGCGATGTTGAGAAGACTGACAACGGCTAAGATTTTATTTGGGAGAAATAAATTATTTTTATAGGGAAATTAAACAAAATGTTTTATAGGGATATAAAACGTTCTCGTTTTGGTTCCGTGTGCCATGCCATAACACTGCTAATTATTTAACGACGGGATGACCAAAATAGGTCAATGTATAAAGTTCAGTGATTAAATTGATCGTTTTGAAGTTCAATGACCGAAATAGGTCTGAGAGTAAAGTTCAGTGATGATTTTTTAATTTACCAATAATTTATTTTTATTTCAAATTATTTTTATATTTAGTAATAATAAAATATGCCATGTCATACCAAAATATTAATAAAATAATTTAGAATGATCAAAATAGGTCAAAAAGTAAAGTTTAATGAGTAAATTGAGAGTTGAAAGTTCAGTGGCCAAAATAGGTCATAAAGCAAAGTTGAGTGATAATTTAAATATTTTACCAAAATTTTAATTTATCTCTCTAGTAAATAAGTAAATTTAGCCAAAGTTCAAATAATTTTTTTTTTCAAACTAAGATTGAGCTACACCTCTTGACTTTAGAGTAGAAGTATTCGGAAGTAGCGACGTTTATACCTTATTATTATTATTATTTTAGTTCTATTTAAAATATTTTTTTAACAAAATAATGAAAATAATATATTTAAAAAGTTTAATCATATTTTTATAATTTATTAATAAAATATTAAATTAATTATTCAAAGTAAATAATATATGTCTTATTTTATAAAATTTATTTTTTCATTTTCGTTTAGGGTCTTAAAAATGCCTTATACGATTCTGCCGAAAAACTTCTTGCGAATTTGATATCTGCTCGATTTCAACTCTTTCAACATCTACATATTCATCTCCTGCAAGGCTGCAACGTGGTGTCAACCGAGTGGAAACTTAAAAATCTGGTTAAAAGAGTAGGATAGTCATTATCACCTTTACTACTACAGTTTCAAGGCTGTACGTAACTGTTAAATGTCAATATTTAATGCAGTTAGTTTGCAATTCTCCATAATTTGGCGGATGCTGTTAAATGTTTCAACCAACACAAACCGGCCCAGGTCTGAGGCCTATTTAAGATTGGAAGTACATCAGTGAAAGAGTAACATTCCGGAGGTGGTTCTCTAAACAGGTCGTGTTCCCTTTCCAAACTTCAGCAAGGCAGATATAGGATAGCTCCAAAAATGGCGAGGAAAGGAGTTGTTTTGGTGCGGATTTTGGTAGTAGCCTTGGCCGCTATTATGCCGCTGCTTTCAGGAGGTGTGGATACTCAACAAGTGAAGCTACTGGCAGCTAAATTCAACGTGACTTGTTTAGTAGTGTTCGGAGACTCGAGCGTTGATCCGGGCAACAACAACCATATCGCGACGCCCATGAAGGGTAATTTCCTGCCTTACGGGAAAGACTTCTTCAGAGGCCGCCCAACTGGACGGTTCAGCAATGGAAGGCTAGCCACAGATTTTATTGGTAATTTACTGCCATATCTCTCTGCACATATCCCTTGTACAGACCTTGATATGTCAACTAGCATACAATTGTAATTACAATTTGGCTTAATGGGCTTTTTTATCTAAATTTTTTTTGGTCAAAACAAATATCTAAACTATTATTTAAACTATTATTTCTAAATTATTCTTCTTTCAAAAAATACTTAAATTATAATTTTTTTTAAAAAAAAAAAAACAGTTTAAATTGTTATAATTAAGAATAAAAGTTTAAATTTAGATAATATATATATATATATATATATATATTAAGAGCTGATTTTTCACATAAACTTATAGTTATGATACATTTGATTAATTTCCAAATGCTCTCTGCAGCATGATCCGTTTAGAAGCTACAAAAAGATTGATGCTGTTTAAAATGTTGGACATTTCATTATTTCATTACAAAGGCTCAAATGATATATATATATCATCTTATATATATATATATATATATATATAAATATATATTTATTCTGCTTAGAAATGAACATCATTTTTTAATAACAATACACTTTTTATTAGATTATTTTCATAGAAGTTTTGAGAAATTCAAACTATATAGCCTTTCTAATTAACAACAATATATATAGGTTTTGATTTTTTTTCTTTTACACTGTTTTTATTTTCTATTAAAAATCTAAAAGAATTCTTTAAAATTATATAAAATGTGAGTTTAAATTTGCTATAGTAATAGTACATGAATTTATATATTGATGAATTATATTAAGACACATCATTAATATATTAATAGAACAATTTAAATTTCATTAAAATAAACATAATTGTTATATATTTTAACATGTGACGTATTATGGTTTACTAATAATATATGAAATTATAATATAAATCCTAAAAATATACTAAGCACCAACAAAAAAGACGATTTCACTAATTGATGTGAAATGATGAAAAAACAGCAAAGATGAGTAACATGAATGTACAAAATAGACTTCTAATCAAATATTTTTCTTTTAGATATTTCTCTTGATTTTATGTACTAAGCATAATACATAATATATAATATATAGTATAGTCTATGAATGTAAATATAGTGCTTGTGGTGGTACAATAAATCCTGGCTCCGGTAGGCAGTATTGCGTAAAACCTTTTTCAAATCGCTGGTTCAATAACCAATCATGCTTTCATATGTGAAATCATATATGATTGCAGCTGATGACAAGCGGGAGCTAACTGTTCAGTCGATTTCTTTCGATATTCTTTGACCGTACAACTTTGTCAATTCAAAAGAAGTGAAAGCAAATATTCCCTGCTTTATGCATGATTTGTTTAATTTGTCGAGTCTGTCTTCGATGTCAAACCCAACAAAAGAGATTTTTTGTCGATAAATATTGATAACATCCTCTGCAAATAATTGATCAGCTGAAGCTTTGGGTTACACAAAGGCAATTCGAGCCTTCCTTCACAAGAGATTGAGACCAGTTGATATCTTACACGGCGTTAGTTTCGCATCAGCTGCTTCTGGTTATGATGAGCTCACTGCCAATCTCTCGGTCAGTCTTTAAAATCTGCCCCTCATTTCAAAACAAACACACTCACATATGTATATATTTATATATTATATTTCTCTTTGTTTTTGTTGGTGAAACAGAATGTCCTGTCGGTTTCCAAGCAGCTGGAGTATTTCAAGGAATATAAGATGCGGTTGAGACAATTGGTTGGTGCGGGGAAAGCAGAAAACATTATAAAAAATGCAGTAGCCGTGTTGAGTATGGGCACAAATGACTTCCTTCAAAACTACTACTTGGAACCCATTCGCCCCAAGCAGTATAATTTGGAAGAGTACCAAAATTACTTGGCCTCTTGCATGTCTGACGACGTTAAGGTTCCTCCCTCCCTGTCTCTCTGCTATTATTACTATATCTTATCTTGAGCATTAACATTCCATTATACTGAAAATTTCATTACACTTCAAGATTAGTTGCAAGAACTACACTGTTACAGATTTGTTGGTTTCTGATTATTACAGAAGATGCACAGTCTTGGAATTACACGATTGGTGGTCGTTGGGGTGCCTGCCCTCGGTTGTATGCCCCTAGTCAAGACTCTAATGAACCAGGAAACATGCGTGGAGAAGTACAACAATTTCTCCTCTTCATTCAATTCCAAGCTAAATGTGAAGTTGGATATCGCCAGGAAAACATTAGGGATGAAAATCGGCTACGTTGACGCTTACGGCATCTTTCAGGATGCTGTCAAAAACCCAAAAAAACACGGTAACCTTTTAATTTATCCCCTTTGTTTCTTCTCCATTTGGTTTAAAGATGCAGAAGACAGACTGAAAATATTAATCAACTTTCTCAAATGAAAAATGACAGGTTTGATTGAGACGTCAAAAGGGTGTTGTGGGACGGGGACCGTGGAATATGGAGACACATGCAAAGGCATGAGCACATGCGCCGATGCATCAAAATATGTATTCTGGGATGCTGTTCACCCCACTGAAAGAATGTATGAAATAATCGCTGGTCAGGCCATTGATTCCCTCCGGAAACAGCTGATGGCCTAGCTATGCTTGTATTAAGACTCCAAGAGTTGATTTAGGAGAATGTTTTGTTTTGTTTAGCATTTTGGCTTCAGCTCCTATTGTTTTGTATATCAATCTATGTACCACTTTTAAAATTGTATAAAAATGCTAGTTCGGACTGCAAATACTATTAAAATTAATCAGACTTGATTTTTTTTTTCTTTCTTTCAATAAACCGTATCATTCCATGGAATTTTGAAATGTTTTATCCAAACATTTATTAAAGAACAGGTTCAGTAATTGGACAAGTTGAACATCAAGGCTTTCGATCAAAAAATTTTAAACATCAGGGATTTAGAATTCAAAGATGGACTTAAGTGGGTCAATATAAATCTTTGTAAGGCCTTTGTATTTTATCATGGTGAGTTTGTAGGAATAAATTTAAATCGGAAAACAAATACTAATACTAATTAAATTTAATTTATCATTCTAGGAGACTCAATTTCAAGTAATTTATTTGCAAGATGTATATTATTAAAAGACTAAGATAAAATGAGCAAATATTACCATTAGATCACATAATTCTCAATTTAGCTGTGAAGGGTAAATCTTGATATTCTTGTCCATAGTAGTTTTGAGTAAGAACAGTAATTGAAAACATGGTCCCTTATTTCCACATCTCTACCACAAAGCACACACTCTATCTGCACTTGGTTAACCCCGAAATGTCATTTTGTCTGTGGTTGACAGTTTCTCAAGAACGACCAGTCAATATACGAATTAATGCCTCTGCAATGAGGAAGAGCAGAGCACCGCACAATTCTGTGCCATGGGACCTTATTTTAATGCAAATCAGTAATGCAAATCAGTTTATAATTTTGTGCATTTAATTTTTTTATGTTTTTAATTTATGTCATTTAATTTTGTATTTATTCATTTTTGTCTCGTTTGTTCACTACACTTAAATTTCTGTGTTTATTATTTTTTCTTTTAATTTGTTTATATTTTAATTCATAATTTTAACGTAATATATTTTAACTTTATCTTGTAATTTCATATTATTTATTATTTTATTAACTAATTTCTTTAATTTTCGATAATTCATTTATATTTTATATTTTTTATTGTATTTATTTTCTTGTTTGTTTGTCTATGATTTTATCTTACATTTATTTCTTTTTTATATTTATGTATATATGCATAATTGCATATGATATACGTAGATATATTATACTATATTAAGTTTAGTTAATAAATATAAATCATAGTAAATATTATTATCATTTAACTTGCATTTTTAATAGATTTATATTCTTAATATGGATATATGTAAGATAATTTTATTTTACAACATTACGACCAGTTAATAATATAGTTTATGTTTACTTTTAATGTATTTAGGTTAACTTTTTTACTTTATATATATATATATATATATATATATATATATATATATTGTCTTATTGTTTTAATGTAAATATTATAAATGATATTTTGTTTTAAAGAATTAAAAGTCACAAATGTTTTTATGGCTCGGATATGGATCAAAATCGGATCGGAGAAATTTAGAGGCAAAAGGATAAATAAAGCAAATGAAAAATTAGTAATATCCATATTTGATCGCTCTCTTTAGGACTCAAAAATTAGAAGATTTCAAATTTGAACATTTTTCTAAGGGATTTGAATCATGTCAACCAATGGTGTGAAAATGTCGATTTAATTAAATTTGTCATCCCTATTTCCATCTAATACCATTCCCTTGAATTCAGTTCATATTTGAGAATTTGGTTCCAAACATTTTTAACATTTTTTTATGTCCAACCGCGTTCATTAATTCAACTTCACTAACAATATAAAACCATCATTACAAGATAATACGGTTTTAGTCCTGTAACGGCGATTGCACCTTCATCGAATAAATCCTGCCAAATATCAAACTGCAGACAAATTTACTTTAGCCTTCAAAATGTATTGAATTTTTTTTTAAAAAATGAAAATTAAACTTATGTTTTCAAAAATCGTTAAGGTTTGTTGAGAATTTCAGTCGCATATAAAATTTTCAGTAATTTCCGTTGCATTAATTAGAAAATGAGGCATTTAATTTATAGTTTACATATGCAAAGAAATATATTTTTATAAAAAAATTATCATTTAATACAAAAAATTGTTCAATTAGTCAAACATCAGTTCCGGATCATTAAATCGACAACAGGACGAAACATCCATAAACAGTTTAACATTTCTCAGTTGGGTGAATTAAAAATTTTATTTTAAACGCATCATTGCACACAAATTTTTCTGGATTACAAAAGTTCTTTAAGAAAATTCCCACAGCATCAATAAATAATGTATTTTCGTCAAAATCTACAGAAAATTCAGAGGCAAAAAAGAGCAAATGAAAAATTAGAAGATTACTTAATGCTGTTTTTTTAGGAAAAATTAGAAGGTTATGCTTACCATGTTTTCCAAGGCCTTGAATCATCAACCAAATGTGAAAATGTCGATAAAGTGATTTTTGCCTCGAGATGATTAATCTTGCATCAAATCAGTTAATTTTAAAGCATTTGGTTATATTCCATTCCTGCAATTGAAAACTTTTCAAAAACCACGTTCTAAATGGCGCCTCAAGAGATATTAATGATTTGCAAACAATCCATTGGCGGCAGTTTGTAAGCGATTCTAAGTTCCTTCATCCTATAAAATGCATGAAAAAAATTAATAAATTAATTTAATTTATAGTTGTAAATTTTTCTTAAAAATAACACTAAATTAAACCTTTTTTAAAAAAAAAATGGAGATACGAATGCTCTTTTATTTTTAGAGCTGCATGCATCTGCCCTACCATTTAGCAGGGCTGGCTGTTTTACATTTAAGTGCCTTCTTAAAGATTGTCCCCTCCCACCCCCAAAGTGGCTGTACAACAAGTTGATTGCAATAAGTCAGGCAGGGGAAGAATTGGGTGGAGTTCATACAAACCATGTAGTTAATGTTAGGACCCCATGGATTCCTTTCAACCCTTTCTATATGTACTGATGTAGCCAACTGTAATTCACAGTCGAATTGTCAGCTTTTGAGGCAAAAGTAGAATACAGTATTTGTAAATGTATTTCAGGTCTATATACATTTAAAATGAATGAACTCAAAGAGTGGTCCAAATAAAAAAGATAACGATGTTCATTTAAGAAGACCTGGGTTTAAATCGCCTTATTTATAATCACCTCATGCTTTATCACTATTAAAAAAATAAAATGAATAAACATATCACTATAAACTAAAATATGGATAAAATAGTTATATTTTGTAATAGTTGAAAAAATGTTAATTTTAATTTAATTCAGAGTTGTTACTTTGATCAAATTCAATTTCATACCTTATTTAAGAGTTAAATACAAGTATTTAAATTAAATTATAATGGATCGAAGAACGTATCACATCCTTCAAAATATACAATTTTACTCATTTTCCTAGCATATAGGTTCTTTCTATTCTTTTTAAAATTACAGGATTAAACTACAGATAGCACTAATGCACTATAATACAATGGCTTCTATTATACTTTTACCCAAATTTTGACACTAGTCCCAATTATCATAGGATCTTAACTAGTAGCCCTACCCAAAATTTGACACACGTCCCAATTATTATACAACCTTAACTGTCTTTAATATTATGTAGCAAATATATGCTCAGATGTAGCCAATTTGTAATTCACAGTGGAATGGTAAAATTGTGGTCGGTCCATGTTGATATAAATAAGAAATTTTGATTGTTAAACCAATTTATTATGTTATAATCTCCTTAACAATTGAAGCAGTTGTTAGGACAAACCTGTAGGACTTGCTTCAAATTTTGCAACACGAACTGTTGATAAGCTGAGGCAGTATAGTTGTTTCGTCGGATTGGTAAGGTGAAATAGTTTACTACGAAGTCATTAGTGCCACAACTGACGAGATACACAGCGTCTTTGATAATAGTTTCCATCTTTTCTTCCGAATGGCAGATTGCACTCGTTTCTTATACTCTTTAAAATACCCCAGCTGCTTTGGTAATGAAATCACGCTCTGGGATTCAACAAATTAACATTTAAACTTAATCACTTTCCAAGTCATATATATACAGAGATGATAAAGTTTTTGAACTTAAAAAAGAATTAAAAAGCCTCCATGTCTCTTTAAATAATACTACTAGTATAAATACTAAATGAATGAGACACATGATAGGTTTCTTAACCTTTTAGTGTAGTTCAAAAACTCTACCGTCAGTGTATACGTATCAAAGAGAGAAAGAAAAGGGAGAGATGCCGACAGATATCTGTGCTGTAAGTGGATCCAATCCGGTGCCAGCGGAGGCGAAGCTAACTCCACTCATCATCTCCTCAATGCTAAGGTTGGGATCCAAATATGGTGGCAAATATTCTTTTATGCCTATATATGAAACTGCCAATAGGCACCAAACCAGAGCATATAATGTTGATGTTACGTGCCAAAAGAAAACAATACCAAAATATCAGTTTCCTTTTCAATGAATAATCATCAACCTACCAAGGAGATCGGTGGAAAGCTTCCCGTTCGTAAACCTCCCGGTCGGAGTTTGGCCTCTAAAATCCATTCCATAAGGAGGAAAATTGCTCCTAAACAGGGTCTGCACATAGTTGTTGTTCCCAGGATCCACCGTCGAGTCTCCAAAGACAACCAGCCGGGATCTTGTTGTTGAGGGCCTTGGCAATATCAAAGCTTCAGCATTGGCAACAAAAAACAATGGCATGCACAGAGAGAGAAGACTAAGAAAAGGAGGAGAATATGTATGATAAGGTTCCATTTCATGTGCTCAGCTAGTTTTGGTTGTGGGAAACTGAGCAATATGTGGACTGATTTATGACTGTTGAACGTATGGGGATAAGCATATTTTTATATAGACTCCCATTAGAGAGTGACAGCACTGTTATATTTTTTTTGTCTGTCGTGAAAATGAAAGTGGGTAACGCTCAAGCACCGGTTGAAGTTTCTCGACAAAAACATCCTTGTTAGTGTACAGTGTGCTTCGTCACTGCTTCTATTTTAGTTTGGTCGCTGCAGTTTGGAAACCTAACGTTTCCTGATTAATCTAAGGCTAATCAAAATAAATTTGCCCGAGTCTCTTTACATATCGGGAATCAGTATCCTTTGACAAAATTTGCTTTGCCGGTGAACGTTGTACTGAACATTAACTATAAGATGTTGTGGTAGTTTTACTAATCAGTATCCTCCTATTAAGTGGCTCCACATCTTTATTATTGAGTATAAAACAGTTGAGAATTGGAAAAGGATGAAGATCCATAAACATAATAAAATGTTTCTTTATGCAGTGAGGTATGGGGAGGGCCATTGCTGGTGTCTGCTGAGAAGATTCCTGTATATTTTAAGTTGCTTCCAATGGAATTATCAAAGTTATAGTAGTAAATAATAAGATTTAGACAGATTGCTAAATTTTCCAGCCAATCTGATTGAAGATGTATTGCCATAATAGCGTATGGACCCACAGCTTCCCCTGCCCCAATTATGTGGTATGGAAAAAGTACATTTGATTTTTTTTTGAAAAAAAATAAAGGGGAGAATTGATCCCAAGGACTTAAAAAAAATGTTCTTACTAAATTTTAAACTCATAACTTAAAAGAAGGGAAGAAGCATGTGAGTAAGTTTTGGTCACTCATCATTGTTTTTTTATATAAACGCAGTCAGAATTAAAATATTATTTTTTTAAAAAAATAGGATAAATTGTACTAATTTTGAGGGCTAACACACCCACTAATCCTTCGAATAAATTAAAACATATCTCAATATTCTCATTAAAAAAACATATATTGATTGTCCCACTAAAATAAATAAAACAATATTATCATAAAAAGAAGTGAATACTTTATAATGATTTCGATGAATTTAATTCGTACAAAATATTTTATATCTGTCATATCAAAGGATTGTATATATGTTATGGCATGTAGTCCAAATTAGTAACATTTTGTTAGTAAGCTGCGAGAACTTCAATGGTGACTTTAATTGAAAAAACCTTCAATGGTGACACGTGAACCACCATTTAGAACTAAAAATTGAAACATTTAATTTAATTTATCTTTATTTTACTTTTTTTCTTTAAAAGTTAGACTCATTTTAAGAAAATACTTGTATGTATAAGATATGTATAATTTATTAAAGGATTAAAATGGTATAAACATTTAATTTAATTATTATTTTTTGTTTTTAGATCTCTTCTTGAAGCCAAATATGAAGGAGGTTTTAATAAGGTCCGAATTCTTTTTAATATATATATATATATAAAAGATTCATTAATTACTCTAGTAATTAAAAATGTTTAAATTATCTCATATTATATGTATCTGAATTCTAATATAAAAATTTAATACATATGTATTTAATAATATATATGTTAATTAATAGCCCACAAAAACAGTCATACAGATTATAAGGTCAATTTTTTGAACAATAATTTCAATTAATTGATATAGTTAACGGCTCGAAAGTAGGGATGATCGTGGGTCGGATTTTTGTTCGATCCGCACTCGAGCCGAAAATTTAACACCTTCATCTAAGATCAACCCAAACCTAGCATTTTGTGACGTGCCACCCGAACCTGAACTCAACCCGACATAAATAATAAATTATCAATTTTCATTACCGTTCTATAAAATAGGGAGCTAAATGAAAAAATAAAAATAGAGAGGGAGCATTATAATAATTATTTTATTTTTATTAGACAAAATAGGGAAATAATTGATATATATATATAGGAAAAATTATTAGATGGACACTGTTTACCACGTCATCCGTTGTCCCAACCAATCAAGTTCGTTCATCTCATTTTTTTTCCTAAGGTGAATCATAGGAAAAATTATTAGATGGACATTGTTCACCACATCATTCGTGGTCCCAACCAATCAGGTTCGTTCATCTCACTTTTTCCTAAGGTGAATCATCACCTCTTTCCTACATGTAATTAGAGAGTAAGTAGTTATTTTGAGATGGACGGACCTGATTGGTTGGACTACGGACGTGGTGAACATGATTCATCTAATAATTTCTCTATCTCTCTATATATAGAGAGAAGGGCATTGTAACAATTATACCTAAATATTTAAAATGAAATTAAATTATTATTTTGGGGCGGGTATGATATGGTATTTTCACCTTAAACCCAAACCCGACCCGCCCTCATCCTAAAAAAAGCATGCATGAACCTGACCTAAACCCAAAATTTTCTTTAAAAGGGATCAAGTCGTGTCGGAACCCATCGGGTATGGGTCAAATAACCATCCCTACTCGAAAGTCCTGGTCAATCATTTTAAAGGTGATTACAAATTAGTATATACTCGTAAGTATTCTTAATCATTTGATATTGCACACATGCCTTGCAGACCAAAAGATTAAACTCGAGTCTCCTAAAACAAACATTATCTATTTTTTTCATTGAAATCACTCGTAAACTTTTCTAATTTTTTAAATTTATCTCACAACATTTTTTAGTGCTCACTAATCTTCTATATAGATCTAATTTATGTTATCATATGAATTGGCCACTAATAATCTCTAATTTTAATATCTATAATTTGTTTTGTAAATTAAAAGTTTTAGTTTTTTTTTAATAAGCTGTTCTCTTTTTCTTACAAAAATAATTAAAATTTTTGTTTTTTATCGTTCAGTTTTTTGTTTTGAGATTTTTTAACTTGCCATGTACAAATATTAGTTTTTTTTTTACAAAAATCGTTGCAAATTAATTGTTTTATTAGTATTATATTTTAAGAGGAGTTGCTGCGAATGATTTTAGAAAGAAATATCAGACGTTTGTGGTCCCGTCCAGAAAACTTAACCGAAGGTTTGTTGTGCAGTAGGTTAAAATGCGGCTAATATATAGTGTGATTATTTTTTTATATGATTATTAATTTAAAATATTATGTATATTAGTAATAATTTCAGTTGCAACTTAAATTGTTATAACTTTGGGTAATATTTCAGGTTTAGATTTTCAAACTAAAATGTTATATGTATTGATAACATTATAACATTTTAGGTTGCAACTTAAATTTAGGTTGAAACTTAAATTGGTAATATTTTAGGTTGCAACTTAAATTGTTATGATTTTGTATAATATTTTAGGTTGAAAATCAAGAAATCTATCTTAAAAGCAATACTACAATTTTCCTCAATTACCAAATTCCAGGTTTGAATGGTTAAAATCAACTTTAGATTACTCATATACACTAAAAAAATTTCATTACCCAATACAAAATCTTAGTTTTAGGTCGAAATTAACAAAATCACCATTAAAGAGTTAAAAACTTGAACATAAGCTATTTCTTTCATCAATTACCTAATTTCGAGTTTAATTTGTTGAAATCAAGTTTAGATTACTCATATATTCTAAGAAATCTACATTAGCCAATAGAAAATCTTAGCTTTAGTTCGGAATTAACAAAATCACCATTAAAAAGTTAAAAACTTGAAAATAAGTTATTTCTTCCAATACCTATTTCTGGGTTTAATATGTTAAAATAAAATTTAGATTACTCGTATACTCTAAAGAATCTTCATTACCCAATAGAAAATTTTAGCTTTAATTCGAAATTAACAAAGTCATCATTAAAGAGTTAAAGAACTTGAAACTCGGCTAGACTCCGACCTAAATATTAGATAATATTTTAGGTTGCAACCGAAAGTTTCAAAACTTAAAAAAATGGTCATTTCAACATAAAATGTTATACGTATTGGTTACATTTTAGGTTTCAGGAAAAGTATCGAAACTTAGTCGGAAGTTTCGAAACTCATAAAAATTGTCATTCCAACCTAAAATGTTATGCATACTGGTTAAATTTTAGGTTTCACGACAAGTGTTGAAACTTACAAAAAAATTGGCATTCTAACCTAAAATGTTATACATATTAGTTATATTTTAGGTTTCACGACAAGTATTGAAACTTAGTCGGAAGTTACATTTTAGGTTATACATACTAGTCACATTTTAAGTTTCATAACAAGTTTAGAAACATACAAAAATTGTATCATTCAAACCTAAAATGTTATCCATAGTAGTTACATTTTAGGTTTCATAACAAGTATCGAAGCTTCCCAATATAAATTCACGTTTTAATCATAAATCAAGAATTCTAGCTTAAAAATAATATCACAATTTCTTCAATTACTTAATTTTGGATTTGATTTGTTAAAATTAAGTTTAGATTACTCATATACTATAAGAAATCTTCAATACCCAATAGAAAATCTTAGGTTTAGGTCGAAATTAACAAAATCACCATTAAAGCATAAAAAACTTGACAATAAGCTATTCTTTCATCAGTTACCTAATTATGGGTTTTATTTGTTAAAATCAAGTTTAGATTACTCATATACTATAAGAAATCTTCGTTAACCAATAAAAAATCTTAGGTTTAGTTCGGGATTAACAAAATCACCGTTAAAGAGTTTAGAACTTGAAAATAAGTTTTTTTTAGAAGAAAAAAAATTTAAATCTCAATTTAAAAACTTAAACTTTTTGCAAATTTTTCGAATTGCTTCCCTTCATTGAAGCATTTCATCCTTTGATCGATAACAACAGAGAATATCTTGAACAAAAGCGTTGTTTCACGAAGAGTTTTGAAACTTGTCTCTGAATTTCAAGACTTACAACATCCAACCTAAAATGTTGTAGGTATCGGTAACATTTTAGGTTGCAACCAGAAATGTTATCTAAGTTTCTAAATTTTAAGTTGCAACCTAAAATATTATATACAATAGTAACATTTTAGGTTGCAACCGAAAATGTTATATATTATGAAAAGTTTTGATACTTGTTAGCAAGTTTCGAAACTTACCATGTCAACTTAAAATGTTATAACTTTTGGTAAGTTTTGATACATGTTAGTAAGTATCGAAACTTACCATTCCAACTTAAAATGTTATATCTTTTGGTAACATTTTAAGTTCTGTATTTTTTTAACTTACCGGCTACACAAACTTCCAGTTACGCACTTTTTTTTCTTGATCTAACGGTCAATTTTTTTTAAATGCTCATCCAACGATTGTAAGAACTCACCGTTTATTAGCCGAATACTAACTTGCTCTTCTTTTAACTCCCCCAAACATCCCTGTGCAAATAAGTAAAATTTTGAGAGATGACTAAAATACAAATACTTGTTAATCAAGATTTCAGAGTCTTGACTTTGAATAATTTGTCATATAAATACATAAGATAACCTTTTATACTGTTAAATGTGAATGTTGATTAAATTTTTAATTTGTGCGACTTGCAACTTTGTTTTTCTTCCTTTGGTTGGTAGTCGACAATTAATTTTAATATTGGTAGTCGACCACCGGGTTTATTTTTTTAATTTTTATATTTTAATAAGATTCTCTATCTTTATGGCACGAGTTTTTTCTGTCATTGTGACACGTTTTTCTTTGATTTTGTTGTGGTTCGTTTCATCTGTCCTTGTGGCATGATTTTTTCAACATATCTTAGTGGTTGGTTGGTGCTCGTACAGAGGTCGTTATGACGCTAATCTCTTATTATGGTTCTATTGGTGGTATTATAAAGATGGATTCCCACCCGGTTAATGATTGGTTATCGATATAATCAGACCTGGGTAGTGGAGCAATCTGCTTGATAGCTTGGTTCGCTCACCACTCCTTTTTCACTCCTTAAAGCGTCTCGTTTGGATAGAGACAAAGAGATTCACGAAGGTTTCTAGATTTTGATATGCTAAACTCGATATAAGTGTCTGCTCTTCTTTGCATCATTGTAAGAGACTTTTAGTGGACTTGTCCCTTTTTTTCTTTTTTTGATGCATTATATATATATATATATATATATATTGCTTGGCAAATAAGATTTTATTATAAAGAGGAACAAACATCCCCAAACCTACATTATGTGCGTTGCATTATATTATATTATATGGTGATTAATGAAATTCAGTTGCCATTGTTTAATAAAAATAAAAATGTGCATAAGAACTAAAATTTTATTTTTATTTTTACAAATTACTGAATATCAATTATCGATGAAAAAGAATATTTTATGTACTTATCAATAATTAAATATTTGTTTTAAAAAATATATTATTGATTAGAAAAAAGAGTTGTACCTTGGAAGCAAAAGCCGAATTAAATATTTGATGGCGCCTGAACTCATTAATCAAATATCCGTTGGTTTGTCTCTGAAGCTTTCCTCCCCATTCATCGAATCCTACCCGCCGCATTTTCGTAACACTCTCCCGTTTCTTTTGGTTTTAATTAAACCCTTAATTCTCCCCCTTTCCGGTTTTAATTTTCTTCCTTTCAAAATGTTCAAGCGTGTGGGCTTATATTTTTATTATTGTTGTTGCAATCAGTTCCAACTTAATTATTCGTTAATTAAGTATGCCAATGCTTGGATCTGAAGAAAAATGGGATTTTGCATACATGGAAGCGTGAACTACCGGCAGAGGCTTGGCACAAGTGATTAAGCTTCTTATTTAGATTCCAATTCCACTAACCGATACTCTTTTAATAAGTTATTTGTATGTCCTAAAACCTTACATCGAATGTGAAAGTCCACGTATTGTCAACTTCGAGATAGAATAATCATCTTTAAGTCTTAACCCCTAAAATTTTCATGACAAAAAGTAAAATAAAAAAGCAAAGTGGCGCATTTGTCAATGATCAGTCCGGTATCGGTATGAAACCGAGGCAATTTATGTCTTTGAAGAAATATGTTAAATAATAATGGGGAATAATATAAAACGGCGAAAGTCAATTGTGAAACGGTATAAAAGTCAATCGATTCCTCATCCCCTGCTTCCGCTGGTTCTTGATCATGGATTATAGGAAGGACAAAGTGCAGGTATCTCCATAAATTAAGCCGCCAAATGATTAGACCAACCGCATGAGCCTTGCAACACACAAATCCGCGTACTTCTTTATTGTTCGAATTCTAAATTCCTCCCATGAATCAAGCGCCTCAGTCGCTTAGACAACAAGTTTCCTACTGGAATTTGTTAATGGAGTAGGATCGAGATTGAATTTACGCGTATTTATATCTTTTATACATCCATCATTTCTCAAAACCCTATTGTTTGTGGATAGCAAGCCAAGATGGCAGTAGAAAGCAGTCACCATGCAGCAGCTGATCAGTTATTACTGGAGAACGTATGGGCCAACTTCATCGGTGGAGAAGAAGCCGATGGAGCGACCGGCACTAATGCAACGAAATCATCGTCCAAATCGTGGGGAGAACTGCCTAGTCTTGATGGGAGAGACGGATCCATGGAAGTTTTACAAAGACTACCAAGCCTTGGGAGGTGGATATCCATGGGGGCTGACGCCTGGGATGATCTTCTCGATGGAATTATTCCTCCAGGGAATATAGAGCAATCATGTAACGATGTTACAAGCAAAGAATTAAGCACTCGAGGGCATAAGGAAAAATCGATGAGAGTAGAGAAACTGACAACGAGACACTACCGCGGAGTGAGGAGGCGGCCTTGGGGCAAGTATGCAGCAGAGATACGGGACTCGTCGAGGAAAGGAGCTCGAGTTTGGCTTGGGACGTTTAACACAGCTGAGGAAGCAGCTATGGCTTACGACAAGGCTGCTTTGAGAATTAGAGGTTCCAAGGCATATCTTAACTTCCCAATTGAGACGGTAGCTAAGGCTATGGGGATCGACCAAACAAAAACCAACTTCAACTGTTGTGTCCCTGAATCTAATTATCAAGCAACCGACTCTTCTCGCGCAGATCTCGGCTGCGGTGAGAATTTCATTAGACATCGGAAAAGAGAGTCTAGAGATTGGGAGCAAAACAGTAAGCTTGTGATGGTTGAACAGCCTAATCTAAAGAGAGTGACAAGTATTGAAGAGGATGGATACGATGTATTTGAGTTTCAGGATCTGGGGAGTGATTATTTGGAGAGTTTGTTGTCATCTTTTTGACATAGGAAATCTAAAGATATGATAGATTACAGGCGTAAATGGAGACCGGTTGATTCATAGGCATAATACTAGTTTAATTGTATACAATTGTTTGTTTGCAATGGCAGGATTGTATGTACCGTAAGTATACGTTTTTATCAATAGAAACTTTTATACGATAATATATTGGGTTACATTGTAGAAATTTGAACTCCACATTTTTGTTTTAAACATGTTAACAAAAAAGCCCTCCGTGTAGGACTAATGTACAATAAAATATTATTATCACTAAGAGATATGAATTTAAAAAACTTATTCGCAAAACACACACCTTATCAAAAAGTTGAGAAAAAATAAATAAATATTACAATAAAATCACACCATGCTAAAAAAAAAATAAACATGTTATCAACTTGATTCTTACTTCCAAAACTTTTTATTTGTACAAATTAGGTTAATTGACATTTAAAGAATTGGATTCATACTTGAAACAGCTTAAAATTGTCTAATCTACCATTAAATAGCATGAATTTTTAAATAAATAAATAAATACATGAATTAATTGTAAAAAGATATAAAATTATTGAAGGAAATAAATACCTATTTTTTAGTTTTTTAATTTAATTAGACTTCGATTAACTCATGACACCAATTCAATCAAATAATATATATTAAGTAGAATTTATCATACTCACAATATATATGAGAACATTGATGATAGATTTGAATTAGTTATTTAAAAATATAAATGAACCTAGAAAATTTTGAAATTTATATTTTGAACAGAACTGATCTTTTAAGTAACTACAAATTACTATTTAGCCGCCACTGCTCTCTCTTGTTGCTCTCTCAAAATACCCAGCAGTGCTATTATTTTTTTCTTTAAATACAGACGGCGACACCGGTTCTAATACTGGTCGCCGTCGTTTTATTTTATTTTTAGTTTTTAATAAATTATTTTGCTTTTCTGGTACGATTTTATTCTACCTTCTGGTACGATTTTACTCTGTCTTGTGTACGCTTTTTCTTTTTTTTTAAAAAAATTTTCTATTAGGGTTGGATCTAACGATGTCACGACTGATCAAGATGGTGCTCCTTTCATTATGCTGTTGATCTCCCTTTTTCGGACCCTCGAACTGGATTTGGATACGCGATTACATCTACCGTTCTTTATTTGCGATTGAATTGTGATAATAACCTTTTTGTCAACGTATGTTCATTGTAATATGCATTTTTATGTTGTTTGTTGATTGTTTTACCTATCAGCGTCGGTTTTGGTGATGTTTGTATCATTCTTTGTTTTGAGTCTTTGAGTTTGGTTCTTACCTTTCCCTTGTATGGTTCTCATTTGATCTCGAGACGTTAGTTTTGTTTACTAGGAATATGTCTGGTTTTAGGTGTTTTGTTTATTAAGTTGTAAACTTTATTGTAATTTCGAATATTTTCTCCTTTAATAAAATTAGCGAATTTCAATTCAAAAAAATACAAATTGCTATTTTTTTAATAGTCTTAAGGTGATTATTAAGTAGTATTTGCTCATACTTTTTCTTCAGGCGATTACTAAGTAGTAAATACAAAATATTAAGTAGTATTTAAATACAAAGCTGATTGAACTCGAGTCTCTTATGATGAACATCATCATTTTTTCATGCTAAAATCACTCGTCGGGTTTTAAATACAAATTATTTTAATACTATCACAAGTCCAGTTCGATCCGCTAAGAGTGGTAAACTGTTTTGGGCTAAACTCTTTGGAAGGTCACTTTCAAATATTGGGCTATAAGCTTAAGTGGGCTACGAACAAAAGATGCATGTACTCGTTGTTGTTCTTTAGTTCTTTTTCCATGCATGAGCCTAAGAATTAGAAAACCTCGGATCCATGAAAGACTACAGACTGTTTCTTGTCGCTCGGTCGTCTATAAATGTATCACTTTGAGACACTTTCTATTCTGGAAAACAAACATCAGAATCCTTGGACAATCACATGAATCTTCTCTCCAAATTCTTGGACATGCATCATTTTTAGTTGAGATTATTGGTCCGTTTTTAATTACGGTTTAAATTGATTTTGAAATAAAAAATGCTTGTGGTACTACAGCCATAAAAAACAATGTTGAAAAAATATCTGTTGCAATAATATGTTTTTTAAATCAGCCTTTACAGAAGTTCAAAATATTTAGTTTTAGGCGTGGGGTACCTTTGGTGTGAATAGCTTTATTTTTGTTTATTTAGGAGAGGTGTAGCTTTGGTTTGGACTCATGTTTTCATTGCACAGGATCCCCTCTTGAGAAAGCTCTTATTATAATTAAGGTTTAACTACAAAATAAGTGTCAAATTATATCTCCTTTTTTGTAATAGGTAGCTATTTTAGCCAATAGTTTGTATACTTATTTTATAGTTAAACCTATAATTAATAATAAAACTTGATTGAGCGGAGAAAATATTAGTTTTAAACTTTTTAACTTCTAACTTTTAAATATAAAATTATCAAAATATCATTTAACTTACTCTTTATTTTCTTATATCATTCTAAAATAAATAAAATTTTCATGTCCTTTTTTGCTATCTCCAACTTTTAAATGTAAAATTATTAAAATATCTTTTTATTTAATCTTTTACTTCCTTATATCATTTCTAAAATAAATATTTTAACTTTTTACAGTACTTTTTAGAGGAACATTAAACGTTTTAAATAACACATTACACTGTTTTACACTATATTTCAAAAAAATGATTTTCACAGTGAGAAACTGATCCTAAAAATAATTGTAGTGATACATGTTTTTAGCAAATTCCGAAAATAGACAACTTTTTACGTACACAAGGAGACGGAGTAAACGTTTTAAATCCTCATGCACGTGGGAAAGCACGAGGATCGCGCCAAAGGGTGGAATTCTGAACAAAACTTTGAGTTTACATGCTATTTTTCAAAAGCAATTCCCACTTGAAAAGTATAGTATTCTAGACAGGAACATTCTTCCAGAATTGACCCTTTAAACAATGAAGAAGGTGAGACAACTTATGAAACATACTTGTATGATTTAACTTTGGTAGATTTATAGTGTTTGACTGTCTAATCTATATTCAATAAAAAATTTATATATCAGACCAACAAGAAAAGTAGATTTAATTAGGGTTAAATGAGGATTTTTATATTAATAAAATGAAGTCTTTTGTTACAAATTGTTCTTCTTACTTTCATTGTTTATTTATTACTGTGCTAAAAAAAATGCAAAATTGGTGCAGTCGTACGAGGAAACAGCAAAGGTCAAATTTCTCTACTATTCAACTTATTCAGATGCAATGGATCCAACAAAAAGTAGAACTTGGTCAATTTCGTCGTCTACGATGCAGACATGTTAATGAAATTGTTAAAACGTGGCCTAATTTGGGGAGTTTTATATAGAAAAACATGCATTTTTATTAAAATATTAGTCAAATCTATTGTGACAAACCTGTTATGAAACGATAAGAATTGAAATATGGATCTAGAGGTGCATTTATGCACTAGTTTCAATGTGCATGCTATATGCAAGAAAGCTAAGGACATCATTAAGAAAACAAACTATCAAAGGGCAAATTGTAACCCCCGGCAAAGAAAAATCAAAAAGGAAAAATGAAAATTTTCACGCATCTGAATCATATTATTGGTTTTTAGGGCTTTGGGTAGGTAGTACACTGTTTCCCGAAGCACTGTTTTAGAAAACTTTCAAGATATTGTTCAAGTGATCAGATTCCGATGCTTTATCATGTGCTGCTTTTTTATTCGGATGAAAAGTTGCTGGAACTACTACTACTACCTGAATCCAGATTAGCTTTTCCCATTATTTTTGAGGCTGAATTTGGCCTTAATATTCTTTGGACCGACGATGCAACCACAACTTCGGCTGGAAAATTGAGTAAAGCCTTGGAGCCACGCATCTTGAAAGCGGCCTTGTCATAAGCCAAAGCAGCTTCTTCAGCTGTTTCGAACGTGCCGAGCCACACCCGTGCACCGTGCCGGGCTGAGTCACGGATCTCCGCGGCGTATTTGCCCCAAGGGCGACGCCTGACTCCTCTGTAATTCTTCTTGGCGATGGTCCTGGCTGGCTCGAGCATGTTTGCAGCAGCAGCAGTTTGGTTCCTTTGGGATACATGAAACTGATTAATGTTATTGATCCCCAGGCCGTGAACGTTTGCTTCGTTCAACACTTGGTAGATGCACATGTCTTGAGAATCGTTCTCGTTAAACGGCAGCTGATGATCACTCTGGGATTCCTCCCGGTTATAGGCCTTTTCTTCTCTACGGGACGTCATATTTGTTTCCAGGGGATCGTGCTCGATGAGGCCTGAAGTTTGTTCAAAGTAGCTCTGGATTTGTATCTAATAAAGAAGAACCGTGGGTTCATGTGGGGTACAAGTCTTTACTTGGGAATTTATTATTAGGCAAAAGGAAGGCGAGAGGAACCAGAGACAAGACGTGATTTTGAACCTCTTTTGTCTATTCTGTACAATTAACTTTGCCCCCGTAGTTGTCCATTATTACAAGAAAAAATATTTGTTTCTACATACTACAGTTAGGGTCCTCTTTGTTCCAGAATAAAATTTTGGAACTGATGTGATACTTGGGTTATGAATTATTGATGATTTTAGATAATATCTTTGGGGAGATGGGTTTTGAAAGGGGGGAAACCTTTGGGGGTTTATCTGAAACTCAGAAAGGGACATATGTTTCTTCTGGAGGAAATTAGGATTCCCCGATGTGAAATTTGCATCAATTATCACGAAAAATAGGAACAGAAATCAAAGTTTGGTTTCATGTCAATTCACGTTTTTGATTTATTGCCGAGGGCTACATGGCATGTCCAAATATATTGTAAACCGAAAAGGGCGTCATTGGAATATTTTTACATTTGATCGTCAAAATAAAAGCTTACGTAAAAAATAACACTTTTTTTTTCTCACCTGCGTTTTTATCCGATCAAGTAATATTTAAACATCGACTTATTTAAAAAAGTCAAAAGTTTTGTAGGTATGAACCCAATAAATAACTCTAGTAAAAATATATATATATTATTTTATAAAATGTGAATTTCTGTATTTATGTATGTAAAATATGTCTGCGTTATCGAATCATGTAATTATATTAAAATATTAAATTAAATTGCAAATATATATTATCCTAAAACAGCTGTTTCCATCTCCTACTAACAATGGGAAACGTAATAACAGGGTGACCTTTTAGTCTATTCTGTTGCTATTTGAAGTGAAACGGTGACGTTGACCTAGTCCAATATGGATGTAATGAATGACGCAGAGAGTTTTGGCATTCACTGAAATAGTTGAGAGGAAAATTGGGAGGAAAATGAAAACGGAATTTCTATATAATTTAATTAATTCCTTGTATTTTTATACGTCAGTGAGAAATTTATTTATAGTGTAAACGATATAATAATCGCTGAACTTTTAAGAAATTTACATTCAGTCATTAAATTTTAAAATTTTATAATACAATCACTAAACTTTTAATTCATTATTATTATAATCATTGTTGTCAATTGCCGTTAAAAAATCGATGTGTCGCATTAATATATTTATTTTTAATTAATTAATTCATCATTCTCTCTTTTATTCCAATTTACTTGTTGCTTTTTGTTTTTCACTCACACACCCATCACATTAAGACCAATCCTATTTATAGTGTTTGTACACTGACATAAATAAGGTTCTGGAGAATTATAGGTGTTGCTTCTAGCTTTCTAAATTTCTCTTGAATATTCCCGCGTTTGCCGCCATACTAGATTATTCTAGTTGTTGTTGTCATCCTATTGTTTCTAGATTATTCATAAGATTTAATGTAGCTTCCACACTTGTCACTTTGTCAACTTCTAGGGGTTAAATCATGTTTGATTTTTTATTTTTATTTTTTAACACTCCCCTCAAACCTGATTTTCATGCCAAGCTTTTCTTTAAGTTGAAGGAATATGTCTGCTTTTAATGGCTTCGTAAAAATGTCTGCCAATTGATCTTCAGTTCTGCAATAGATTAGCTTCACGTTTTTGTTCTTCACATGTTCTCGTATGAAATGATATTTCGTATCGATACGCTTGCTTCGGCTATGGGAGACACGATTCTCTGCAAGAGATATAGTGGATTTGTTGTCAACATATATTGTAGTTGGTCCTTCTTGTGAAAAATTTAGCTCGTCTAAAATATTCTTCAACCAGATTGCTTGACAGGTGCATGTTGTAGCGGCTATGTATTATGCTTCACATGTCGAGAGAGCTACCGTTTGTTGCTTCTTTGATGACCTTGAAAATGTTGCAAAGCCGATATGAAATAGATATCCAGAAGTACTCTTTCGACCATCTATGTATCCCCCGTAATCACTGTAGAATATCCAACTAACTTCGAATGTTGTGAATGCTTGTAGAATAATCCATAATCCAACGTACCTTTGACATATCTCAAAATTCTCTTTGCTGTAATCTAGTGATCTTGTTTTGGATTCTTCATGAATCTGTTTACCAGGCCCACAACGCATGTTATATCTGGTCGTGTGATAGTTAGATACCTTAAACTTCCAATGATGTTTTTGAACAATGTTGGATTCACCGGTTCTCTTGTTGAATCAACGCTTAATTTCATGCATGTTTCAGCTGGAGTGGCTACAACTTGCAATCTTTCATTATGAATTTGTTTAAGATTTGCTTCGCGTACTTCTTTTGAGATATAAATATTCCATCTTCCATTTGCTTCACCTCAACTCCAAGAAAATATGACATTTCACTGATATATGTCATTTCAATTTCTTTAGTCATAACTTTCTTGAATTTGTGAAACATACTTGGGTTGTTCCCGGTGAAGATCATGTCGTCCACATATAAGCATACGGTCATGATATCACCATATTAATTTCTCTTTGTATATAAGGTATGCTCGTTCGAACTTTTTATGAACCTATTTTTTTGAAAATATTCATATATTCTTGTGTTCCATGATCTTGTTGCTTACTTCAATCCATATAAGGCTTTCTTCAAGCGATATGCCTTATCTTCATGTCCTTGTTTAATGTACCCAAGTGGTTGCTCGATATAAACTTCTTCTTCTAGGTAGCCATTTAAAAATGCTGACTTCACATCCATTTGATAAATCTTTCATTTGTTTTGTGCTGCAACTACTATGAGAAGTCTGATAGTGTCGATCCTTGCTATCAGAGAGAATACCTCATCACAGTCAATTTCTTGTATTTGCTTATAGCCTTTGGCAACTAGTCTTGCCTTGTATTTCTCTACTTGTCCTTCTTTATTGGTCTTCGTCTTGTACACCCACTTGACTCTAATTGGATTATGTCATTCTGGTAAGTTTGTGAGCTTCCATGTATCATTTCTTTCTATCGATACAATTTCTTCATCCATAACATTCTTCCACTTTTCATCTTCAATTGCTTCTTCGTATGTTTTTGGATCACTGCTTGCAAGTAGACAGAAAAGTGAAATATTTTACCTTTCTGGTACTTTTCGCTCTCTTATAGATCTCTGAACTTCAGTTTGTTGTACTTTACGATTTTCTATTCCAGTATTGTTGTTGTTTGAGGATGACGGTTCAGTCGAATTTTGTTAAGAACCTTGATCTTCACCTTGTTCATCTTGATTGATGAAGTCATCATCGTCTTTATCTTCGTTAAAAAATAGCCTTTCAACTTTCTTTTCTTATGTGCTCCATCTCCAGTGTTTTGCTTTATCAAACTCAACATCTCTTGAGATTATCATCTTTTTGGTTAGAGGATGTAGAGTCTATAAGCTTTGCTTCGTTCACCATAGCCAATAAAGATACACTTATCTCTTCTATCGTCATGCTTCTTTCTGATATGTTCAGGTACGTAGGCATATACGTTGCATCCAAAAATCTTGAGATGTCCAATTCTTGGTTTTTTATCGCTCCATGCTTCGTTCGGTGTCATGTTCCTCACACTCTTTGTTGAGCAACGATTTAACAGGTAAACTGCACATCGAATTGCTTCGGCCCAAAAATTTCTTAGTAGATGCTTACCTTTTGCCATGTTGAGAATTGTGCGATTCTTTGTTTCTGCAACTCTATTTTGTCGAGGCATGTATCTAACTGTCAACTGATGAATGATGCCATGCTCCTAGCAGAAGTCTTCAAATAAATTTATTGTATACTCGCATCCTCTATCAGATCTGAGTATTTTTAAGTATTGACCACTTTGCTTTTCCACCATTGCTTTGAATTCTTTGAACGTATCCAATGCTTCCAACTTTTGTTTAAGAACATATACCCAACACTTTCTACTATAATCATCAATAAAATTCAAGTAGTACATGTTTCCTCTAAGTGATGGTATGTCGAAAGGACCATCTATGTCAGTGTGTACAATCTTCAATAGTCTTCTAGCTCTCCAAGATTTGCCAACTTCAAAGCTTTGTCTGTGTTGTTTTCAGGCTTCGCACAATTGATTTGGAGGGTTGATTTTTGGCAATCCGCTCACCATCTTTGCTTTTGACAATAACTTCAAGCCAGAAAATCCAAGATGCCCATACCTCAAATGCCACAGCCATGAATCGTCTTTAGTTGAGGACTTCATGAACTTCACGTCTTCTACCTCGATGTCATTGGTGAAGAGACGATTTCGTGTCATATCAACTTGAGCAATCAATTCTCTATTTTATTCTTGATAGAAAGTGAGCGATTCTTCATCTGTACTTCATATCCTTTTTCCAGTAGCTGACCAAGACTTATGATGTTGCTTTTCATAGCTGGTACATAGTAAACATCTTATATGTATTTCTTTTCTCCATTTTTCTGTGAATCATGACTTTGTCTTTGCCTTTGACCTCTACGTGCGAGTCGTCACCAAAAATTATTCGTCCACGAATCGTTTCATCTAACACTATAAAAAATTCCTTTCGACCACACATATGATTACTGGCACAATTATCAAGATACCAAATATTTTTCTTTGATTCTTCATTTCCTTTATAAGTGGGGAATACATGAGATTCTTCGATGTTTGCTTTTTCAGGTGTTGCTACATTAATTCTTCCTTCATACTTTGGAGCTGATCTACACTCGTAACTATAATGGCCATACTTATTACAATTATAACATTGTACTTGAGGATTCTATCCTTGTTGATATCTGCCCCGGCCTCTATATCCTTGTCCTCGACTTTGTGTCTGGTAATTTTCACTTGTCTGGTTGCTAATATATAAACGTCGGCCATATCCGCGTGTTCCTCTTCCACGGTATCCACCATAGTTTCCTCTACCCCGTGCATAGTTGCTGCTTGTTTTGTCTTTGTTGATGTGCAACTTACTTTGTATGATTTGCTCCAGACTTTCGCTTTCTTCATTAAGCTTTATTTTCTGCTCATGGACTTGGAGTGATCCAAAAGCTCATTGATAGTCATTTGAGTTAAATCTTTTGATTATTCAATTGCAAAGACCACGTAATTAAATTTTCGTACCAAAGATCGTAAAATCTTTTCCATGACTCTAACCTCGCCGAGTGCTTCGCCATTTATTTTCATTTCATTTGCGACGGCTTTCACACGGTTAACATAGTCATCTATGCTTTTTGTGTTTTTCATTTTCAGCATTTCAAACTCGGCTTTGAGTGATTGGAGACATACCTTTTTTGCTTTTTCAACTCCTTGGAGTGATTTTTGCAGAGTTTCCCATGTTTTATTCGCAGTTATTACTTCTGGAATTTTTTAAAGTTAGACTCATCTACTACTTGAAAAATGTAATATAACGCTCTTTGGTGTCTTTTACAAGCATCCCTTAGTGCTCTTCTCTCCTCATTAGTTAGAGTCGTTTCTGCTGCTGCGTTTTTGGGCTCGACATATCCTTTTACAACAATATTCCAACAATCTTGCGAACCAAGTAGTGTCTTCATCTGAATACTCCAATTGCCATAATTCATCTTTGTCAATCTCGGGATTTGGGGCTAGATCATGTGGTCTATTTTCTCGTGACGTGAACTCGAACTTGGCTCGGATACCACTTGTAGGAAAAGTTGGTGGGCACTCGGTACAATATATAACTCAAATATATTATAAACGAACCAATGTACAAATTCCAATTTACTTGTTGGTGCAAGTTTACCAAATTTTACACACCCAATTCACTAGTTTTTGCACTCACTGCTTTTTTGTTTTTCACTCACACACCCATCACACTATGACCAATCCTATTTATAGTGTTTGTACACCGACATATATAAGGTTCTAGAGAATTATGGGTGTTGCTTGTAGCTTTCTAAATTTCTCTTGAATATTCCCACATTTTCCACCATACTAGATTGTTCTTGTTGTTGTTGTCATCCTATTGTTTCTAGATTATTCATGAGATTTAATGTAGCTTCCACACTTGTCACTTTGTCGACTTCTAGGGGTTAAATCAGGTTTGATTTTTTTTTTAACATCTTTTATCTTATTCTTCTTTCTTTTTTCCTCTATAGTCAAACTTTTCTCTTCAATGTTCGACTCCGAACTTACCGTCCAATACCTCATCATCTCTCCCAACTAAATTCGTCGGACATAAAAAAGATTTATTTTAGTGATCATCTATTACAGAGTTTGAATTATAAAGGATCATTTCGTAATTGAAGTTAAGTAGATTTTGATTTATATACTAATTCAAAAACAAAACTACTTCATTATTGAAGATGTAACAATCCAAGAAAGTATTACCAAACAATGGGGGTCAAAGAAAAGTTGGGTTATTATAGCTTAATTAGATATTAAAGTCTAATAGAAATTTGTGTATTACCTTTCAAAAAAGAAATTTGTGTGTTATCTTTAGATGGGATCGCTTTTTGTGGGGGAGTTGTAATGGATTATAACGGGGTTTAGATCTTTGGTTTTACGAAATTTATAGGTATTTGTTCCGTTCTTGAGGCTGAGCTTTGGGGAGCTTACCTTGGTTTATTGAGTACATGGGATTGTGGTTTTCATCAGGTTACCCTCAAAGTTGATAGCCTTGATGCGATGCGAATTCTGAGGCATGATACGAACTTGTTGAGGACTTGTCCTCTTGCTTGGCATTTACATGAGTTGCGACGCCGTAGTTGGGTGGTGTGTCGAAATCATATATCACGAGATAGTAACAGGGTTGCATATAGGCTTGCTAAACTTGCGACTCTAGGAGATATGGAGATAGTCATTTTTGATAGTCCGCCACTTTCGATGGTACAACTAGTTCATAAGGATACGAGCAATTAGGAGGGGTGGTTCCAAATTTGATTTTTGGATCCTGTTTTGATTATTGTTCGGTCTTTCTGATTTTTGTTGTAACTACTATCATATGCACTATTTTCCCTCCATTTAGGCTTAGAATTTTTTTTAATAAGGCATATGATAGTAATCCATTTTCATCTTAAAAAAAGTTCATTGAGTCTATGTATTATAGAAATGAATATTTTGGTCCAAGTATGCCCGAATAGTTAACATTTTGGTCTAAAATGCTAAAGTCATTGTTAGTTGACTTAGATATTTTGGTTCAAATAATCTTTAGGTCTCTCAATTTTAAACTCAGACAAATTAATCTTTTAAAATATTTTTTTGAGATTTTTTACATAAAATTTTTTAACATTTATGAAATCTAAATGTAAAGTTAATTCTTATTCTAACTTTAAACTTTGTTGTCTTCACTTATGATAAAGTTACAATTACAAGTTCAGAACATAAAAATATTTAAAATGTTTAATTGAAGTGTTAGGTCACTTAAATAACATCCGAAGTTCAAATTTTAATGTTGTGAATGGAGTAAAGTGCATTGGTTTAGTAAGTCTTTTAATAAACTTTTGCAATATCATATACGAAATAGTCGACCAATAAATTTAGTAGAGATGATCATACAAAATAATTGTTATATTGTCAATGTACACTAAATATTAATACAATAATTAATGGAAATAAAAAGTGCGAATAACAAGTTAAGTAAAAAAATTAACATGATAGTATGCAATAATCATTAAATATTTAGCAAAAATAAAATGTATATAAATGTGTTAATGAAAATTAAAAAAAATGATAATTTAATCATCCAAGATAAATAAAATAGAATTATGATTTGTGTGCACTACTTTTTAATGCATACCTCTTCCATAGAAGCAGGTCCTTGGAGATATCCATGAACTCTTCTTGTTCGATGTTTTCCTCATTGTTGGTAATTGTGTTGACCAAAAGAATTAGTCGGTGGCCCCATTGAAGAACTACCCAACATTTGGTTTCTCTGCGACATTTGTTCGATTTCACCGCCTCTAATTAGCGGCAATCCAGCGTAGCTATTGAAGGGTAATTCCATTGCAATACCATAAGCAAAATTTCCGGCACCGATGTTGGGATCAGGTACAAAAGTACCAAGTGCAGCGTTGCGGTCCAATCCGAACAAACCAGAGTTAGTCTGGTGATTAGAGTAAGGCACAATAATGCTATCCTGTTGTTGTTGCTGCTGCTGCTGCTGTTGTTTTTTCAACTGTTTAAGCTCTCTCTTGAGCTGCTGGAACTGCCCTAGAGGCCCTTCAACTGGATCATTCTTCCATGCAGAGGCTTTCCACTCAAGGGACTCCACAGCTCTTTCCCTCTCATCAGGACTACGGCTCGACAAGATCGCCGTCACGTTTTTTTATCCCAAAAATCCTGTGAACGTCTATAAAATTATTAGCATTGTCTGCAGGGAAGTAGAGAGTGAATAGACAGTCGGTTTCGCACTTTTTCCTTTGATGCTTGCATGCTGCGCATGCGTGCCGAGAATTTGGGGCTTCTTCAGCGTTTGACATTGTTCTTTCTATGGACAAAAAGGGAATTAGGAGGCAGTGTATAGGGTTTACTCGAGAGAAATTAGTTTTTTTTTCCCCAAGGTAATCTAGGTTTTTATAAATTCAACTTGCCATCTATGATCTATCGAATTCGCAATTACGTGTTACTGTGTATATCATATCATATAATATATGTTAATATTCTCTTAGACCTGATCGATTTATTTATTTATTGTAGATATAGATATTTATTTGTACTTAAAGTAATAGTAGTTGGATTTAACTAATAAGAAGTAATCGAAATAAAGACACTTTTGTCTTATTAAAATATTAACAATTAAATTTTAAACTTTAATTCATAAACAAAATTAAATCTTTAAATCGAAAGATTTATTTAAACTATAATTTGCATAATTTATATATCAAATACATATATAATTATTAAATTTTTAATAGAATTAAACTGGGCCTAGAAACATACTAGACTGTAGGATTAAGAATGATAAATTACACCATTTTTATTTAGGCCTGCAAAAATGGGCTCTTGATCTACCTGCCACCATTCTCGGTAACGAATTCCAAGTGGCATAGCAAACAATTAAATAATGAGAAGAAGCAGGCCGCCCCATAAGAGAAAAGGAGCAATTCCAATACCATTCCAACGTTAATATTTATGGGGTCATGGAATATTTCATGGATGCAGTGGATTTGGTCATGCTCATTATGACATGAGGATAAAAGAAAAAAGTCATAGTAATGCAGCGGATCTTATAAGAGATGTAAATGAATAGAGCGTTCGACGAACCGTTCATATAACGTTCGTTTATTAAGCTAAATAAATGAGTATAAATAAAATTTTTGTGTTCCTTTAATAAACGAACGAACACGAACAAAGGTATGTTCGGTTCGTTTGTGTTCACGAACAAGCTCGTTTATAAGATTAAATGCTTGTGGACGTATCTAAATATTACTTTTTGTTGTTGCTATGGATGTTATATAAGTTCACGTTGAAATATATGTTTTATTTTGTTGCTTTTGTTTTATTTGTTTATTATTAATTTAATTAACATTTCCGAACATATAGACAAATATATTTGCAGACAAATATATTTGCAAACAAATAAACGAACACGTTCGTGCACACTAAACAAACGAACATAAACACCTTAAAAATAAATAAACGAACATGAGCACAATATTAAAAATTTAAATGAACACAAACCAAACATAAATATCTTTAAAAATAAACAAAGGAACACGATATAGTTTGTTCGTTCAAGCTCAGTTTATTTATACCTATAGATATTCTTAGGCTTATGTTCCAACAGTAAAGTGCTAATGTGAGGTGGAAGACAGCGCAGTAAACCTTAGCCTGTGGGGACACTGCCTTATGATCCTAGCTTCTAGCAATTTCAGTGAAACTATACTGATCGTTCAAATCAATGTCTATGACTTCTCACTTACTGAATTTCAGGACAGCAAGATTATACAACAGGCTTATAAGACTTTTGAGGTTTGTCTGTCGATTAGCAAGGCCAGTTACATATTAAAATCAATGTCTACAAAAATGTAATTGTGTGAGAACTCCTTCAATTTCCCAAGAGGATATTGAGTCCTTAATTCCCGGATTAAACTATAATTCAGTCAATGGGTTTAGGGGTTTAATTTTCTTATCTTCTTTTCCAATTATCGACCAAAAGAAACAAAAAATTGAAAAATAAATATAAAGGAGAGAAAATTGATGATATAGTACTCAAATAAAAAAAATCCTTCAAAAACTATATGTAGGATTTTAGATTTTTTAACTATTGAGTAATTCGATCAATTGACATGGATTGTCTCAGCCTAATTAATGTTATAAGTTTGATTCAATAGAAAAACAACAATGTTAAATATTTGGTGGAAAATTTGTGTCTTCCTTATTTTTCTACCAAACTTGATGAGATTAATTTTTACATAAACTGTTATACAGATAGGCATATAGCATATAAAAAGAAGGGTATAAGAACAACTAAATTCTTATCATTAATCGTTATTTTACTTTTCAATAAAATTTATTAGAATGTAATTAATTACATTCCTAAAATATTAAACATCATTGATTCAAGGTATTTAATGTAATTAATAATTATGTAAAAGGGTTTAGGTGTTTAGGGTTTATGATTTATAATTTTAAGGTTTAGGGTTTATTGTTTTAGGATTTCAATGCTGTTGCATTTTTATGATTGTTAGGGTTTAGGGTTTCTATAGTTTAGTGTTTAGGGCTTAAAATTAGAGTCTAGAGTTTAGGGTTTAATGTTAGGGTTTAAGATGATAGGATTTAATTCTATTAAACACTTTGAATCAATTATGTTTAATATTTTAGGAATGTAATTAATTGCATTATAATATATTTCATTGAAAAGTAAACTAACCATTAATAATAAGAATTTAGTAGTTGTAAGGACTGTTTATAGCAAAACTCTAAAAAGAAATGTCATATGTGTGGAATATAGTACTTTTCTATTTAAATACCAAAGAAATAATTTATTTAATAAATAAATATTCATTTTTGAATATAGGTTAAAATCTACGTGCACTATATAAATCTTAATTAGTTGTACACATTTTGACCGTCAGATGAGGGTAAATAAATAATGTTTATAATGTCTTATCTTGTATGAGTTTGAATCCCGATATGAGAATATAATATCTCTCTATTTCATAAAACAATCTTCTCATTTTCAACCGTTAATTCATCCATTCATTTACCATCGTCCCCACAATCTAGGATTATGATCCACTTACACCATACACAACTCATTTAGTTTACATTTATTTAGACTGTTGGATGAGGATAAATGGGTGGTTATGATTAATCCTTCCTATTTTTTTCTCATACAAGTCTAATCATCTTATACCGTTAATCTCAATAATCTATTTTATAAAAATATTTTAAAATTCAACTAAAGTGTATAAGTCAAATTAAAAATTAATTATTTTCGTTAATGCTACACAGCATTAATATTAGCAAAAGCTAACTCCCGAATGATTATTTTATAATTTATCAATAACATAAACAATTGTTTTGTAACTTTTTAAAATCAAACCACCAAAATTGAAGATAAATAAAAATGACAAGAAAAAAAACAATTTGCCCTATTTTTTCCCGATTGAATGAAAATGATGACCAGATGCCACTAAAATTTGCAGACAAAAGTAGAAAGCAAGTATGAATTTTTGGTTGACATAACGTTTTTTTTTTTTTTGACAAATATTAAATTTAATTTTAATCTAAGAGGGAAGAGGAACGGTGATTTTAAGAGAAGAAAAGAGAGTATTTTTAGTGAGTCTCGAACTCATAATTTATGAGAATATGAGAAATAAAGATGAGCAGTTTGGTCAACCGGCCAAATATTTTTGTTCGGGTTGACTTAATGTTAAAAAATCTCTTTAACGTTTGATTGAATAATCACTTTGACATCTATTTTTTTGACACAATTTTGCTCCAACGTTTTATTTTGAGTCAGAATAACCCCTTTACAGATAAAAATTGTTAGTCAACTAACAATAAACATCTTAAAATGACTTGACAGAATGACACGGCAGTAGAAAAAATTATTTGACCTTTTATATAACTTTATAAAATTATTTTTTAACAAATGTGACATTTTTTAAGTCAACACCTTTGTTTATATAACACTGTCACATTAGCGTGCGCTGCCATATAAGTTTGTTACATCATTTCAAATCATTTATCGTTATTTAACCAACAGTTTTCTTCCGTAAATAGAACCATTTTAACTTAAAATAAAATGTTGAGAAATTAAATTAATTTAGAAAAGAATCAAAATAACTGTCTAGTCAATTATTAGAGGTATTTTTTAATTTTATGTTTTTGGGTTTGAAAGTGCAGGAATATTATAAGATGATTTTCCAGAGCACTCAAATTTAGGCATGTTAGTATTTTACTATAGCGACGTTTGCATGAACTCTGGACCGCCTTCCTATCTATCACAACCCGGAATTTTGTCCGTTTTCGATATTTTTTATGTCACCAATAAAATATTAAATTATAAATTTTAATATTAATATTAAAATTTAAATCTTAACTTCCGAAACTTAAAACATACACACTAATTTAAATGCCTTAAACTCTAGTCTTAAACATAAACTTTAAAATTAATTTTTGATTAAATGGTCAAATTTGTTCCTGTAATAATATGAAATCAGTAATGTTGTCCTAATTTTTTTTTCGTAATTTTGCTTTCAAAGTCAGTAAATTATAACAATATTGTCATTTGACCGTTAAATGTTGATGCGACATTTAACGGTGTTGACGGAGCAATTTTGCCCTCGAAGTCATTCATGCAATTTCACCCTCGAAGTCATTTATTGCAGCAATTTTACACTTAATTTATTTAGTTTTGAATAAAATTAGATAAAAAATTTAATTTTTTGAGTTGAATTTTAATAAACAAAATATATGAAAACCCAATTAACAAATTGATGTAAATATCCTTTGGGTCCTTGGTAATTATAAAAATAAGCAAAGTGAGAACTCTCACAAAAAATCAAAATATTCTTCAATTTAAAAAAAAATTATAAACTTAATAAAAATAAATAAGATATTAAAAAAATTATTGAAAATAAAAACTAATATAAAAATTAAAATATATTAGAAATTATAAAATATAAACATAAAATTAAAAGTATTTATAAAGTATTAAAAATTTGAACAATTTCATCAAAATTTCTTTCGTTTTTGTATGCTCGTTAATATTTGATAAGTTTTATCACTACTTTAATAGATGGATGATTCTATTGAAAATTTGTTGAAGGAATATTAGTTGGCTTAGCATAATAAAAAACAATCAAAGACTTTTTCAATGAATTTTATAAATATTTTGAAATTTTGATTTTTTATATTTGTAACTTTATATTTATAAATATTTTTATATTGGTTTTTATTTTTAATAATTTATTTGAATATCTAATTTATTTTTATTAAGTTTATAGATATTTTAAAAAAATTGAAGAATAATTTGAATTTTTTGAGAGTTTTCACTTTGCTTATTTTTAAAGTTACCAAGGACTCAAAGGATATTTACATCAATTTGTTAATCGATTTTTCATATATTCTGTTTGTTAAAGTTCAACTCGAAAAACTAAATTATTTATCTAATTTTATTTAAAAACTAAATAAACCAATGGTAAAATTGATGCAATTAATGACTTCGAGAGCAAAATTATATGAATGACTTAAATGGCAAAATTGCTTCGTCAGCGCCGTTAATAGTCTCGTCAACATTTAACGGACGAAATTGGTCAAAGAGCAACATTGCTGCAATTGATTAACTTTGAGGGCAAATTACAAAAAAATAAGGCAATGTTATTAATTTTGGATTATTATATGAGCAAATTTAACTTTTTAACCTTAAATTTTTAATGTAAAAATATAAATAGTGATACAAAAGAAATCATATTCTCACAACCCCACTCTCCCATTCTCATGCTGCCTTTGATCGATTAAATACCAACACCATTTATTGTAATCATGTGCTTTCAACTCCTACTCTTTTATTAACTTAAAAAAAACCTAGTACCATACAAAGTAAATAGTAGATTTACCCTATTCATTATATGCTTAATTTAGAAATAGGTGTTTAAATTATATATTTTTTTAAAAAAATAGAGACTTAATGTTTTTTTTTGGCTAAAATAAGTGGCTAAAATTTTATCATATTATTGTTCTAAGGTAATACCGATTTAAAAATCAATCACCCAATAATATATTGACACGTGACTTTTGTTATTTATTTATTTTTTTAAATAAAATAAATTAAACAATATTGCAAAATTTTTAAAAATCACAAAATAGTCTCAAAATCCTTAAAAACACCAAAACCTTAAATTCAAAATTAATGCCATTGTCGCCGTAGATAGCCTTGTCGAACACACAACCATCTTCGTCGGAGACCACCGCCTATTTTTTCCAATCACCCATCGTCGTTAACCGGCGGGAAGGGTGTCAATCGGACGTCGAATGACGAACGCGAAAGGCTCTAGTCGTTCGACGTTCGATTGGCACGCTTCTTGCAGGTTACCGGTGATGGGTGATTGGGAGAAATAAGTGGTGGCCTCAGGTGACGACGATGGTGAAGTTCGACGTTCGACGAGGCTATCAACGACAGTAATGGTTTCAATTATGAGATTTTGAGGTTTGGGATTTTACAAATTTGAGATTTTTTTTGAAGATTTTAAGAATTTTAACAATTTTTATATATATATATTTTATTTTTTATAAAAAAAATAAAGACGTTAAAATTTGGTTGGGTGATATTTTTTTTAATAATGTTACCTTAAAACAATAACATAATAAAACTTAAGGCACATATTTCAGTAAAAAATATTAGACACCTATCTCAGAAAAAAATGTATAGTTTGAATATCTATTTTTGAGTTAAGTCTTTATTGTATCGGTTCAATAGGAATATTTTATATAAAAAATAAAATTTATATAAAAATATAAATTAATCAATAAATAATGATGGAATAATGATAAAGATTGAAAATAAGTTTAACATTATGTGTGTGATTCTCATTTCTCACATAATAATTCTTAATATTTAATTTAAATATTATATACAATATGAAAAATTAAAATATAATGCGAGAGAGTTAATTCATTTCAAAAATTGTGATAGACAAATGGTAGAATCAGAAAAGATTAAAAAGATATGTGCAGAAAGGAGGAAATGACGCAAAAATAGAAATTTGTCTTAAAAAATGCACGTTCTGCATGTACGGAATTGCAGCAGAGAGGCAGAGATCCCACGCCCATAACCACAGTCCTGCAAAAGATGATAATTTAAAGGAAAGGGTATGGGGCGGAAATGGCGTTGATCGGCATTGTATACTTTCGTCATTCATCAATAAATAACGGGGGCAAAGCCCGATATAAAGGCCGAAACTGGAACTTCTCCCTGCACACTACACTGTCACTACTTCTGTATCAGCTTGCTATTTGCTAAACACCTTTGATGGGATTGCGTCGTATTATCTTATAAAATATACTTAATTCTTAAATAAAATAAATAAAAAGATAGTAAACAGAAATAAAATCGATCTGTAAGAACTAAAGAATTTTCAATGCCAAATTATTTTGATTTCGTTCAACGAGTAAAGTAAAAAAAGGGTTTTTAAGAAGATTGAAGATCAAAAATAAAATAAAAGTAAAATTAGAAAAATTACGAAATAAGATAGAGTGAATTTAAGAAAGAATTGAAATAGAAGAAAAATAATCTCAAGTTTTGTTTTGTTTCAATTTAATTTGATCATCGAAAGAGATTTTACTTCGAGATTCGTGCCGGTTACAGTCTACAAGATCCAACTTTATAGCTTACTTTTTTTTTCGGTAAACTGATATTCTCAAGCCTATCTTCAAAATTTAGTCATTGCTAGACTAACCACGGCTGTCACCGTTAGTACCAATACATCTTTAATTGCTGGAAAAGCCCGACCATGTTATGTTGTCTCAATGAGAATTGAACTCGATCTCAATTTTCTTTAGCGAATTCGTCGCTAAGTTTGTTAATAAGAAGTCGAATTATGACCAACGGATTTTTCCTCCAAACAGTAAATCAAAACAACATTCAAACCAACGAGCTCTTTTTGAAATGAAGGTGTTGAGATTTTTAAAAGAAAGGTCGATTGTCGATTCAAGTTTTTAGAAAATTGTGAATGATATCCGAAGATATTAAGCGTTTTTGGAAATATGCATGTCCATCTTACGATCTATGTTTGGGGTACAAAGCTGCCACTCTTAATAATGTCGTCTTTAAGGTTCGAATTCACGTCCTCACCTTGAGAGCGTAATGTGCCTAACTAATGCAACCAACTCTTGTTGGTAATTCAAATTTCAATTCTCTAAGATAATTTCTTAAGATAACTTCTTAAGATAATTCCGTCCGTCTATCTTTCAGAAGATGTTGACCAGACTTCTTTCTAGAAGCTGCTATTGACTGGACGATCCAAATTTGTCAGGTCGAAAAATATCGTGTCCCATGTCATGCCCATGACTCCGGTCACGATCCCAAAATAAAAATAATATACAGAATGCATTCTTCTTACTGTTGATCCTAAAAAATAAGTTCATACACCAAAAATAAGTAAAACATAACTAAATCAGTAATAATAAATTGACAACAAAAGATAATAATCAATAAAATACATTCAATTTTGAACACTCGTCACTAACTTTCTGTAAACTTTCCTCTGTCCCCCCAAAACACAGAGTAGAGAACGGAAGTCTCTGCTTTATTACACTATTTGTAACAGAGACACTGAGAATTATATTTCCAATTCAAATCTATGGTATGCATTGAAAGGTGGATAAAATTCTAATGTATCTCGGGATATAGCCCAAAAGCTCACGTCCTGAAAATTACAATAAACAAAGAATACCCTTCCAACCAGCTAGCTATCTAGAAAGCTTTAGAAAGAAGTTGGACAAAAAATTATAATGAAAACCATTACTCTCGAGCTTCCCTGCAGTAGCAGTGACAGTGCATGGAAAAAGAAAAACGAAACTATAAAAGAATCGTAAAGGGAAGGGATTTAATACGCAGACGAGAAAGAGGTGGAAGAAGCCCGGGACAGCCTAAAATTTTATTTTTAGGAGTGCAAACTATTAGAGAAATATATTATAAATTATGAGAGCTCGAAATTTTAAAATTTTAAAGGGGTGCAAACCAGGAGAGATGACAATTGCACCTCGTTTTTTTAGGAAATATTTTATAGTTTAAATTTATTTATAAAAAAGTAATTTGATGTGTAGAGGGGAAAAGTATGAAAATTTGCATACCCATTTGAAGAAAAAAATTGAATCATATTGTTGAATTTTTTGATCAGCCACTAGTGCAAACATAGATTATCGATAAAAAATATATAAATTATATGCAAATTTAAAATTTTTAGAATGTGCGAAATTTTAAAATTTTAAGGATATAAACATGAATCATCGATAAAAAATATAATAAATACATAAATTATATGAAAATTTAAAAATTTTAGAAGGTAGGATTGCTCTTGCAACCCCTCTCGATACATCTTGGGCAAGTGAGTGAGAAGTAAGATGGCATGGGCAGCGAAGTTTGGTGCAGAGGTTTCACGTCGGAAAGGGACCGACACCCAAATTTACTCGCCAAACAATGAATCCACGTTCTTTGCATGGACAGTCTAACTTTGTTGCTTCGGTTTCACGTCACTCTCACAGATAAAAAATAAAAAACGTGCTTTGCTAGCCTCTTTCCTAGCCAGGGTGATCCAGTATGCAAATGTAAATTCACAAAATGATCTAGAAAAAGGTGTGTTGAAATATAAGGTTTAGGACACATCGGCTGTGTTTTTCTTAGGCAGCAGAGTAATTCGAGAGATAGATATACAAATAAATTTGATTTTAATTATTCAGATACGTTTGAAAAGTCACTCAATAATTAGATTTGAGTGTTACATGGATGTATTGTATTTGACTAATCATTATAATTGTTAGATTCATCGAATTGAGTATAATAAGATGTCCTAAAAAATCTCTTCAATTTTTAAGGAAATTGTGAGAATTAGTATAGTTATGCATGTAATCACACTCTTCAATTTTATAATTAATATTATTTTTTAACGTAAAGTTACGTAGGAATTATTAAGAACGGAGTCGTAAGTTAAATATATAATAGTCATAAAAATAAACGATAAGGTTTAAATAAACTAAACTTATAGGTCTAAATAAAAGAAAATATTTTGATACAGAAGCTTGTGTAAATTTTAATTTACATAAACCTTTTAATGTTAGGGTTTTGAGTTTTGGGTTAAGGTTTAAGGGTTTAGGGATTTAGTGTGTAAGGTGTAGAATTTAAGGTTTTTTGTCAACGTTTAGATTTTAGGGTGCTAAATTTTGGAATTTAGATTTTTAATTTTTATAAAAGTGTTGTGTAAATTTTTTTACACAACTTACATATCAAAATATGACTCATATATATATAATAAAAAATTGAACAATGGCCTATTGAGTTATTATACAGCTTGGTACAGCAATTATGACACAATTATACTTTGTCAATCAAACATGTTTAAAAAATAAAAAATATTTATTTTTTTTGAAATAAATTGGATTATATTTAAAGTGATAGGATTACAAAAATATCACACCGCAAACATTAAAAATTCAATGCGAAAAAATAAATATAATAAAATTCTAAGCGTGTGAAAGACATTAAAATATAAAACCTATCACTTACAGAATGACTTAAATAATTTTCTGAATGAAATCCAACAAACAATTACTTTGACCAGAGTACTCTATGAAAAAAGCAATTCTCCCACTACTTGTTCTTGGCATATTAACACAACCACAAAAGGAATCATAAGCATATACAGACCAACTTCCTTCGTTAAAAAAACGTCTGTTGATGCTCGTCAATCGAACACTAAAATGTCAAAAGACAGATAACTATCACAAAAATAGATTATAACTGCTATAAAAACAGACGAAGAAACTGCCATAAAAAGTGACAGAAAAACTGTTACAAAAGTATATGTGAAAAGAATCTGGCAAAGTAAAAAAGAAACAAAAAAACTTGAAAATAAAATATTCATCAATAAAGATAAATTTTATTTATGTACAAAATTAACAAAACGACTAAAGGCTGTAGTCGGTTAAGAAGAAATACAATAAAAAAATTTAAAATTTTTTTACAACCGCTACAGAGTAAATGGAAAAAGTAAAAAAGAGAGTGAGTGAATGCTAAAAAAATCTTTAATTGTTTTTTGCTTGGCCATAATTTTGTTAAGAAATTAAAACCTAACATGAGGATCTCGTTAAAAACCTCCCTACACTTAAATGGAGAAAAAAAATACTTACATGTAAGACCACAATACAATCTACGAATTAAAACCAAGAAACAACTAGATAATAAAACAGATTTAAACCATAGCACACCCAGAAACCTAATTACCACCAAGCTTTGAACAAATGTAATCTTCGAAGACCATCCAATGCAAGCCTGTTTGCCAAGCAATTACTAGATCGAGGGATGAGTAAGAATTTAACCTCGCCAATCTACAAAGATGGCTCATGGATTTCTACAAAGATAGCTCATGGATTTCCTCAAAGATGGATCTGTAACACTGTGGTCTATGGATTGGATTTGTCATCCAAAAAATCACCAAACCTGAACATAATTCCACTGTCAAACACTTCATTTCAGACCATCCTGCCTCCAAAAAGACTCGTAAAGCAGTTTTTATCGCATTTAAATCAGCCAAATCTACACCAACATTCTCTAGAGGACTTGAAAAAATGGCTCGAATAACTCCCTCTTTAGTCCGGAGAATCCCACCATGCCCTGCAAAACCAAACTTCACTGCACTATCAACTAAAAAGCTCACAGATTCCATCGAAGAAACAGCTCAGGCAATTTTATTATTTTGGACAACATCTAAAGATCTTCTTGGATCATCCCACCAAACTTCTGCATTTATCATCACCTCGTCCTTTGAAACCTTACTCCAAGTTAGTGTCCGCATCTTGGTATTGAACAAAATGTCCTTCAAGGTCATGAGTTTGTCGTTAAATATCCTATCATTACGAGCAAGTCAAATACTCCACACCTCTGCTGCTACAGAAATTAACCAAATGCCTCTCAAGGTACCTGCAAAACGAGCTGAAAAAACAGAATACAAACAAGCCATTTACATCCACCACATCAACATATTCAACCTGCCACCATTGATAAAATATTTTCCAGAAACTAGCAATGTACTCGCATCCTGCAAATAAATGATTAGCATCCTCCATGCCTACTGTACACCAACATCTATCGTTCTCGAAAACAGAAAACACCCCTCTTGTCTTTAAGAATTCTTTTGTAGGAAGACGATCAAGTTTCAGCATCCACACAAAACTTTTAATCTTATGCGGGACTTTCAATTTCCAAAGTTTGCCAAAGTTAAAGCTCGGATCCTCCACCTCCGCGTTAACCAGAATTTGTGATAATTTTTTAACAGTAAAGCAACCCTTCTTGTCATGGACCCATATTAGCTTATCGGGAACATCCAATTGCAGTTTTGTGCCTGTAATAAGTCTATTAATTTCATCTATCATAGGCAGCTCACGATCTAGTAATTCTCTTGTCCACATAGAACCCCACTGTATCTCAAGAGGATCAACTTTTGAAGCCATGTCAAAAATGGTCCTTGCTTTCATTTTAACTATCCGATACAAACGTAGATATAATATCCTCAACGGTTTCTCGTTGCACCACACATCTTCCCAAAATAAAATTGTCTTACCGTCTCCCACTTTCCACTTAAAGGCTTCAAAATTCATCCACTTACTCACCTCTTCCTTTCTCCAATTGTTTGCAACTCCTCTCCACAATCGAGACATCTTTCTCATGTTATTCGTTTCCAAGAACCAGCTCCCCTTTTTTCCTTCATAGTTTGATTTATTCACCTCACGCCACAACGCTGATTTTTCATTTGCATATAAAATCTTTAAAATTACATTCGCGTGATCACGCTATAATATCAAATTTCAACCTCAAAACGTTTTTGACCGTATGCATTACAAGTTACAACATACTAAAATATAAGTAATACTTGACATTTCACTTGCAAAATATAGATTTATATAGCAGCAATATAAGCTCTTAGAATAATTACTAATTAATTTAATAAGTTTTTTAAATTTATATGTAATTTTTTATTTTAATTTAAAACTTAATACTATAATTTTTAAAGATTTTTTAACTATATGATGTAATTACAAGATAATATTTGTTTACTAATCTTAACCTTTTAATAATTAACACAAAACGAGCAAGTACATTTGGCCGGTTGGCCAAGCTGCTCATCTTTGTTCTGTCGTATTCCCTTAGGTCACGAGTTCTAGACCCACTAAGAGTACTCTCCGTTTCCCCCCTAAAGTTTCCCCTTTCCCTTCCCACCAAGTAGGATTAGAATTAGAATTTGTCAAAAAATAATTAACATGAATCATACACGCAAACTGTTCGAATTCGAGTCACCTATGCATAACAAGGATAGTAATGAAGGAATATAAATCCCTGCCCCTTTTAGGCGCCTTTATTTATGCTCTCACACTAAAAATTTAGGTTTATGGTTTAGGTCTAAGGTTATGGTTTAAGATTAGAGTTTAGATAATTTGGGGGTAAGTGTGTATTTCTTAGGGTTAAAATTTAAGATTTAAAATTTAGAGTTAGGGCTTAGAATTTAATTTTCTTAATGTTGAGCTTAAATAAGGGCACCAAAAACATAGTGGGAATTTTTGTCCGTAAAAAAGTACGAGGACTTTTAAAAAGAATTTCAAGTCCCATGTTTGTTTCATGCTAACCTCTGATGCCAATTAAGAAAAACAAGTGAATCTGAAGGAGAACTATTGACCTCCGTGATAATCAGAAGCTAATTCATATTTCATACCAACTATTAAACTGTTATATGAGGAAGAAAGTCCATAGATGTGAAAGATTTCAACTTTGAAGTGAAAACAAAAAAACCATGCAAAAAGGAAAACAATTAATAAAGGTCCTCGAGTCAATCCATGCCCCCCAAATAAGCCACAACTTGCAATTACCCTCCCACCACTCTGATACCAATCAAAGCATCAAAAACCCTACTATCTATCCATCCCCTTTCTTGACTTTCAAACACCCCTATTTATTCTTCAACAACCTTTCCCATTAGAATAATCCATTGCTTACATCTGCACCCCCATACACCCTTTCATTAATACAGTGCAATTAGAAACCCTAGAGAACTCCTATATATATATATAACATAAGTGAGACAAGCTGACCAGAATAACCCATTTCTCTAAAGCAAAAACCAAAGAAAAAAACCCTCTTTTCTCTCATCTCTCAGTCTTCAAACCTTACTTCACTTTCTCTGTCATCATTGATGGAAGATTCTGATTAATCACCAAGCAAGTATTGATATCCATGTTTCCCTTTGCTTCTTGTTTGGGGGAATTAGCTCTTACTTTGAGTAGAAAAGAAGCTTTTTTGTTATAGCATTTTAAATTGTAAGGAACGGTATGGGGGAGTACTTTCAATCTTCCTCTTTTCATTTATTTTGATTTCCGTTCTTGTTTATCTTCTTGAAGGTGATTCATGTTGTGGGTTTGTCCATTTACGTGGTTTGTTTATCAAGAAATAAATTTTATTATTATTTTTCTTTGGGAGATGGGAATGACTCGTGAATATTTATTTAATTGAGAGAACAAGTATCACGAGTAGGTGAGGAGACTTATAAGAAGAGATGTTAAATATGTTGGCCTAGTGCAAAGCATTCTCAGAAACTAGAACAACAAAGGGGCAATTGTATTTTTGTGCTTCTCTTTTGGTTGGCAACTTTGGATTGGATATCTAACTTAGATTTTCGCCATTATCATCAGCATCGTCATGTCTTCATCAAACAGACACTGGCCTAGCATGTTCAAATCCAACCCTGCAACACTCACCACCAATGGCAGCACGACATCAACCCGTCTCTCATGTCAACTGGTTGCCAAAAAGTCCCTTACACCTCAGGTAAGTGAGAACCTTAATTAGACATCTTGGATTTGTCTTTGCCGACATAAATAAATCGTCGATTTTCTCATTAATTTGCTCATTTTAAACTGATGTTCATGATTTTATGTTGACATGACCCTAATTAGGAAAAAATATGTTTGTTTGAATTCTTGATAAGATGTATACTATTTCTATGCTAATTTCTTCTGCAATAGTTGCAGGATATGAAGAGCGTAGTCCGGAGCCGAAACCGAGATGGAATCCGAAACCCGAACAAATCCGAATACTGGAAGCCATATTCAACTCTGGGATGATTAACCCAACGAGGGATGAGATAAGGAAAATCAGAGCTCAACTGCAAGAGTATGGCCAAGTAGGCGATGCCAATGTGTTTTACTGGTTCCAGAACAGAAAATCAAGAAGCAAACACAAGCTGCGCAATCTCCAAAACTCTAAACAACAGGCCCAGCAGAACCAACAAACCCCTCCCATCACTAATATAACCACCATCACTGCACGTTCTTCTTCATCCTCCTCATCCGAGAAATCTTCACCCAAAGGAGCTTCAGCTAACAACAACAGTACTCTCTGTCTGAGTTCTACAAATGTCATTGATGTTTCCAACTCTCCAACTGCTTCTGTGAACCAGACCTACTTTCATCACCCTCAGAACGAGTTCTTGAACGAACCATTTTTCTTTTCTGTGCAACAGGCTCATGCAGGAGCCGGATTTACACACGCATTTGGCTTCTCAGAGCTAACCAATGTGATTCACGTCCCCGAACAACCTGTTGGACCCTGCACAAGTCTGTTGTTGAGTGAGATATTAAGCCATAGGGATTCGAGGAAAGAACAAGACGAAAAGATGAATATGCAGCTCCAGCTTAGTTACAGTACTGTGACAACTGCTCCTAGTACTCACTCTATTGCTCCTCATACTGGTTCCAGCGGTGCTTCAATTACTGTTCCATCCAATATCCAACACATTCATGGTATTTTTTCACATTTGAGGATATTATTAATAGGAGATTTATCTTTATTAGTAGAAAATGTTAGTACAGGAGTATATAGATGTTCAAGAGGATAAACGTGTCATTTAGGACCATGATATCGGATCATCTGTCTCTGGACGAACGTGTGCATGGCTCGTTTCTCTCTGGAAATTGACTATTGCTTTGGTGTTTTATGTTGAGTGATTCCCTGTTGGCAGGTGTTGGGGAATCCGCTGCAGTGGACCCTGGTAATCTGGGTAGATCGACGGTGTTTATCAATGATGTAGCTTTTGAGGTGACGGTGGGTTCCTTCAACGTGAGGGAGGCTTTCGGTGATGATGCAATCTTGATCAATTCCTCTGGTCAACCTGTTGTCACGAACGAGTGGGGGTTAACCCTTCAGTCCCTTCAACATGGTGGATTTTACTATCTGGTTCGCTCAATAAGCCCCTTCTCCATCTAAGGAAGGTGACTAACTTTGAAAAAATTTCCCTTAAGTTTTTCTTTTCTGCATGTAATCAAATATGTATGTGTAGAAATTTTTTCTCGATCTTCTGCAATGGGGGTATAATGTATATGCACTATTTTTATGTTAGATAATGTGCATGATAGCTTGTTTATTCATACAATTAGAGATCAAGTTTTTTTCTTACCAACTAAATTTGTTGATCATTGTGTTTTTTTTTTCAATTGCAGGTTTGGAGATGTGGAAATGGAAGCTTTTTTCTCGCCCTGATAGGTTTAGCTAGTCCTTGGCGGCTCTGTCTCTCTCTCTATATGTGTGTTGGATATGTAGTATGAAAACTCTGGACCAATATAATGTCTAATTTCTTGTTAAGCAATGTGCATGAATTATATGCTATTTTACTTTTTGATGCGCATGAAATAATTAACCATAGAAGTTGCAAATTATACCTATTTTACATTTCACTTTGCAAGTTTACTTGAAAAGTAAAGCTAAAACTCAGTTTTCTCGTAATATCCTACTCTACACTCACAAATGCAGCCTCCAAAGTCTCAACGAATCGCAGATAAAATTTTTGGAGTGAAGATTTAATTGATAACGTTTTCCTATATTTACTATTTAGGGTTTATAGTACTTTTCCAAAATATATTTATTTCGCGCATTCATACTTTCCAAAATTCTATAGTTACACCTCATTGAAAAATAGTACTAATTGTTACTAAGTTTTAAAAATGTAATACTACAGCGTGGGCATATGAAACTATTGGTATGAACCTCGTAACTGTTTTGCTTGGAAGTGATAAACTCATCTGTCAGCAATTAAATTTGGTACCTACCCAGCAACAAATACATTGACAGATTAATTACCTCCTCGATGGTCATGAACAAGCCGCTTTGACTTCCTTAATTGCTAGACCATTCAGCAAGCCAAAAAACTATTGAGATTTGAGAATCTAATACATGAGAGACAACCTTTGTCAATGCAAGGCAGCTGTACTTCATGCATGCATGACTCAGTTCAAATGTTCAATATTTTGGTTCGAAATATTATTGAGATTTTAAATAATTAATTGCTGACCAATCAGGACATGGGCAAGGGCAATGGAGTTTTAATTTATGAGGGTAGTTTATATATATATGCGATATTATTATAGTCAACCCTTTGATTTTTTGAAAAGAAAAGATGAAAAGAGACAAACGAAATATACGAGAGACGATCATGATAAGTAATGAACATCTACGTATGTCTTGTAGGGTTCAAAATTTCTGTATAGGATAAGCTTTGCATTCAGAAATAGGGTTTTACTTAGGATTCATCCAAATATCAAACAACCTATTCAAAGCCCACCTGTTATGTAGGCGTCGACCTTGTTTCAACTTTTAAAACTCATTGCATCATGCGAATCTTAAAGACTGAAAACCCTGACTGACCTCCCCCAAAAAAAAAGAACAAGGTTGGCCGTTCTAAACATTTCGCTTGGTGTTGCGACAAATGAGCTAAGCTATGAACCTGAGGAGAGTGGGTTGAAGGACGAGAGAGTGAGTCAATTTTGGAGTTGAGTGGTGCAGGTATTTGACGTGCAGTGTGGTGAAAACAGTCGCACTTTGGATTTGACAAAGCAAGTGCTGGGATGTTTCAGAAAAAGAAAAAGGAAGCAAAATTTCCCTAGCCATTTCTAGTTCCCTTGCGTCACAATTTGCAAGAGTGACTGTCGTTTTTACTTGAACCATCAGCGATCATAACTCCTTCCAACCCCAAAATTCAAACTTGGAATGATTCCAAAGTAGATGGAGAAGGAAGCAATGGCGGTTGCAAGGTCAAAAACTTTTGAACCCCTCCCATATGTTTCCCTCTGTTTTTAGCTTGGGAAGGTTCAGGAGGCTAAGAAATGGAGAACAGGACACGTGGCGTAACAAGAGTGATAGGATTAATCGATAAGTGAGGATTAGGTGGGTCAACAGTAGGTTTGATTGAATAGTTGTGGTGTTGTGGGCAGAGGACTTTTCTCCAATTATACTGCAAAGTTCAAACAAGACATAGATCGGTAGGCTGCTGCTGCTAAGCTAGGAAGGCAAGCTCTCACAATCCGACATGAAAATCACGTAATAATGGGACACAACACGTATATATTTCTGTTTCCATGGGAAGGACAGAGATTAGATTTTTCAATTTCCCACAAAAGATTTTGGTTCATTGTGAATTACGTGATTTATAGGCGGTTATATAGGAAAAAATATGGTGTTTAAGCGCAAGTGGTAAATTACAATAAACCGGTTTTATTCGTTACCTCAAATGGTTAAACAATATTTCAAAGTTTTTTTTGAACAATATTAATAATATATAAAAAAATAAACAATATTTCAAAGTTGATAGAAAAGAAAGAACTAAATAATATATATTTGTTATGAATATTTATCTATGTGGATGTCTATCATGATAAATATTTTATCTAAAAGATTTGATTTACTTTATCATTAGGAATATTATCTCTATTAATTAGAGTTCAATGTATTATGTATTTCTTATGCCTATAAATAGATGATTTGATTAAGGCATTCTACACTCATGTCAATATTGAGAATAATACAAATCTCCCTCTTTTTTCATCTCTTTGTTCTTTTATTCTTGTTCGTTGTTCTTCGTTATTTTATTCACAAAACGTTATCAGCACGAGTTCGCTCGAAAGATTTTGGTGCTCTTTGTTCGAGTCCCAAAGGAATTACCAGAAAAAAAAATCGATTCTACGTTGAACCAAAGATAAGTTATTTTCCCTGTTCTTTAGTTATTGATAGTCTTTCGCTTTAAATTTTAATTTTTGAAAAATCATATAGACATGTTTGATTATAGTTGAGCATTGGACAGAGATGAATTTGTGGCTTCTCACAAATCAAAGGATGAATTGACAGAGATTGAGAGACCGTGTTCGGTATAAATTACATAATTTTAAATTACTGTCTTTATTAATCTACCTTTGACATTTTTGAACCAAAAACAATAACCGGTACATATTAGTATAACTTAGAAGAAAAATATTAAATTAATAGTAAAAGAAAACACGTTTGCGCATGTGCGCCTATTTTTTTCATGAAAATGGATAATCTTGCATATGGTTCCTCATGTTTCTATTTTATTTAGTTTAGTCCACACTTACTTTAAATTCAATTTTAACCATGGACAATTGGTGTTTTTTCTACTAAATGTTGTTATACCAATGACTTCTCAATTAAAATTGTGTGTGAACATCATTGATGTAAGTTTATTGAGATTTCCCTATTTATTTAGTTTATAATTAAACATCAATATTTGTTTATGATATTCTATTGATAAAAGTTGATATTTTTAATCGTGTTTTAAGTTTTACATGATATAATAGCTTGAAAAAATACGAGATTATTATGAGAAGCTATCTTGGTTATTTGCTATGCCTCCATTGTCATCGAGAATAAAATCAATATCGGTAAATTTTGATTTTACTTTTATTCTTTAAATTATGATTTTAAAGCGCGATAAACTATGGTGATTTTGCTAAAATAAGTAATAATTCTCATGTGTTGAAAAACTCGACTATTTCTCCCAAGTTTAAGTTACGAAAATTCGTCTTGGTCCAAAAAGTTTTATGGGAGGCATTCCTTGAAGTGAATGCAAGCATGATGTTTATTCCATGCAATTATCAATGATGAGGATATGTTAATAAAAACATACTCAACTTTTCACATAAATAATGTTGTCCTCATACACAATATCATGAAAAAAAAAGTTTTAAAGGCCCATGGCTACACTCCATTCCCTAAAGTGAATGTGAGATTATATTAAGGAAAGAATAAAGATCACATTAATAGTTGTGGTCGCGATTGAAGCTATGAATATAGACATGGAAAATATGGTCATTTTAATAATACTTCTACCCACGGTAGTGAGGTTATAAGGATGACAAAAGTAATAGAGATCATTATAAGGAAGTGAAATCCTTTTTTTATTACAAATGTGACGTTATAAACTATTGGTCTCGTATTTGTATTTAATGTATTGAAAAATCAACAATAATTGATTGATAAAGAAAAGAAAATAAAAGCAAATTTTGTTTGTGAAAATAAAGAAGATGATATTGGTCCAACTCATTTGGACTCCTTATAACCATTGAAAGAAATATATCGTCTTCTAATTATTCTCATAACCTTGAAGAGAATTATTGATCTTTTAATTTATTTTATTTTATATTTATTTACTTTACGCATTAATTATTTGTGCTTTATATATTAATTTAATGCCGAAAGTATATTCTTTAATTAGTTAATATGTTCTCTGTTTTATTAGTTTAATCCAAATATATTTCATTTTTTTGGACATCTGTTCTACGAGGCTCTTGGTCTCAAATGAGGTTTCTAAAGGACCTTGTGAACTAGTTTAACAATGCAATTTCATTTAAGATTAAATATTTGTTTTATGTTGGTTTGTATATATATATATATATATATATATATATATATTATGACATTTATTTATTTTGTTTCGCATGATTACTTGTCAAATACAATCTATGGTGACGATTTATGCTCAACAGAAGCATAAGATATATTTTCCCATTTAAACGCAAGGGAATAATGTGAATATTATATATCAAAGTACTGAAAATATTGATGCTCCAAAAGAGCAATAAGTTCTCGAGAGAAAGCACATTATGAAAAGTGTAGCATTGCGACGATTTATGACATTTATTTATTTTGTTTCGCATGATTACTTGTCGAATACAATCTATGGGACGATTTATGCTCAGCATAAGCATAAGATATATTTTCCAATTTAAATGCAAGGGAATAATGTGAGTAATATATCTCAAAGTACTGAAAATATTGATGCTCCAAAAGAGCAATAAGTTCTCGAGAGAAAGCACATTATGAAAAGTGCAACATTGCGAATATTGTAATAATTATCGCTAATGGTAATGATATCGTCACCACTAGAAGTGGAAATTTTAAGAGAGCAATATGAGTTCGCAAAATAATCATTCGGGAATTATAGATAACATATGTTATCAATTGGCATTTGAAATAAGCCAATCTGGATATAAGTTCTGGTAGCCAAAAAGTCAGTTGAAAGCTCTAGAAGAGTTATATATTGCTACCAAAAGAATAATTTCCGTTGAAAGCTCCGATAGAGTTAAATATATTCCTATTCAAAAGAACAATTTTTTGTGAACAATGTATTATCAAATTTCAAAGAAACTTGTATTCCAAAATTTGCACCACACATGTACAAGTGAGATTGAATCACATGTTATGGTAAACAAGAAGTTTACAAATTCAAAGATATATACACATGTATATATAGTTGGCATGATCGGTTAGACCATCCTGATCAATAATGATGTGAAAGCTATTGGGATTTATATGCACATTTATTAAAAGAACCTGAAGTTATTGTGGTGCTTGTTCTCAAAGGAATTGATTAAATTTCACTTACTAAAAAAGAACACGAAGTTCTTGTATTGCTTGTTCTCAAAGGAAATGATTAAGATCCCACTTACCAAAAGAACTTGAAGTTTTTGTACTAAAGTTGAGACTGCATGTCTTGCATATCTGAATGAAATATGAGCCCATTTATCCACAAATGTGGAAAGTTTTATATGATTTTAGTAGATGCATCTACATTGTTTTATCAACTTACAACAGAAGTTTGTGAGATTAATTATAAAACCCAAGACGAAATGTTAGACTATTTGTCTTGCAAAAGCTAGTGGGTTTATATTTTAGACCATATCAAGTTGTTACAAAGCCTATTGATTATAAAAAAATATAGTTTAGCAAAATTTTAATTGGATGCCTCCTCTTTAATAGCTAAACTATGAGAACAAAATTATCTATATGATATTTCACATATAGCAACACTTATATGCATCAAGCCAACGAGTTATCATAAACTCCTCGTTATGATTGGTTTTGGAGAAGCCATACATTTCCCATTTTATAATTTTTGAATGTTTGATGTGAATTGCTCCACCACAACGCACAAAATGGATAAAAAAAAAAGGGTTGATAATATATATTGAGTATTTTCCTTTTATGTTTAAATTCTTAAACATTAATTGGAGAATCATTTATGAGATAATATTTTTTCTCAACGATGGGAGAATAATATTTTGAATAATGAAGGAAATGAATTATCATTATTTAGATCCTTTAATATGAGCTAAAAGTTCATAAGATAATTCAAGTTATTGTTTGTCAAATGCCATACATATTTCTAAATTTAATGAGAGTAATCAAGTCTCATATACTAAACTAAAAATGCTCTAAAATTGAATACATGTTAGAACGAATGGATGTAAATCATGCATGGAGCATGATAATTGAAATTGGTTCCAATGATCAAAATTCTCGTAAATAGAAAGTAGTATGAGATGGTCATATATTTGCTTGAGTGCAATGAAGAGAAAAGACATAACTAACAATAAAACTTTTAAAGAGTTTGGTACTATAATTAAAGATTGAAATCTTGAAGAGATCTATGTGTTATGTCACTTGAGAATATCTTTTTAAATAGAAAAGTTATTTAAAAACGATTTTTCAAACATTGTTTCTATAGAAGTAAAGGAAAAAAAATGAGGATCATGTATAGAAATCTATTCAAAAGTATAGTTATTTGAATTGGTCAATGTAGAAAGATTTTTGTAAAAAAACTTAATTTAGAAGTATTTGGACCAACAATCCAAACACCTAAAGGTGTAATGCAAGTGAGGCACAAATAAGTAGTCATTTTTGTTTGCATTATGATTTATGAAGAGTTTTAATTACTTCATGGTGGATGCAATTACACATTTTTGCTTTATGACATATTTTATATGCATCTAATCATTTTGTGGATTTAATCTTTTTTATAAAAGGAAAGTTATCGTTGATGGATTTAAAATGCTAGAAGCATTTGGAAATTTTGAGAAAATTTATTTAGATATGCCCCTTGAATATTTATATTTTGTTTATATTTGGTATAATCACCTTAGTGAGTACTAATTAAGGAAATACTGTAAGAATGATCATATTTCCTTATATATTTTATAAAGAAGTTTAGATCAAGATTCATTATGATTATTTGAATATCATTAGAACTCCTGAAGAGCTTCAAATTGGAAACTCATGAAGAGCTTTCAAAGTATTTAATGAAAGTATTCGAGAAAAAAAATCTTGAGATGGGGTTTTGTCTCGAACTAAAGATCGAGTACTTAAATATGCATTTTTTGTCTATTAATGGACACATGCTGAAAGAATCTTAACGAGATTCAATATGAATAAAGCATATCCATTGAGTATCCTAATAATTGTAAGATTGTTGGATATGAATAAAGATAATTATATCTTTTCTTGGTTTTGAAGCACCATATTATTTGGTCAAGAAATATCCATGGATATACAATGTCATTACCTCTAGATCTTCAAACATTCGTCGATGCCTCCTCAAATCTTGTAGAAATAGTACTTATGCATGAGGCAAGCCAAAAATGTGTTTGGCTAAGACCATTAACTTAACATATCTAGAAGATATGTGATTTACTTTCACAAGATATGATGCAAATCTATCTTGTGTAGAGGTAATGCAAGATGTATATCTCAATCGAAAGATGGAAACATCAAAGATGACAAAATGAAACATATTACTTTAAAGTTGCATCCTCACGATCTTTAGAAAAATAGTATTCAAGATTGAATTATGAAGATTCAAAGATCTTATGTGACGTTTTCATGAGGGGGAGTAAATACGCGTTACACTCTTTTCCCTTAACCGAGGTTTTGTCCCAATGGGTTTTCCTAGTAAGGTTTTTAATGAGACAACATGTTATGCATATCAAAGATGTGTGTACTCTTTTTCCTTCACTAAAGAAATTTTTTTCCCTCTGGGTTTATCTTAGTAAGGTTTTAACGAGGCACGTTATCTTCATATACATCCAAGGGGAGTGTTAATGAATATTTATCTATGTGGAATGTTTATCATGATAAAGTATTTTATCTAAAAGATTTGATTTACTTTATCATTAGGAATATTATCTCCATTAATTAAAGTTCAATGTATTATGTATTTTTTATGCCTATAAATAGATGATTTTAATTAAGGCATTCTACACTCATGTCAATATTGAGAATAATATAAATCTCTCACTTTTTTTTCATCTCTTTGTTCTTTTATTCTTGTTCGTTGTTCTTCGTTATTTTATTCACAAAACGTTATCAGCACGAGTTCGCTCGAAAGATTTTGGTGCTCTTTGTTCGAGTCCCAAAGGAATTACCAGAAAAAAAAATCGATTCTACGTTGAACCAAAGATAAGTTATTTTCCCTGTTCTTTAGTTATTGATAGTCTTTCGCTTTAAATTTTAATTTTTGAAAAATCATATAGACATGTTTGATTATAGTTGAGCATTGGACAGAGATGAATTTGTGGCTTCTCACAAATCAAAGGATGAATTGACAGAGATTGAGAGACCGTGTTCGGTATAAATTACATAATTTTAAATTACTGTCTTTATTAATCTACCTTTGACATTTTTGAACCAAAAACAATAACCGGTACATATTAGTATAACTTAGAAGAAAAATATTAAATTAATAGTAAAAGAAAACACGTTTGCGCATGTGCGCCTATTTTTTTCATGAAAATGGATAATCTTGCATATGGTTCCTCATGTTTCTATTTTATTTAGTTTAGTCCACACTTACTTTAAATTCAATTTTAACCATGGACAATTGGTGTTTTCTACTAAATGTTGTTATACCAATGACTTCTCAATTAAAATTGTGTGTGAACATCATTGATGTAAGTTTATTGAGATTTCCCTATTTATTTAGTTTATAATTAAACATCAATATTTGTTTATGATATTCTATTGATAAAAGTTGATATTTTTAATCGTGTTTTAAGTTTTACATGATATAATAGCTTGGAAAAATACGAGATTATTATGAGAAGCTATCTTGGTTATTTGCTATGCCTCCATTGTCATCGAGAATAAAATCAATATCGGTAAATTTTGATTTTACTTTTATTCTTTAAATTATGATTTTAAAGCGCGATAAACTATGGTGATTTTGCTCGAAAGTAATAATTCTCATGTGTTGAAAAACTCGACTATTTCTCCCAAGTTTAAGTTACGAAAATTCGTCTTGGTCCAAAAAGTTTTATGGGAGGCATTCCTTGAAGTGAATGCAAGCATGATGTTTATTCCATGCAATTATCAATGATGAGGATATGTTAATAAAAACATACTCAACTTTTCACGCAAATAATGTTGTCCTCATACACAATATCATGAAAAAAAGTTTTAAAGGCCCACTGGCTACACTCCATTCCCTAAAGTGAATGTGAGATTATATTAAGGAAAGAATAAAGATCACATTAATAGTTGTGGTCGCGATTGAAGCTATGAATATAGACATGGAAAATATGGTCATTTTAATAATACTTCTACCCACCGGTAGTGAGGTTATAAGGATGACAAAAGTAATAGAGATCATTATAAGGAAGTGAAATCCTTTTTTTATTACAAATGTGACGTTATAAACTATTGGTCTCGTACTTGTCGTGCGCTGAAAAATCAACAATAATTGATTGATAAAGAAAAGAAAATAAAAGCAAATTTTGTTTGTGAAAATAAAGAAGATGATATTGGTCCAACTCATTTGGACTCCTTATAACCATTGAAAGAAATATATCGTCTTCTAATTATTCTCATAACCTTGAAGAGAATTATTGATCTTTTAATTTATTTTATTTTATATTTATTTACTTTACGCATTAATTATTTGTGCTTTATATATTAATTTAATGCCGAAAGTATATTCTTTAATTAGTTAATATGTTCTCTGTTTCTGTTAGTTTAATCCAAATATATTGGCTGGACATCTCGTTCTACGAGGCTACTGGTCTCAAATGAGGTTTCTAAAGGACCTTGTGAACTAGTTTAACAATGCCGCGTACGAAGATTAAATATTTGTTTTATGTTGGTTTGTATATATATATATATATATATATATATATATTATGACATTTATTTATTTTGTTTCGCATGATTACTTGTCAAATACAATCTATGGTGACGATTTATGCTCAACAGAAGCATAAGATATATTTTCCCATTTAAACGCAAGGGAATAATGTGAATATTATATATCAAAGTACTGAAAATATTGATGCTCCAAAAGAGCAATAAGTTCTCGAGAGAAAGCACATTATGAAAAGTGTAGCATTGCGACGATTTATGACATTTATTTATTTTGTTTCGCATGATTACTTGTCGAATACAATCTATGGGACGATTTATGCTCAGCATAAGCATAAGATATATTTTCCAATTTAAATGCAAGGGAATAATGTGAGTAATATATCTCAAAGTACTGAAAATATTGATGCTCCAAAAGAGCAATAAGTTCTCGAGAGAAAGCACATTATGAAAAGTGCAACATTGCGAATATTGTAATAATTATCGCTAATGGTAATGATATCGTCACCACTAGAAGTGAAATTTTTTAAGAGAGCAATATGAGTTCGCAAAATAATCATTCGGGAATTATAGATAACATATGTTATCAATTGGCATTTGAAATAAGCCAACTGGATATAAGTTCAGTAGCCAAAAAGTCGGTTGAAAGCTCTAGAAGAGTTATATATTGCTACCAAAAGAATAATTTCCGTTGAAAGCTCCGATAGAGTTAAATATATTCCTATTCAAAAGAACAATTTTTTGTGAACAATGTATTATCAAATTTCAAAGAAACTTGTATTCCAAAATTTGCACCACACATGTACAAGTGAGATTGAATCACATGTTATGGTAAACAAGAAGTTTACAAATTCAAAGATATATACACATGTATATATAGTTGGCATGATCGGTTAGACCATCGATCAATAATGATGTGAAAGCTATTGGGATTTATATGCACATTTATTAAAAGAGAACTGAAGTTATTGTGGTGCTTGTTCTCAAAGGAATTGATTAAATTTCACTTACTAAAAAAGAACACGAAGTTCTTGTATTGCTTGTTCTCAAAGGAAATGATTAAGATCCCACTTACCAAAAGAACTTGAAGTTTTTGTACTAAAGTTGAGACTGCATGTCTTGCATATCTGAATGAAATATGAGCCCATTTATCCACAAATGTGGAAAGTTTTATATGATTTTAGTAGATGCATCTACATTGTTTTATCAACTTACAACCAGAAGTTTGTGAGATTAATTATAAAAGGATTCAGATTATGCAGTTAGACTATTCGTCTTGCAAAAGCTAGTGGGTTTATATTTTAGACCATATCAGTTGTTACAAAGCCTATTGATTATAAAAAAAATATAGTTTAGCAAAATTTTAATTGGATGCCTCCTCTTTAATAGCTAAACTATGAGAACAAAATTATCTATATGATATTTCACATATAGCAACACTTATATGCATCAAGCCAACGAGTTATCATAAACTCCTCGTTATGATTGGTTTTGGTCAGAAGCCATACATTTCCCATTTTATAATTTTTGAATGCGCGATGTGAATTGCTCCACCACAACGCACAAAATGGATAAATAAAAAGGGTTGATAATATATATTGAGTACCAGTTTCCTTTTATGTTTAAATTCTTAAACATTAATTGGAGAATCATTTATGAGATAATATTTTTTCTCAACATCCAGGGGGAGAATAATCAGTTGAATAATGAAGGAAATGAATTATCATTATTTAGATCCTCGAATATGAGCTAAAAGTTCATAAGATAATTCAAGTTATTGTTTGTCAAATGCCATACATATTTACTGACTTAATGAGAGTAATCAAGTCTCATATACCAGCTAAAAATGCTCTAAAATTGAATACATGTTAGAACGAATGGATGTAAATCATGCATGGAGCATGATAATTGAAATTGGTTCCAATGATCAAAATTCTCGTAAATAGAAAGTAGTATGAGATGGTCATATATTGGAGGCGAGTGCTCCTGAAGAGACCCCAAGACATAACTAACAATAAAACTCTTAAAGAGTTTCAGGTACTCGAATTAAAGATTGAAATCTTGAAGAGATCTCGATGTGTTATGTCACTACGAGAATGGAACCGAAATAGAAAAGTTGTCGACAACGATTTTTCAAACATTGTTTCTATAGAAGTAAAGGAACAAAATGAGGATCATGTATAGAAATCTATTCAAAAGTATAGTTATTGAATTGGTCAATGTAGAAAGACGTTCTGAACTTCTAAACGAGAAGTATTTGGACCAACAATCCAAACACCTAAAGGTGTAATGCAAGTGAGGCACAAATAAGTAGTCGTAAATACGACTTGCATTATGATTTATGAAGAGTTTTAATTACTTCATGGTGGATGCAATTACTCTGGCAGTTATGACATATTTTATATGCATCTAATCATTTTGTGGATCCCTATAAAAGGAAAGTTATCGTTGATGGATTTAAAATGCTAGAAGCATTTGGAAATTTCTGAGAAAATTTATTTAGATATGCCCCTTGAATATTTATATTTTGGCGCATTTGGTATAATCACCTTAGTGAGTACTAATTAAGGAAATACTGTAAGAATGATCATATTTCCTTATATATTTTATAAAGAAGTTTAGATCAAGATTCATTATGATTATTTGAATATCATTAGAACTCCTGAAGAGCTTCAAATTGGAAACTCATGAAGAGCTTTCAAAGTATTTAATGAAAGTATTCGAGAAAAAAAATCTTGAGATGGGGTTTTGTCTCGAACTAAAGATCGAGTACTTAAATATGCATTTTTTGTCTATTAATGGACACATGCTGAAAGAATCTTAACGAGATTCAATATGAATAAAGCATATCCATTGAGTATCCTAATAATTGTAAGATTGTTGGATATGAATAAAGATAATTATATCTTTTCTTGGTTTTGAAGCACCATATTATTTGGTCAAGAAATATCCATGGATATACAATGTCATTACCTCTAGATCTTCAAACATTCGTCGATGCCTCCTCAAATCTTGTAGAAATAGTACTTATGCATGAGGCAAGCCAAAAATGTGTTTGGCTAAGACCATTAACTTAACATATCTAGAAGATATGTGATTTACTTTCACAAGATATGATGCAAATCTATCTTGTGTAGAGGTAATGCAAGATGTATATCTCAATCGAAAGATGGAAACATCAAAGATGACAAAATGAAACATATTACTTTAAAGTTGCATCCCTCACGATCTTTAGAAAAATAGTATTCAAGATTGAATTATGAAGATTCAAAGATCTTATGTGACGTTTTCATGAGGGGGAGTAAATACGCGTTACACTCTTTTCCCTTAACCGAGGTTTTGTCCCAATGGGTTTTCCTAGTAAGGTTTTTAATGAGACAACATGTTATGCATATCAAAGATGTGTGTACTCTTTTTCCTTCACTAAAGAAATTTTTTCCCTCTGGGTTTTTATCTTAGTAAGGTTTTAACGAGGCACGTTATCTTCATATACATCCAAGGGGGAGTGTTATGAATATTTATCTATGTGAATGTTTATCATGATAAGTATTTTATCTAAAAGATTTGATTTACTTTATCATTAGGAATATTATCTCCATTAATTAAAGTTCAATGTATTATGTATTTTTTATGCCTATAAATAGATGATTTAATTAAGGCATTCTACACTCATGTCAATATTGCGAATAATATAAATCTCTCACTTTCTCTCATCTCTTTGTTCTTTTATTCTTGTTCGTTGTTCTTCGTTATTTTATTCACAATAATATTTAATTTTTCAAAAAAATATATATATAAAATTGTTTGTTTGACAGTTGTTGTTCCCGTTACGAATGTGAAGATTGTTGCGCGTAATAAGTGCTACGTAAATGTGCAAGTATACACGTCGCAAGTTATAGTATAAAAGATATCGTCTCCACAGGGATTGGTGCTACTTCAAGAATCTAGTCTCTTGCACTGTAAAAAGTAAAAACACAAATAAAGGATTATAGAAGTTTAACTAATAACTAATCTAGAAAGCAAATAAAGTAAAAGAAAATATGAATTCAAATGAGAGAGATAGGCCAGGTTATCGTGAGTTGAGGTGTGATAGCCGATTGGATCGTTTTGGTAAGAGAGTGCACGGGCAACTCAGTTGTCGTGGCAACTTGCACAACGGGGTTGCCTTGGCAACTAATCGATGGTTGTCTGGGCAACTAGTTGGGCAACTACTTGGGCGTCTGGGCAGCAACCTTCAAGGTTCGGCAGAGCGTTCTTCAATGGTTTCTTCTTATCCCTAAGTCGAAACTCTAGCTACTTGTGCATGCCTTGATAATACATCCCTGCGTTAATCAAGGATGAACAACAACCAATCTTGCGCTCCTCTTAGCCGTTGAAATCCTTAACTTATTCCTAAGCCGGATTAATATTCACCATCAATAGATTGAATAAAGATCATATTCATTCGTTTCTTGAATCCAACTCTCCCGATATTAGATAAATAGATGAAATCACGAGATCCTTTCCCAATTCACTTGCAAACAAAAATAAGAACCAAGAATGAATAAACCTTGAAATAGAAAAGTGCAAACTCTTATTACCTAAACAAAAACCAATAGTTTCTCACAACCACAAAACACAATAACCATAGCCAAGTAAATTTAGTTCATGGCTAGGTTCCAAAGTAACACAAGATAAATAATCCCTAGCATGAACCCAATCGAACAAGGAAGAAAAGATGAAGCTTGTCGAAAATCCCTTGCCCTAGATGCTTGTCGAAAATTCCCCTTGCTTTCTCCCTTGGACTTGTCGAAATTTCCCCTAATGCTCTCTCTTGGACTTGTCGAAATTTCCCCTAATGCTCTCCCCCTTGACTTGTCGAAATCTCCTTGCTATTTATAGGGCTAGGCCAAAGTCCTTCTTTGAGGAGGAGTTTAAGTTGGAATTAAATTATCTTTAAAGAATATAATTCTTTATTATAATTGTATTCCTACTAGAACTTCTCCTATCTTCTTGGAATTTAATTCTTCTTTAATCTCTGCATGGCAATCAAATTCCTTTGGGCTTGGGCTTTGCTCCACGTCATCTTGGGCTTGTATAGTCATCAATTTCGACATCCCTATTGCATTTTCTCTTTGTCGACAATTGTCATGGCAACTGGCTCGGCGTCTCCTTCATGCATTTCCCTGGCAACTAGCTCGGCATATCCTTCATGCATTGCCCTGACAACTAGCTCGGCATTGCTTTGGCAAGTGATCCTGCACATACACACACAAAGCACACCAAAGCAGCATCTTTTCCACAAAAACTACCAAGTTATGTAATCAAGCTCAACGATGGAAGGAAACATGGATTAATGCATGAATGGCTAACTATGCAACTAATATGAGCCTAAGTCTAACAATAATATGAGTAAAAAGGGTAAGAAAAATAGTACTTTTGAACACTTATCAAAGATTATACTCACGATTGTCTTTTTAAAAATAAAATTTCAAGAAGAAGATAGCTATTTAATGGGTGTCGAAGCTTACAGTCCAATGTTTAGGGTGAGGATGAATAAATCTAGCTTTTGTACCTGATCATGAAAACGCACGAAGCCAAGAATGAGCATTTTAAAATTAGTGTTAAATATGCATTTTAATTACTCAATTGTAAGATAATAAAGTAAATCACGAAGAAAATAGTGTTTATGTTAGAAATAAAATAACGAAGAACAATAACAAGAACAATGAACAAGGGAAAGAATGAGATTTGTATTATTCTTAATATTCAAATGTGTACAATGCCTTCATCAAATCATCTATTTATAGGCATAAGAAGTACATAATAAATGAAACTCTAATTAATGAAGATAATTTTCCTAATGATAAAGTAAATCAAATCTTCAAGATAAAGTTCTTATCGTGATAGACATCCACATAGATAAATATTCATAACACACTAATTAATAAAGTTCTTAACATGTTGCCTCGTTAAAAATCTTACTAGGAAAACCATTGGGACAAAACCTCAGTTAAGGGAAAAAGAGTGCAACGCGTATTTACTCCCCTCATGAAAACAACACATAAGATCTTTGAATCTTTACAATTCAATCTTCAATACTATTTTTCTAAAGACCACGAAGGATGAAACTTTGGAGTAATATGTTCGATTTTGTCATCTTTGATGTATCCACCTTTCGATTAGGATATACATCTTGCATTATCTCTATACAAGATAACTTCGCATCATATCTTCTGAAAGTAAATCACATATCTTCTGGATATGTTTGGTCAATGGTCTTAGCCAAACACATTCTTGGCTTGTCTTGTGTATAACAATTACACGATTTGAAGAGATATCAAGTTTAAAGATCTCAAATGATATTTCTGCACTAAGATATTATTTTAAGAGAAACTAAAATCTAGTGCTTTTAGACCAATTAAGCTATGGTGTGTCACACCCTGAAAACTGGTCTAGTGAAAATCAGGTTCTGATAATCTGAAATTATGTACCAGTTATACCTGAAAAATGTAATTGCCGAATCTTGTATCCAATTTTGAAGTAATAAAATTTATTTGGGTTTAATTAAGTTGTTGAACCTTTTTGTAAAGAATAGGAATTAGGGGTTCCATTGAAAATACTGAAAATGTTGATTTTGGGCAAAGCGTATCGATACAGTAGGACTTGTATCGATATATCCTAATTGTCTTAACTAACTTATCCAATTTAGCTTAGCCGTATTGATACATCCATGTAGTGTATCGATACGGGCCTCTGTCAAAATTGTTTTTGGTGACCAATTTGTAAAAATCGAAAGAAAGGGGTTGAGTCACCTACTTGCTTGCCCCTCCTCACATGAAAGTGATCAGAAAAGATGATATTTAGAAATCAATGGTCAATAAGGGAAAGGGTTAATAAAGATGATTGATTATTGGGTTGAGTAAACCCTTGCCTAACGGAAACCCTCCCATTGGCTAAGTGAAAGGTGGGACGATGATTAGGGAAAAATTAGATGGTTTTAAAATGAATAAGGAAAGCCCTCATTCTTGTTTTGAATCTCCCGTAAACTAAACTCATCATTTGTCTTAAAACAAGCATACACCTCCATTGTTGTCTTCCTCCTCAAGCTCAAGCAAGCACCTCAATCTAATCCTTAATATTTGCTTGATTTCAATACACTAATTGAAAGCTTGTAACTCGGTAAGTAAAACCCCTATGCCAATTTGATGAATCCACCAATCCTTAGAGTTTAATTTCAAGAATTGGGTCTTGAATGTTCAAGTTAAGCTCATATGCTAAATGATCAAATTCCTTATTTCGATGTTGTTTACGAGCTTGGGTAAGCTTGAAAACTATTATGAATCATTGGTTTTGATTCTAATGTAATCTTTTAATTTTGGGACTAGATCAAGAAGTGGAGAAGGACCCCTCGTCATCTCCAACAAAAGCTACGCAAAAATGAGTTGAAATCCGAGAGCCTTGAAATCATCAAAATTCAAAGTGAGTGTAGTTGTGTCAAGGGATATGATATGTGCCATTCTGCTGTATTTGTTTTATGTTTACAACTTGAATCTTCTTTAAAGGCTCAAGTAGAGCAAATCACATGTGGATTCTATTGGTAAGCATGATAAGTTCTTAATGTTGCTTGATACGTTTGTAAGCTCATATATGATATCCGAACTATGTTATATATATGAATTTTGTCACGAATATGCTATGATATCATATGTGGAGCCCGAGCTCAATTTGTAATCCGTTATGATATGGCTTATGGGTACAAGGTAAGTTTTGTGATAAATTATATAACCTTGGATACTTGTGGACATTGGATACAATTGGCATGCCATAGGATTATTCGATCTTATTAAGTAAGGTATTGAACTACGGTCTGGGGCTACGGCCTATACGTGGGGAGAAAATGTTAGATTGTGTAAGGGATTCCAGAGCTACAGCTCAAGGTTAATGCCTATTTTCGACATATGTGGCGTACAGGAGAATCCGCGTATCCATTGGTTACTATGTCTAAGGAAATGATATGAATTTATGCTTTGCATTTGGTATATGAAATATGATAATTGACTTGAGCATGATCTATATATGACTAATGATGTACGTATGTCATTCAAGCATGATTATGTGTCATCAATGCCATTAAGAACTTATTTGCATTTGTTATAACTACCTCACTAGGCTATGCAAGCCTAACGTCCTTGTGTCTCATGCATTCTAGGACTTTGAAGAATTTCGAGCTCCGATCGTGTAGTTGCGGTTGCAAGTTACTCTCATCAACCATATGTATGTTACGTTTTGTTCTAAACTCCCAGTAGGGTGGCATATGGCTTAGACATGTTAAAATGGTCTATCTTGATATGTATGTAATGGCCCTAAAGTGTTTAAGTACTAAAAGTGGAAGATGGTGTGGTTGTAAATTAAAGAAACTAGTTAAATTGAGCTTAAAGGCACTAAAAGGTAAAAACATAGTAAACAGATTCAAATGAACCTAAAAATTGACATGCTAGTAGGTTTTAGTGATTAAATACTGCTGGTAAAATTTGGTAAAGTTTGGACATCGTTTGATCTGTTAATTCGAATAAAAACCAGATAAAATCTATCATTACAAGACAGACGTATCGATACGGGTCAAGCTGTATCGATACGGTCTTGCATATTTGAACCTAGAAAAATAGAGTGTATCAATACGAATCAAGCTGTATCGATACAGATTTGGAAAGTAAGGTCTTGGAAATAAATTGTATCGATATAGCCTTAGGCTGTACTGAAACGGTCAACCTTGGTCAACGCGTATCGATACACAGGCTTGTCACCCTTAGTTCTGGAATTGAGAAATTTGGCTTATCATACCGATACGGTCCTAATTGTATCGGTACGGTGTCGCCTAATTCTGTTAAAATACTTAAACCATAGTTTTTAACAGTTTACAAAATAGTCACTAAATCTTAAGAGGGTTAATCCGATGGGTAAATGACCTCCGTTAATAACAAAATTTTACATGTTAATAGTTTATAAGTTTAATTGAAGGCTAGGAATAGAAAATTCTGATAAATACCCTTAATTTGTAAAATTTACAATTTAGTCCTTAAATTCAAAAAAAGTTTAAAAGTAAAATTTACAATTTAGCCCCTAAATTTGAAAAAGTTTAAAATTGACCCCAAATTGAATAAACTATTAATAATTTAATCCGTTAGGTCTTAAAAGGAATTAATAAGACATCCTGAATAAGATTTTGAGCCTGAATAAACTATTGATCTCCAAATCTATTTCTGGTAACACTTTCCGACCCGGTTCCCTACTGGGCCGGGAAAGGGGTGTTACATGGTGCTTCAAGACCAAGAAAATATATAATTATATTTATTCACATCCAAAAATATTAAAATTATTAGGGTACTAAATGGATATGCCTTATTCAAATTGAATCTCGTTATGTGTCAATTCATAGACAAAAATTCATATTTAAGTGCCCGATCTTTAGGTCGAGACAAAACTTGATCTCAAGATTCATTTTCTCAAATAATTTCATTAAATTCTTTGAAAGCTCTTCAGGAGTTCTAAGGATATTCAAATTATCATAATGAATTTTGATCCAAACTCCTTTGTAAAATGCATAAGGAAATATAATTATTCTTATAATATTTCCTCAATAAGTACTCACTACGGAGATTATACCAAATGCGCCAAAATATAAATATCCAATGGACATGTCTAAATAAATTTTCTCGGAAATTTCCAAATACTTCTAGCATTTTAAATCCTTCAAGGATAAATAGGGATCCACAAAATAATTAGACACGTATAAAATATTTCATAACTGCCAAAGTAATTGCATCCACAATAAAGTAATTAAAATTCTTCATAAATCGCAATTCAAGTCGTATTTATATCTCCCGAATATTTATTTGTACCTCACTTGCATTACACCTTTAGGTGTTTAGACTACTGGTCCAAAAACTTCACTTTCGGAAGTTTAAAGCGTCTTTCTATATTGGCCAATCATTTCAATATGTATAGATTTCTATACAAGATCCTAGTTTTCTTTCTTTACTTCGATAGAAGTATTCAATGTAAACTTTGTTGGCGACAACTTTTCTTTTCTCGTATTGACATAGCTTATCGGGATCTCTTTTCAATCTTTAATTTAGGTACATGAAACTCTTCTAGAGTTTTATTATTAGTTATGTCTTGGGTCTCTTCAGGAGCACCCGCCTTCAGTATATGACCATTTCATATTACTTTTCATTTACGAGAATTTTGATCATTGGAACCAGCTTCAACTATCATGCTTTAGGCATAATTTACATTCATTCACTCTAATATATAGTTCAAATTTAGAGCATTTTCAGCTATTATATAAGACTTGATTACTCTCATTAGGTCAGTAAATATGCCTGACAGTTGACATGTAATAATATGAATTATCTTATGAATTTTTGGTTCATATACGAGGATCTAGATAATAATAATTCATTTTCCTTCTTTATCCAGCTGATTATTCTCTCATCTGATGTTGAGAAAAATCAACTCATAAATGATTCTCCAATTAATGCTTAAGAATTTAAACATAAAATGAGACTCATATTCAATATATATTCACAACCTTTTTATATACTCATTTTGTGCGGTGTGGTGGAACAATTCAACTATATATTATACATTCAAAAATTCTAAAATGGGAAATATGACTTTTGACCAAAACTCAATCATGATGGGGAGTTTATTATAACTCATTGGCTTGATGCGTATAAATTTTTCTATATGCAAAATACCATATAGATAATGAATATTTTATTCTCAGAGTTTAGCTATTAAAGAAGAGACATCCAAATAAAATTTTGGTAAATCGTATTTTTCATAATCAATAGGTTTTGTAACAGTTATTTCAACTGATATAGCCTAAAATATAAACCCACTAGCTTTTGCAAGACGAATAGTCTAATTGCATAATATGAATAAATGGGCTAAAATATAGATGCATCTACTAAAATCATGTAAAATTTTCTACATTTATGAGTAAATGGGCTCATTTTTCACTCAGATATGCAAGACATGCAGCCCCAACTTTAGTACAAGAACTTTAAGTTCTTTTAGTAAGTGAGATCTTAATCATTTCCTTTGAGAACAATGAACACAAGAATTTCTTGTTCTTTTAGTAAGTGGAATTTAATTAATTCTTTTGAGAACAAGCGCCACAAGAACTTCAAGTTTTTTTAATAAATGTGCACATAAATCTTTATAATTTTTGCATCATTATTGATCAGGATAGTCTAACTGATCATGCCAACTAAATATACATGTGTGCATATTTTTGAATTTGTAAACTTCTGGTTTACCATAACATGTGATTCAATTTCTCTTGTACATGTGTAGTATAAATTTTAAAATATAAATTTCTTTAAAACTTGATAATACGTTGTCCACCAAAAATTATTCCTTTGAATAACAATATATTTAGCTCTTCTGGAGCTTTCAATGAAAACTATTTTCTGGTAGCAATATATAGCTCTTCTAGAGCTTTCAACTGATTTTCAGTTACCAAAACTTATATTCACATTGGCTTATTTTATGTGTCAATTGATAACATATGTTATCTATAATTTCCGAAGGTTTATTTTGCGAACTCATATTGCTCTCTTAAAATTTTCACTTCTTCTGGTAACGATATTATTACCATTAGGGTAGTTATTACAATATTCGCAATTCTGCACTTTTCATAATGTGATTTCTCTCAAGAACTTTTTGCTCTTCTGGAGCATCAATATTTTCAGTACTTTAAAATATAGTACTCACATTTTTCCCTTGCATTTTAATGGAAAATATATCATATGCTTCTGCTAAGCATAAATCGTCACTATAGATTGTATTCAATAAATAATCATGTGAAATAAAATAAATAAATACCATAATATATATACATATAAATAATTAATGCGTAAACTAAATAAACATAAAACAAAGTAAATTAAAAAAGTAATTCTTTTCAAGGTTACGAGAATAATTAGAAGATGATTTATTCCCCTCAAGGTTTATAAGAAAATCAACAACGTCCAAAAGATTTGGACCAACAACGTTTAAATGAGTTGGACCAATATCATCTTCCTCATTTTCGCAAACAAAATTTGCTTCCATTTTCTTTTCTTTAACATTCAACGATTGTTGATTTTTTAGCATACAATAAGTACGAGACCAATGGTTTATAATATCGCATTGGTAATAAAAAAGATTTCATTTACTTAGAATGATCTTTATCATTCTTATCATCCTTATAATTCCACTTTTGTTGGGTTATTACTTTTGTGATCATTATAATTCCACTTTTTGTGGGTATAAGTGCTTTTGAAATGACCATCTTATTCATGTCTATATTCATGGCCTCGGCCACGACCACAACTGCTAATTATTCTTTCCGCTATATAATATCACATTCACTTCATGGAATGGAGCGGCGTAAATTTAACATTATATTTGCATTCACTTTAGGGAGTGCCTCCCATGAAAATTCTTGGAACAAGATGAATTTTCGTAATATGAAGAGAAGTCTATAGTCGAATTTTTCGACGTAGAATAAATATTGCTTTCGAGCAAAATCACCATAATTTATCGCACTTTAAAATTATAATTTAAAGAATAAAAATAAAATAAGAATTTATCAATATTGATTTTCCTCTCGAGAACAATGAAGACATAGCAAATGACCAAAACAACTTCTCATAATAATCTCGTCTCTTTCCAAACTATTATATCATGTAAAACTCAAAACACAATTAAAAATACATACTTTTACCCAAAAAAATAACATAAATAATAATATAAAAATATTAAATATAATCATATAAGTAAAAGTATGAATAAGCATATCGCAACGTAAGCATCTACATATCATCTAACATTTTAAACTTGAAATTTAGGATACAAGCCGTAAGCAAAACAATGTCTAATAGTTCCCGTGTGCTTTCCCATGATACTAGTAGTCTAAATATTGGATCCATGTAATAATAACTAAAATTTTACACATAGGTAATTCACCCAACTTGTGTCGAACTCGAAGTTAATTGCCTATCAGCCATAAAACATCACAAGATATCGCACGATGCTAAGTATATAGCTTATTAACCGTGATAACATGAATTTATTGTTGGAGAGAGAATGCTTTGTGCGTATTATTATTTAAGATCCAGTATCAGGAACCATGATAGTTGATGCGGACTATGAAATTAACACGACTTGATTTTCGTGCATTTTTATTTGTCTCTCAACGAACCTATGCCCTTCGTATTCAATAGCAGCAACAATATGTTTAAGCCATAGTGAATTACTAAAATAAATTCGATTCTACGTTGAACCGAAGATAAATTCGATTTTACGTTGAACCGAAGATAAGTTTTGAAGGTTTGAGCGAGCCATGGATTTTGAAAGCACTCAAAGACCTCGCGAAAGTAGAGCCAACTCGTGCTGATAACATGTTAGAAATAAAATAACGAACAACAATAACAAGAACAATGAACAAGAGAGAGATTTGTATTATTCTCAATATTCAAGTGTGTACAATACCTTCATCAAATCATCTATTTATAGGCATAAGAAGAACATAATATATGAAACTCTAATTAATAAAGATAATATTTCTAATGATAAAGTAAATTAAATTTTCAAGATAAAGTTCTTATCATGATAAACATCCATAAAAAAAACTTGTATTTGTTAATTAGGCGTCCAAATAACTCGAATGATTAAGAAATCAATCGAAAATACTGTATGAGGCAAAAAGCTAAAACCAAGATGATATACTAGTTCTGCAAGCATAGACCAAGACTCAATAAATGTATTCCATTCATATACACTCAGTAACAGACTGAGATCATCTTTCATGAGCAGCTGAAAGACTTCGCATACAAGGAATAGAACCCTATAAATATAATTTGCTTAAAGTTTTTCAAATGGTCTGAAGAAAAACAGCCATTTCTCTTGCTTCTCACCATCTTCCGAAAGTTAGATCGAGGCCTCAACCCCAAAAATACCAATACTTCTGTACAGATTTATGGCCACCAAAAATAAGAGCTTGACCTGGTTTTCTAGTAATTAAGAACTGCAGAAAGGACTAGTAAAAATGCAGAATCTCCCATCACTTTCTTCGAGTTAAAGCTCTAGCAGATAAATATAATAGAAGTAGATGATGGGTGTAGCTATTTCAGATTTTTTATCCATTTTCTTTGACTATGTTAGATAATAACTACTTAAATTGTCCACAAGATAGTCGTACTGCAATCCATGCCCGTAATCAAGCTTCTCACTTGTTGGTGCCACTGCATTTTGAGTAGAATAAGGATTTCCAACACTGACCTTTGCATTAATTTTAGCCCTTCCTTTGACATAGCGTTTGTTGTCAGTTGGGAACTCTGCAGTGAGCTTTCCCATCTGCTTTTGCAGATCAGCGACTGTATCGTTTGCTGATTTCCCCTTTGCATTTTTCTTACCATCAACGAGCTTCAACTCCAACCTATACAAGGCACAAGCATCACATTTGTTGATTTCGTATTCATAAAGGTGCCACTCGAAATGGTTTAGTGGCTGTGGATCCATGTAGTATGATCTCTTCAGTCCTCCAAATTCATTCATAACTTGCTTCCTTGACTCATGCCAGCCACGCCCGCTGTAATCCGGCAAAGACCTCTGCTTTCTATTCCCACTTTCAAATGCTCTTCGAGGCTTATCAAAAAAGAGCCACTCCCTAATTGATTCACCCTCAAGAACAGAAAGGTCAAAGAGCTCTGCAATCAAAGAAGAAAATTAGTTAATTTCACAAGTTAAAAAGAGTATGATGTCTAATGTATATTCTGTTCCCGCTCATAAAAGTTGCCACAAGAACCAAGTAAAGCAATATTGGTAAGACATACCAGGAGCATTCCATGGAGACTTTGCAGTTGCAGCACCCTCACATTCTGGTATACCCACATCTTTTCCTTGTGCCTTAGCACTGAGAGCAGCAAAGAGCAGTCCATCCTTGAGGCCTATGCCACCGGGTCGCAGAACCGGTCCCATTCCAGGTGGCCCTTCATTCATTGCTAAACTAGCATGAAAGCTACTACAGTAGTCTTGACACCAGTTCAACCCTTGAGCAGGCCTCGGACAATCCCAAAGTGAACACTTTGGACCTAAGAATGCAGATGGTGGCAGGCATACACTTGGCAGATAGCTAGGAGTATGAAGCATGGCATCCTCTTCAGCAAAACCTGTACCATTGTAACCTGTGTAGAACTGTTCAAAATCCTGATGCAAATTAAACTGGTGGTACTCCAATTGAGTAGCCCCTTCCAAGTTGTTAATAGGCATGGAATGGACTCCTGAAGGCGAGTCTTTGCAATGATCAACTGATGGAAAACAACGCTGATGTTGTCCCTGATTCACTCCATAACCCTGTAAGAACATGTTGATTATAAACCTTGCCAGTGAATGCCTTTTCAACATTATAGCATGTGAAAGAAAAATGGAAACTGTTAAATAGGAAACATTCATGAAATATAATCAGAGAATAGCCAAAGGATTCTTTAGGGAAATATAGCTTTAATGCAAAACTACAAAAAAAAGGTAAATTAAATCCCTAGTAAGCACAAATAAAGATCTAGGTACAAAAGCATGCATGATGTTGACGACAAGGGAGATAAGCAATTATTGATGCTGAGAAGGGATATCTTAGAATGAAGTTCACTAGCTGCGCCCGTCCTATTCATCGAGTGTGCAACAAATGAAACATATTTGATGCTCTGCTTTCCTATGTTATCATATATCCTCCCGTATTTATCACAGAAACAAACAATTAGTTATTAGTGAAACTAATAACATTATACTAAGGTTTACGGTAACGAAATCCTGTTTACCACAACTAGAAGAGAACTGCAAGCATAGTGCAGTAGCAGGTAGCCTTCTTCTCTACTCTATAACACCATTCCAAGAAAGACAAATTACAAACAGTCATCAAGCAACATGATTTTTCATCTTTCACTACATTCTAGAAACTAAAACAAAATCATGTAACATATACAGCTCCCAATCCCGTATTTACATGAGAATGAAACCAAAGGCTTCAAAAAATAAAGAAATCTCTCATCCCTTAGGATGGATAACTTAACTAGATGCTCGTGTTGACCTGAGGTTACTGAATAAACTTGTTATCACTCCAACCATCATGAAAATTCCAAACAAAATAAAAAGCAAAGAATCCAAGTAAAAAGTGAAACTACCTCTTGGAAAGCAGCAGTATCTCCTACTTGAAGGTTTTGATCATTAGGCTCAGGCTTTGGAGCAGCTAATACACTGGTTGCATCATCTTCCTCCTCACAAAGCTGCAGCAGCCGATAAATGTCTGATGAAAATGAACCAAGACTCCCTCCCTGTAAGTCACATGAAGATCACAATTCTCAATCATAACATCTTAGATAGTATTTTTCAGCCTCTTAAGATCAAAACTCATAAGCATCTATCATGGTACAATTTCAATTGCCACAGATTCACACCGATTTAAAAAATATGCGAGATTAAAATGAAAGTTATATGTGCAGTGCTAACTTGTTGCAATGAAGATGCCGGAGAAGGTTCATTGAGCTCAGCTTTCCATTCACGGAGCATCTGATGGACTTGCTCCTCAAGGACTGCGGCATCGATGCTGCGGCTCTCCTTCCTGGCAAATTGCAGATCCAAGAAAATCCCCTGCAGGTCATCCACCCGGTTTTTTGCCCTGTCCTTGAAGTGTTTGTGGGATGCAGACTTGCAGTTGATTTTTGAACCTTTTCCCATTAAATAAACAACTCCCACCAAGACCCAGCAATCCAAAACGCAATAAATCACAAACTTAAGATCAACCCAGATTAAAATTTACTCCAATCGTCACTACTCTTGTTCCTGAAATTTATAACAATATATGTTGGTTACAACTAACAATAGTGGGAAAATGAAACTCCCCATTTGCAATCAAAGCAACTGAGATTCAGACGGTTGTATAACCTTTATATAAAAAAAGGAACCGAGCTGGAAAAGATTAGTAAATCATGATGGATAAATTTACATCATATCCAGATAAACTGAAGTCCTATGAACACAAATATTAGAAAACAATTAAAAAATCTGGATTATATCTAAAAAGAAAAGCAACCCAGTTTTCCAAGTACCTTAAAACTGAGATTAAAGGAAGACGGCATCATGTCAAAGGCAAATTGTAGAAACAAAAGAGATGTAAATAGTTTATCTTAGAAAGCTAACCAGAAAAACACCGAAGTTCCTCACTTTGGATGGAGCAAGCGCTGAGGCACAAGTAGAATAAGAGAAATAGAGAAAGTAAGTGCTGGGAAATGGCAAAAAAAATAGAAAAGTAATTTATTCGATGAAACAAAAACAACAAAAGAGAAAAGGCATATGCTGCTTAGGTGTGTGTCTGTGTTTTTTTTTTTTTTTATCTTTGGTGGTCTTTTGCTTTTTTAGTTTGTTATTTTATTTTTAAAAAAAATATTCTCAATTACAGAATTAATTTAAGTGGTAAATAATTTGGTTTTGTTTATTTATTTTTTGAGTTTAAAATATTTTATATGTAAAATATTTGTTAGAAGACTCACCAATTAAAATAAGGAAAAAACTTTGATACACAGGCCGTGTAAACTTTACACGTGCCTTTTAGTTTTAGATGTTAGGGTTTTAGTTTAGGGTTTAAGGTTTAGGAGTTTAGATTGTAGGGTTTAGAATTTAGTGTATAGTGTTTAAGGTTTAGTTTTTTAAGGTTAGAGTTATGAATTTAAGATTTGAGCTTTTATAGTGTAAATATACAAGCTTATGTAAAATTATTTTTATATAGCATGTGTATTAAAGTTTAACCATTTAAAATAAAGAGTATGACCCAAATTAATTTAGACTGACAACTAAAATAGCAACAAAAAAATTATTCGCGTATCTCATAGAAAAATATATAAAAAAATCCTCAAAAAAATATAGAAAAAATTTGCCCCTTTTCAAGTATAAGAATTTTTTCGTGCAGAAACAATTTTAAGATTTTCATTTTAATTTATTGTTAACAAATATTATTTAATTTTAATTTTATAAATTACAAGTAAGATGTGATAATTTATAAAATCAAGTGTTGAAAATAATTAAAAACATTTGAATATAAAAATTGCAAAATTAAAATAAAAATAATTAAATAATTTATAAACATTTTAAACTGTGGAAAAACTTATTTTACATTTCTAACTTTATTTTAAAAAATTGTTTTATTTATTTTTAATCATGAATTATAACGTCAAAAATTAAATTTTGGACATTATATTAGAGATTTAAAACATTATACAACTAGTCCAGTTAATTGTTAGTACATTTCTTGTTTTTAAATATAAATTAAAAAAAACATAAAAGAAATAAATAAAATATAATTAATTGAAAAGATTCACAAAATTACTACTTATTTACTTATATTTTTCAAACTTTCATAATCTATTATTTCTTAGCTTATTTTCTCAATTAAATCTTTATGTTGAGGGTTTTTTTTATTAAATCCCCATCCAATAAAAAAGAAACCTTGTTTGAAACGTGGCAAACAAGTATTTTCAGTTGAAAGAAACATCATTTCTCTATATTTTGGATATAAATTATTTGTTTTCTTAAAAAGGGAAGTGAACTATATTTGCTTTAAACAATTCATTAGTGATTTAGCAATGAATAATTGGCCATTATTCATACAATAACATGATAATAAAATTGAAGTTTATAAGAATTTAGATATATCGTGTTCAAATATCATCTTTTTAAATATTGTATATTAACAATGGGGAAAAAAAGCATTTCAAGTTTAAATAATTTGGAAAAAGACCCTGAATTTTGGTGGTTTCACACATTTATCAGAATTGATTTAACAATTATTAATCCACATAAAATTTTAGAACATTTCATATATATCCAAATAGATTCTCACCTTAAGAAATAACCAAGGATGATCCCTTTGGTGAGAGTGGGGGTGAGAAAGTGGGGCAAGAAAGGCATAAAGAGAAGTCCCACTACCAGCAGTCCACCACCACCACCACCACCACCACCACCAGATTCCTTTATTTCTGCTGCTAAGATAAAAGATGCCTAATTCTTCCTTTCACATTTATTAGATTGGGGCGCTTAAAGATAGGGTTGCAGTGTTTAAGAAGGGAATGGCTCACTATTCAAGATAAGCAGGCATTATTTCCCTCACCAAACTAACCCCATCCAACTTCAATCACTCACTAATAGACACCATGCAATTCTCCATCTATTCAGTGACACAAATCACAACCTATGCATGAATGACAAAATAAAATTTGTGAAAAAATGGAGACTCAACTTTATCTATATGGTTCAAGAGGAATAAAAGGGGAAGCTGTCAACATAAGAGATTTAGTACAAAAGAACACCACAAACACCAATAAAGCTTCAAATATCAAAGGCTAGGCCTCCTCAAAATTCCAATGCCTAAAGTCTGAAAGTGTCCAATGCTTATCAGCCAAGTTCTAAGGCACAAATGGATCCATACCAACCCTCCACTTGGCACATGTAAGCATGTGCTCATTGTGTGGGTGTCGAAGAGTTCTAGACAGGGAAAATTTTGTTCTAATGATAAGTTCACACTGCTGGCAGAGCTGTTTTTCGGTAAAGTGATGGCAAAGCTTATAAACATTTCTGTTCGTAGAAGTAAACTAGAATGATCCATCTCTTTGAAACAAGCAGACCATGTTATGCCATGTCAATCAACATCCTTGAATAAACTCATAAAAGCATCATAGATACAATCTCTATCTTTATACATGTTCTTTTCAGAAAATTTTAAAACAATGATTTAGTTGTATAATCTTTTCGACGAACAATCGAAACCAGAATACAGTCCAAAATGAGGGCTCGATGTTGAAAAGAATGACAAAGAAGAATGATTCCCTTATTGAGGGGCTGATTAGAGACCTGTATAATATATTAGAATTGGAATAAAAAAATAATACTCAACTTATTTGCGAAGCCGCCCATTTACATCAAGCTGGTTTTGCCAATTCGCCCCCTTCCACATTAGCAGGTTTCAATTTGAAAATACCACCGAGTCCCCGTTGCTTAGCAAGTTGCTCCAGTTCTTCAAGTTTATGTCTAAGAAGTTCCACTTGTGTAGCTAAGTCCTCATTTCTTTTCTTCATTGCCTGAAATAATAATGAACTGGGCTTGTGAATTAGAGGAATTAGAAAATCAATTATTCCCTGAGGAGTAGAACATGCAAATACTCATCACCGTGCTTCTTTCATGGATAAAGAAACCTTTCAAGATCTTCATGCATAAATAAGTCATAGATTAAACATATGCTGTTCAGACTCGAGATATAGGTACGCAACTAACACAAGTATGTCCCAATTCTTTTAGAATCTTTTCCGTGTATTTGGAAGATAATTTTCTGAGTATGTGTTAGACAAGGGCCATAGATGTCAGACACAGGTATTGCAAGAAAAATGAAGAGTTAAGGTAACAGAGGATTAAACACCATCTTGGTTAGCATCATGTTAAAATCACCTACAAAAAGAAGCAACAATAAAACATAGGAGATTGTTCAATGAATACCTCCAACTCTTCTCGGCGTGCTGCCTCCTTTTTGGCTTCCGATCTAGAACTTCTTTGAACCTCAAAGATCAACATAGCTCCTGCAACCTATATACAGACTCCAACATGTACAAAATCATAAACCTTCATGAGAAGTATAGGTTCAGGAAAAGCAAGTACGGTAGGTTTTGTCATTTCATGCAAATACCACCACTTGGCATCTCATGCAAATACCATCACTTCATTAGCACATCAAGGGCAAGAATATATCAAGTATAAAGAGGCAGAAATAGCAGCTAAAGGGGCAAAAATCCTTCATGATTACCAAGATCCACTAGTTGCTAAACCTTAAGCTATCATACATATTCTACTCGATAGAACCAGTGATGTATCTAGAATCTAGTTAGATCGCAGTTCACTAACGATGCTAAATATTGAAATGCAATGTAACTCGGGTGATTGATTATTGCATTCCAAAAGATTATTCCTAGGAAGAAGTTATCTATATCAGGTGCTGAGCAAAAAAAAATCCACCAGGTGAGCATATGTCTAATACAAGGTATTGGCAGGTAGTACATGTAGAATACTTTTTGTTCAGGTAGAAACAAACAAATAGCAACATACATGCAAATACACATATATATATATACCAGGTGTGTGTGTGTGATTTTAGCATATTTCCAGCTTGATTCATTTTATTTATTTGGGAGGAGATGACAAAAGCTTTCGGTGACAGCATCAGTAATCTACATCATACAACAACAAAAAAAAGTCACTCGAAGACTTCTAGAAACAGTAATAGGAAGAATAGCTAGGGAACGACTATTACTGTGAAGACAAAAAGTTCCCCAATAAGATCTACAGCAGCCTGAACAGCTTTTTCCTCATCCAAGGGCCGTATCTCAACATCCGTTGCATGACTGTAAATGCGTCTTTGCATTCTAGTTGTGATTTGATGGTTTGCCTGGTTCCATACATTGGCACTGGAATTAATACTATGGAATCTATAAACTTACAGCAGAAACATACAACAGCAGCACTATGCTGCAATCTTGATAAACAAGTTGTGAAAAGTTAGCTCATATAAGAAACATAACTTCATAGCTTAATTTAAACACAAGTGTCAAACATTGAAGGGAAAAGAAATTATTAATGTATCAGGAGAAAGCAAACACAAGGAGCAAAAGACAGATAACATCATTTGAATCAAATGTAATAACGTTATGGAAATGTATATTTGAACACTGGCAGTAAGAATTTACAAATGCAACACTACAAATTCCTAGTGATTCAATTTGCTAAAAAGGGGTTAATAATCTAATGGCAATATATGATTGATTCCATCCTTCAACCAAATGGATCCTCGAATCAGACAACAGTTCTGGGTAAATATTTCAAATCAAGTTCTTACAATTAGACACAAGAAATATTAAGACCGAGAATGATATACCCATACTTTTTCTTCTACAGGCATTTAATTGCAGTTTTTTATATTCGCAATCTCAGGCCGCATAAATGGGTAGATTTGATTTTGAAATGTTTCGGAAAGGCAGGCCCTTCTTAGCTTTAACCTCCCAAATCAAATTGAAAAGGAAAAACGAAACAAAAGAAGCAAGAAAGAAATTTTGTACCTGAGCAATGCTAACAATGAACTGACGGAACTTGGGGGCATACGCAGCCTGTCGCTTGAGCCGAGCAGCCACCGGTTTACTCAGAGTTTTTAAGGCCAAAGTTCCTAGCTTTAACAGTGGCAGTACCATTGTTTATAATCTGATTTTCGTTACTTTTTTTTCCTCCGATTAATAATCAAACGAAGGGAACGCAAAACTTATTAAGAGAGAATGAAATGAGAAAATGGGTGATCGCTGCTTGGTTTGACTTCGTCAGGGTCAGAGTTCCTTGATAAGGAGGAAAATTAGACTTTTCCTTTTTAAGTGACTCCCACCTAACGGGAATCTACATGTTGCTGAGGCGTAACAGCATACATTTGCACATGCTTAGGGCACCATGTTTGGTTCTTGAAAGTTGGAACTCGCCGCCGAGTCCTCAGTTATTATATAATTTTTTTCCAATAGATTTCATTTTCTTTACCGAGTAGTTGGAAAACGTTGAGTTTCAACCCTTGAGCTGAAATGAACGCAAGTGATTTCTTGCCGTTCACATCTATCCGAATTAAAATTTTGAGAATGATTGTTAAACGGTTAATGTTTGGTACCATATATATCTCACTTCCGAGGCCGAGGGTCCTGCAAAAAGGCATCGACAATAACTGAACATGCAAAAAGGCACGGATGATGGTAAAAGAACTCGATGAATGCCATATACTGCAAACTGGAAACGATTGAGATCTTGCCATAGACAAATACAGAAGAATGCCATAAAAACAACCTGTCTTACATACTACTAAAACAAGGCTAACAACTTTGCAAACACAGAAGAAGAGTCATTCCCTCGTTCAGCATTTTCAGATCATTGCTTATTGTACGTGTCACATCACACCAACCAATTCCTTTGTGCCCGTCAACTCCAGTAGTTATATACAAGAGTTATATCACTGTCTCGTGGATAAACATTAAAAGACTAGGCCTTTCCTCCAGACTAGGCGAGGAAAACCAAAAAGAATAGAATAAAACAATTTCATCGTAATCTGGCCTTCTTCAAAACCATAGCCGCTTTTTTTCTGCAAAGGAAAATAGGCATTTTCATCAAACTAATCAGTCAAGACAAGCATTGTAGTTAACAAGTATAGCATATTCAGCTAAAGTTAAAATGTAAGCAGAAAAGCCTAAACATTTAGTTTTCAGATCGCGAATAGGATTGTTTTAAAATACGATACCACATTAAAGAGAATTACCTGAACAAAATCCAGTTGGTTAGTTGTGCTGTCCATTTCAGTACCCAACTCATCTAATATTTTCTCCTGAAACACCAAAGTACTAGCATATGAAATGCTAGTTGGTATATTATAGATCCTACACAGATATTGAACAGAACTTATTAAATAGAGTAGCAATTCATTTGTGAATTATGAATAAGATTAAAAAAATCAGGTAAACGGTAAACCAAAGAGATTATAGTAGCAGGTACTCTCACCTGTGCCAGAAGTTCTTCATGTATTGTAACTTGTAAGCCCACCACCTCCTATTCTCTCAACACCAGCGCTAAGCTCATCCAACTCCTCATCTTGCTGCCTAAAACAATAAAAAAAACTGGTAAAATTGGACAACGGAACATGTTGAAACAAATGCATAGAAGAGAAACAGAAGTCAAGATAACTCAGACTTTATATGAAGCATTTGTCAATCTGATTTCGGTTCAATAAAGTCATCGTTGCCTTCTGCAATATACTGGTTGATGCGAATCTGAGAGTTCCATTAATTGGCGGCGCAACGCACTTGTCCTACTACCATTCTCCTTTCTAGAGCTACAGACTTGTTCACGTTTCCTACCTGATTCAAAAGAATAATCCTTAAAAGGGGATTCAACATGAGTTGCACACAATGATTCCATCATTTATAATAACAGAACAATGCCCCAATCAGCAAATAACATTACTGAATAAATCTCCAGTCTTCTTTTCTTGATCGTGAATAAATCTCCAGTCTTAGATTAATGTAACAAGTACAAAGTTGATACCTGAGTACGGCAGTGGTGGTCCATCTCCTTCGGTTTTCAAGTTCTTTATCATCAATGGCATACCAAGAAGGTCTCCAGTCCGATTCAAGAAGAAAGCTTGATTTGAATACCTGCCACTCGGTTCTTGAAAATCAACAAAAAGAAAAATACCCAAAACGTCATCTAATTGAAAATCCCAAAACAAAGAAATCAAGAAATCTTTTTTTCCTTTAACAATGTTCAAAAAGAAAACAAAGACCCAACTTACAGATTCTTGAATCCCTTTTTTGACGATATAAAATGGATCTTGAGCTTTTAGACATCTTGTAACTTGTATCGTGTAAACATGCAAAGAACAATCCTTTAGCGGTAATTCGTGCTCAAGGGGGAAAAACAATAGCAAAAGTTTTTACATGATTCTTACCTCTGCCACTAATCTGAGGAAAACCAGTATTTTTCCCACAGTTTTGAAGGATAATAGGAGGGAAGTGAAAGGATTGAAGGGACAACAAAACAATAAAAATAGATTCATAACAATGGACGTTGTCACTTTTAGTTAAGGGCAGGCCGACCTACTGGATAATTCGAGGCCCCTTACCCCACCATTGGATCTTGGGCCTTGTATTAAATGGTTAAGTTGGCCTATACCCAATGCAATTTAGGGTGCACGTTACCTAAATTTCAAAGGATCGAAACACCTTAGTCCTTAATCCTTAGGCAACCTGCATTCGGTCTATTTTTATATATTAATAATTTAATAAATTGATGAAAATAAATAAAATAAAATAGATAAAATAAATTTTATCATAATAATCCTCTTAATCAAGCCGAAATAATTGAACTAATACATTTTTTTTCTTAAAATTAAAAAAGTATACTTGATTGGTCGTAAAACCCGGCTTTGAGATTACAAAATAAGATATTACATCTTCATTTTATCTTTCTCTTGTATATCTTTCGTCTATTATTTTATGAGTTTAAACTTTATAAACAGTCCCTTAAAAGACATATCACTTGTTTATGCAAAATAAAATTTTGTAAAACAAAATGATTCTAATTTAACGTTAGAAATACTAAAGTAATTTTATCTTAGTCATTGACAAAATAGTGTTGTATCGTCCTTGAAAGATTAAACTTTATAAAAGGGAGTTGAAGTCGAATTTACCATTTGTTTTTTAGTTCTATTTAGGACAAATTTAATTAGTTTGAAGTCGAAATCAAATTATATTTCCTCTCTTTTTCGCCAATGAAAACGGTTCAACGTAATTATTCTACAATGCCTACACACACAGTATGTATATATATATATATATAATTAAATGCCATAAATAAAGGTACAAAGATTGAAAAGAAAAGGCTAAGGGTAATAGTGGTTTGTCGTAATAAGTTGAAGACAAATGGTAATGGGTTCGTATCCTGAAAGAAAAAGAAAAGAAAAGGAAAACAATAGTGTGACTGCAAAACATAAGGCTGAAACGATTATGACCGTCCGTCTTCACCCTTTGTATTGTTTTTTGTTTTTGTTTTTGCATCCGATGTGATTAGGGCAAACTGCAAAGAGTTGCGCATGAATTAATATAAGTAATGAATTGAAATCCAAGTGCTAATCAAAAAACGCTTCATACTTTTTGTTTGTATTGTAACAACATCGTTTTTCATTTTTTGCGTGTTTGGGATGTTGTAACTTGTCTACTTAACCCATGAATTGATGCTAGAAATACTTTTTTCTTGGGAAAATTAATATAAAATATTTGGTGTTTAAATACTAATAATTTTAGTTTAACTTGGTGTTTAAATATTTAAATTTCTATCAATAAAATTTTGCTTTCGAAATACTCTCCTACCTTTATTTTTTTGTGTTATTGGTAACTTAATATACGTTAAATATAAATTCTGATGAAAATAAATCAATTTTTTTGTCTGGCACATGGTTTGCAAGTAACTTGTTTTTAATTTTTCTTTGGTTTTTGAGTTTTATTTTCATTTAAAATTAATTATGTGTAAAATATGATTATATTTGGGATTTAGCCCTATGACTAATACACTTGCTTATCTTCTTGGGGACCCAGGTTTGAGTTCTAGCTCTCCTTCAAATCTTATTTATTTATTTATTTATTTTTTGTTGCGGTGGTAACGAAACTTTAAAAAAAAAATATGTGAAGGAAAAGGGTGATAGTTGGGTGACCACCAGAGTGTGTATTCAGTTAATCGATGGAATTGAATTACTTAAAATTCATTAATCAGATTTTTTATTTTTAACCGTTAATCGAACTAAAAAATTAGTTAATACGGTCGGTTTTCGAAATAGCTGAAATTTATTATAAAATTTTGAATAAATTACACAGTTGATCACTAAATTATGCTACAATATCTTTTTAGTCACTAAACTTTCATTTTATGTTAATTTGATAAAAAGTTTAATGACTATTTTATAATATATGGAAAAAGTATTGATCATTTTATAATTTTTAAAAGTTCAATAACTAAAAAATAAATATATATTTAATATTTAATATGTAATAAATTTGGTTAATTAACCGATTTCGAACCGAATTTCTCAAAAAAATAACCGTTAACCGAACCTACTTAAAATTAACCGACCGAAATAACTAAAAAAATTTGATTCGATCGATTAATTAGGTTAAAACCGAATAATGCACACCTCTAATTACCCGTGTAGTTTTTCCTATACTTGTATAATTTCAACAAAGTAGAAGTACATTGGGTTGGATCCATCTCAATGTGAATCTAATCGAAGGACTTCATTTCATGGCATGCTATCCACTATGTTGTTTCAAACTGCAATAATTGATTTTGGGAAAACCTATGTGTTGTTTCAAACTGCAAATATTAATTTTTTGGAAAACCTATGGACAAGTAATTATTTTGATTTCCCTATGTCTTAGAATAATGTCCTACTCCAAATTCATTAGATGCCATTAAAAAATGAACCAATTCTTATACTAAAACACCAGTCAAAGGGGCATCATCATAACTTACAGGATCGGTTAAGATAAAGAGTACTTATGTTAACAATAATCACGGTTGCCTAAACATTATGATATCTCAAGCATTACAGGATTTTGTGTGTTCTTTTTATCGTACGGTGCACGTGAGACTGAGCACCATCATTTCTCCCTTTGAATTCTTTCCCACACGCGCGTACGCCCACACATATAATAAATATCTTATGTATGTGTAATGTGTTCTTGTATATACTTGAAGGCTTTCGGCCATTGTTTTTCCATTTGAATTTGTAAACTACATGTCGTGAATAAAAAAGGGAAAAAGATTTTTATCTAAAAAAAACCCTGTCAATATTCAAGACATAAGAAAAGTAAATTTATTTAGAAAAAAAACGTGTAAATCTGTCACATTCTCCCTCTTTTAACTTGATATACCGATGCCTAAGAGTGAATATGTGGGTAATTTCTTTAATTAGTTAGATAATTTTTCAAAGAGAGTGAGTAAATTTCTTTTTATTAATGTGGATTTGCTTTCACATTTATTATTATTATTATTATTGCATTAAAATGTCAGAGATCATCAAACCTAAAAAAAAAACATTAACCTAAAAATAATTAAAATTGAGAAACTCCCTAGTCTACAGATAACACGTTAAAAGAACATATTTTTACCATTAACTCGTCTTTTCCATCCAAGGGAAACAATGCCCTAAATATTGAGCCTAAAATAGCAACCCCTAACCAGGCAGGTGCGGTTAAATGGTATGTAGAAGTATATTGTTTTATGGTTTCCCACCAAGGGAACTGCCTCATATTTCACGTCACTCCAAAAATACCCCAAAATACCAAATTCCATACAATATTAGATATTTCGGATAATACTCTATTACGAATACAATTAAATTTTCCCACACTCACAAAATGAACGAAAAACATTTTACATTCAAGGTATATTTATGAAAATCTATTTAATATATGCTAATAAATGAAGTGGTAAACTTCGATAAAAAAAAATGAAGTGGTGAAGGATTTCTACAAACCCATCAATCTTGTGATTAATCCATAAATAATAATTTTATTTAGGCTTAATACTCACAAAGGTGCATAATCTATACCTTTTGTTCCAGTTTAATGCCTAATTTTTTTAGGCCACTTTGTGTCTAACGTTTTTTCGTAACTTATATTGGGTTTTTCCGTCAACGGCCATTAAAAACTTTCCGTTATCTAATAAAAACACAACACGTGGCATATTCTGGTATTTTCTTTCATTTTTATTTTTTTAAAAATAAGAAAATCTTTAATTTTATAAAAAGAAAACCTAAAATCTTTTTTTTGATAAATAGAACTTTATTCATCCAAGCAAACTCAAAAAAACTAATGTAGGGTAAACTCATATTGGGTTTTTTTTTTTGAAGTATGCTTTTCTGTTATCAGCTTATAATATCGTCATAAGTCGTAATAAAGTTTCTGTCAGGCCTTAAGGTTACTATTATAAAAAAAAAGGGGAAACTTTAAGTTGATATATACCTGAAAGAATATTGTTCCACTTCATTTTTTTACATAATTCATGTAGAGGTCTTGCTTTTTGCTTAATATTTGTAGAGACAGCGAGTCTACCTAGTTTAGAAGCGGTGTTGAGCAGTACTGCTTTATCCTGCAAAATACTTGTTGGGTAATTAATAATTACCCCTTATTCATGCCGCCTAGACCGTGCTTTAAGCAGAATGAACATGAAAAACGTGGTATTGTTTGGTGCAATCACTCTTAGGGCCAAATTATTTTGGTTTGCATATCTGGAAGGTGCTTGTACGTTGCAATTTAAAAATAATGTTCAGTTCATTCGCATGTGGAATTTCATATGATTGTTTTGGATGCTTTGGTTTGGTCAAGCTAACTAGTTGTCTCTGTTGCACAATGTTTTGAATATCTCCTCCTTAGTTTATGATATTTTTAAAGCAAACTTGAGATTTAAGGTAGTAGTCCCCCCCCCCCCCACACACACTTTTTTTGCAGGTAAGGTGGGATGATATTGGCATCAAAAGGCATAACAGGGTTTCTCCTTGGGAAATTGAACCATCTGGTTCAGTATATAGTTCTAACAGCTTGCTCTCTCCTGGTTCTAAAAGGAACAGGGTTGAGCTGCCTTCAGGGAAGCCTGAATTTGTCATTCCTGGTAGGTTCTTCTGCATAGATAATTCTCTTTCATGTGTTATGCAACATTGTTTGACATAGTCATTGACAACAGATGGAATTGGAGCATCAGACTTTGGGGAATCTTTGCGGTTCCAGAAGGTCTTGCAAGGTCAAGAAATTTTGGGTTTTAACACTTGTCATGATGGTGCTGATAGTTGGATAATGCACCAGTCTGAAATAAGACGGTGCTTTCCTGTTTCTAATGGTTCTGGTATTGCTGCAGCAATACAAAATGTTAGTTGAGACACGCTGGTGAATCCTGATATCTCCTATAAAGGTGTAGGCTTTGAGGAATCTTTCGGATTCCATATGGTCTGGCAAGGTCAAGAAATATTTGTAAACCCTTCACGTAGAAGAGGTCCAACTGCAGATGACAATCGAGAACATGACAGTCCTGGTGTCCCTGATACGGGTCAGTTTTTGGGAACTAGAGGTGGATGGCTGTCTATGTTGCAGAGTTATAACACTCCTGGTCAAATAAGACCATCTTCACAAGTATCCTCACCATCTTCGGTGCTAAAGTTCCAACATGCAAGCAATTCATTTCTAAACTTCAATCCTATTCATAACTTCAATAACCTGGAAAAGGAGCAAGAGGTTAACAAAGGAAGTTCCTTTTGTGCTCCTGAAATATATGGTGGAAGGTTATTGCCATCTTCAACTGGTGAACATGATTCCCATAGGAGGGATCTTGGAAGCATGTATTCATTTGGTCATTCAGTTGATGATGTTCGGCTTTGTGATTCTCAAATTCTGCCAGCTCAATCAACATTTAGGACGAGTCAAGAATTAGCTACCTCGTGTAAAAGCAGTTGCAGACTTTTTGGTTTCTCCTTGACAGAGGGAGGTCATGATGGTACTAAGGAGGACAACATGGTGCAGACGACCTCATCGTTGGGCCCTGGAGCTTTCTTACCTGGTATAGGAGAACAGTTTAACACAGCCTCCGGTCACAGTTGGAAGCAATTATACCGAAGTAAGCAACTTCTATGTTGATGTTGCATTGTAGTGCAGGGATACATGCGATGAAATAGAATGGAATGCCGGCCCCGCCAATAAGGAGATCTGTATACATGCGTTTTGAACCTCTAGCTAGAGCTTGATGAATACGATGATGTGATTGGAAAGTTGTAACTTTATTAGGTCTGCTTTTTTTGTGGGAGAAAGGTTGGGAGCAATTTACAATCAAGTGTCACATATGAAAGTATCCATGGAGAATGCTAATCTGATTTGAAGTGCTTCAGAGAATGTGGTATTTTCCAGTTTCATGGCCTGCTTTCAGGTTGTGTTTGGAGATTCAATCCTTTCAAGTTAATCTGATATCTCAATGGTTATTGGCAGTTCTTTTTACAAGGAACTCTGCAACATTGTCTTGAAAATTACGATATATACTGGTGAAAATGCTGATGCTGATGAGCAGATAGATGCCTATTGTTGCATGTGTGTTTTGATTGCAAGAATCTTTGCCTATTTACCTAAAGGCTTAACCGTAAAATAGGTGCCCAAACTATGCTCTTTTTTCCAATTAGGTGCTCAAATTATTTTTCAGGTCAAATTGGGTCCTAAAGTTTTATTCCGTGACCCATTTAAGGTTCTCCGTTAATATCCATCGTTAAAGGACACGTGTCATTTCCAAAAAATTCCTAAAATTATATTAAAAATAAATAAAATTACTTAATTTTCAGAAATTCTCAAAGTTTTACAAATTCACAAAACAGCCCCTAAATTTCAAAATCCCTAACTCCCCAAAACCTAAATTTCGATTTGGGCCGATTCCGCCACCGATTGTCATGCCGCCACCCACCACATCAATCACCGGATCATCACGACCATTTCACACACCACCTTGTCGCTGGAAATGGACTGACGCCGTACGAATCGTCGAATGATTCTTTCGTACGATTCGCGGCGAACGACGGCCGGAGGGGTGGCGAACGGCGTATGGATTGTTTGGCAAGGGGAGAGCGTTTCATTTTGTCGCCGGCAACGCGGCTAACGCCGGCAGGAGTGGTCGGATTCGGGGGCTTTAGGAATTTGGAGATTATTTTAGGAATATTTAAAAAAATTATGATATATATATATTTTTTATTTTGTTTTATTTATTTTTAATATAACTTTTAAATTTTTCAGGAGATGACATGTGTCCTTTAACAGTAAAGATTAACATCAAACTTTAAATGAGTCACGGAATAAAATTTTAAGTTCTAATTTAGTCCGAAAAATAATTTAGACACCTAACTGAAAAAATGACATAATTTGGGCACTTATTTACTTATTAAGCCTTACCTAAATTTGAATAATTGTAGTAATTATTTTCCATGAGATGTCTTTATTGTATATTGATAACTGCCTTGTTGCTGTATGAACTTCTTGTACCAACCTTGATGCTTGTGGTATTATTCTGTAATGTTATTAGAATGATTTTTAGTTAGTCAACTTAACATTATAGAATAAGTATAATAAGTTGTGTTAATCTCTTAAATAATACTGTTCATATATTAGCAAATGGAAAATCTACGGGAATAGCAGGCTGAGAAAGAGTCAAACCTCAAAACAGCAGCAAATATCATATACAAATGTGTGTGTGTATGCGCCTGCCGCTCTGAGCATTTGACAGTAGATTGATTTTGACGAATAAATTGAAACCGAAGCTTCTGTTCCGATTTGTACTCTTATTTTTCATTGTGTTTATAAACAAATCTAGATGCATGCCATGAATCATGTGTCTTGCCACGTGGTTGACAATTAAAAACTTTACAAATATGGGGGGAAATCATTAAATTTAAATATATGGTGGTAATTTTTAATTTCTGACTGAAGATGATGATGAATTGATGATTTTTTTGGCTTTCCATTTATATTAATGAAATAAATTGAGGTCCACGTCAGGCTGGGTCCCACCTGAGTTATCAAATATAACGAATATGGGTGTCATAGTACCAATCAATAAAAGCCACACACCACATCATTATTTTTTATGTTATTTTTTTCTATTATATAATAACTTTTAAAAAATTAATTTTAAAAACATATAAAAAATATTAATAAAGATTTATTAGTTTAAAAAATAAAAATAATAGTGTAAAAAATAATTTTTATTAATTAATACCGTGATAAGTTAAATTCATAATATAATTTTTCGAACCGTTATTCAAAGGGATGACCAAGTCTAACACGTGGATGAAGGTGACAGGTTGAGAGGAGAACGGCAGCAGGCGGATCTTTAATGTTATCCTATCCACACATACGCCATGTTTCGTCCAACGAGTCCATGACGCCACTAAAACATTACGTTATCCGACCAAACACAATTTATTTATTTCTTATTTCACGTCAAACTTATCCCTTGGACACCTCCAACACTGTGCTATCAGAACTCCCCAATTAATCGATATCTTATATTTTTATTCAGAATTGTTTTATCATAATGTATTTTTAGATTCATATTATTGGATAGACTCATAACTGAAAGGTATTTTGTGGCCATGCTGACATGGTTAGTAAATTGGAGCATCTGTAATAGCTACACATGTTAAAAAGGAATGTCATCAATAATTAACTGATGACGTTTAGATACTATTTGTATGGTAAATTTTTCTCACCTTTCTTATATTTTCAAGGTAATTGCTATTTTTTACCATTAAGTTTGTGCTTGTATTTTAGAGGGGGTTTAATTCAATATCTTAACTCAGTCTCCTAAATAATTTTTTTTAACAAAACTAAATTCTAATCCTATTTAAAGAATAAAAGAAGGAAAATGACGTTTTTAATAGGTCTAAAATTTATGACCTAAAAAAATAAAAAAAATAAATAAATAGTTTGGTCAACCGACTAAATGTGTTTACTCTTAAATAATTTTTTTTTGAATAATTTCAAATCTTGTGGAGATTATATATTTTTTTATTTTCACATGCAATTTGAGCGAAAGAAGGTGCGATTGCCATTGAGATAAATGTCTTTCGTCTTGGTTTTCTGCTAGACACACATTGTAAAGGATAAAAACGAAATGTCGCGCTCAACTTCGGAACCTTGCAATATGCTTGGAATCCGTTTACCAAGCGGTGACGTTCGCCAACATCACCCTCTCCCCCCTTGACGTACCAGATTGCGTAACTGGCGTTGACCTCAGAGTCTTCTCCCCATTTATATACTCTCTTTAACAACGATATAATCCCCGCTTCCCCCTTTCCAATTCATATTCTATTATATTCCATGCAAGAAGCAATTCCTTATAAATCACACATGGCTGCCACCGGCGCCGGTGGCCGTTCGCGGCTTCACAATTCTCGTGAACGCGCCGATAACGGCGGGAGACGTCGACTTGTTACTAACGATAGCGAAACTAGCGTAAGGAAATTGGTGGTGGAGAATGCGGTAATAATTTTCGGTAGACGTGGTTGCTGCATGAGCCATGTCGTGAACAGGTTGCTACTAGGGCTTGGGGTGAGCCCGGCGGTCTGCGAATTCGACGAAGAGAAGGAAGAGGCTGTGCTGAATAAACTGTCGATAATCAACGGTGGTGGGATTCAGTTCCCGGTTGTATTCGTGGGAGGGAAGTTGTTTGGTGGTTTGGATAGGGTCATGTCTACGCATATTACTGGTGAATTGGTGCCTATTTTGAAAGAAGCTGGTGCTTTATGGCTATGAGAAGAACTTGTCAATCTGTTTTTATACTGCTGTTTCTTCTGGTTTTCCTTTTTTTTTTCTTTCGTTGTAGAAATGTAGCAATTCTAACTTTCAAGGAATTGGATCATTTCCTAATTTTATGCATGTAGAGAATTTGAAACAGAGACAAAGGGCTTCACTTTCAGGGTTTACACATCCCTACATCATATAAAAAGAGTTCATTCGGATGAACTCAGATTATTGTAAAACTCATGCCAAGTTAATAAGTTACCCTCTCTTTTTTTTAAAAAAAAAGAGTTAAAAAAAGAGAGACGAGGATAAAATTATTTTTGGAGTTTTTTCGTTTTTGTCGATAAGTTTTGTTTGAAGATGAAGGATTACAGACATGTATTTCCGCAAGGGAAAGCTGAACTAGGAAAGTCTTTCAAGATGCTAGTTGTTTTATCTTTCAAAAAGTTAATCAAAAATCAAATAAAACCAAACAATCAACTGCCATATTTTTGGATGGGATTTAAATTACGATTGCGGTTAAATTATCTGTCGTTTTGAGTTTTATTGTGGTTGCGGATATTACGATTGTGAATTTTTCAATAACTGATTATATTGTGGATATAATAGTTGCGGATATCGTGGTTTCAGAAGGTGCTGCTGCTATCGCGGTTGTGAACATCTATTTAAATCTATGGTTTTCACCTACTTTACGCAAAGCAAGTTTTGTGAATTGGACCTGATTATAATGCTCTGCAGAATTGAATGTTTGAGTGTTTAAAGGAAGGATGCGAGGGGTTGATCCGGTTCCTCTGTTGTCTACATTGTGATGTCGATATGGGATATGTATCTGTATTGCATATTGTACCATGCGTCCGTTTTTGTTTGTTTTGCAGCCTGTTTTGTGATGTCCTGCAGAGGGTGCATAGGCTGTTTTGGTGTTGACGAATGAATAAAAGTTCTTTCACTTTTTTTTAAAAGGATGCAGGCAAAAAATAATAAACTACTGAAATTTACATTGCACCAGTTTCAGGATATGAATGGTTGGATCAATAATTTTATTGCGTTATCTATATCGTATAAGCATTAGCCCCGATTATTTACTTCAAATATCTGATTAAGGTTGATGAGGGTGGATGCAGTGAACAAATTAACTAATTTCATGATTACATCACTTAGGTTTGGTTAGCTGGCATGTGACTGATGCCTACTTCAAAGGATGGCCAGTTGTGCATGTGCATGTGAATTCTGGGATACTATTATCCATCCAATACGCCACCTGTCACACACGTCTAGTTGCTAAGCAACAAAGTGGAGATGGTGTAGGTAAAAATCTAGAGGCCTCTTTTTGTGATCAAATCTCCTACACAAAATCTATGATATTCCTCTGTTTAACAAATCTCATCCCCAACCCAACATAAATAAATAATCTGATTAGTTGTTCAGATTCAAAATTTAATATGATGTTTAAGAAATAAACAGAACGTGTTAGCTTAAAAACCTTTGTATCTGCAATCATAATGAAATCATATGTCCTGCTCCTGTAACCAACTTGGCCACTAATTCGGAAGCAAATTCAAAAGCTCTCCTTAAGTCAACTATTAACCGCCTTTATGTTACGTAAACCATTTGGTTTATGTCCATATTTTAGAAACTTCCTATGGTCATTGACTGTTTCAATTTCAATCATTTTCTGGATTTCAAACGTTATTTGAGGCCCCTATCATGCTGTGGGCGGGGACCTGAATGAATGATTGAAGTCCACTTTTTCATATCTGATTGGACTACTAAAACACCGTGCTGGAATATACATTATACAATGTCTAAACACTCCAGGTTTATTCTATTAAAAAATCAGAAAATATTATGTGTTTATAATATAATAGTAATAGTTATAACCAAATTAAGATTCGAACACCTGTATCTGATTGGACTACTAAAACACCGTGCTGGAATATACATTATACAATGTCTAAACACTCCAGGTTTATTCTATTAAAAAATCAGAAAATATTATGTGTTTATAATATAATAGTAATAGTTATAACCAAATTAAGATTCGAACACCTGTTTGAATGTAATTATCGAATCCATATTTATTATGATTGTATTAACAACCCACATGCATTGTATTGTTATATATGTTTGACATACATAAACTTTAAAATGCATCTAAAACTACTTTCTGTTTTGGTAACATAGATTATAGCCTGTACTACTCAGGATTTGGCATTTGCTTTGTCTGCAAGACAAGAACATGTGGTCGTTTTATTGTATAACATTTTATTTGATTTTTTAGAAAAGGGGAATTCTTGTTTGTCTTTTTTATAAAAGAGGATCGCAATCCGCCAACGCCGAGCCTTCTTTTCTTAAGGAAGTCTAAAGGCTTAATTGAGTTAATGCCTGATTTATGCTTTTAACGACACCATTATTTTACGATTGGCATAAAGTCAAAAAATACCTCAAACGTTTAATTGAATAGTCACTTTAGCCCTTATTTTATTTAGAGCAATTCAACCTTGAACGTTTTATTTTGGATCAAAATAGGCTCTATGCGAATAAAAATTGTTAGAAAACTGATGGTAAACAGTTTGAAATGACTTGACGAGATGATAAGTCGGCATAAAAAATTATTTTATATTTTATGTAATTTTATAAAATTATTTTTTGACTGATATAACATTTTTTCAAGTAAACATATTTGTTTATATGATACTGCCATGTTAGCGTGCACGGCCATATATGTTTGCCCCGTCATTTCAAGCCATTTACCGTCAATTGACTGACAGTTTTCATCCGCAGAGAGGTCATTTTGACCCAAAATAAAACGTTGAGGGTTGAATTGTTCTAAAAAAATAGAAGCCAAAATAACTAGTTAATCAAACGTTTGGGGGCATTTTTTTGCTTTATGCCTTTACGATTTAACTTCCACCATCAAGTAAAATGTGCTCCAATCACTATCTCCTAATTTAATTTCGGACCACCGAATGATCCTCACCCAACAAAGCGTCAAATGTTTGACAACACAACGCGTGAATTTTTGGTTTAGATGATGTTGCCCCAATAGTACTTTACATCTGTGGTTAATAGTTTGTTTAGATGATGTTTGAAAACACAAAGCGTCAATTGTTTGAAAACAAGTTTTAGATAAATAGTTTGTGTGATGTATTGGGCCATGCTTGCTATTGGATTAATCAATGGAAGTCCAACATTCTTTCATTTCTTGTTTCAGATCTTGAGTTCCTTCTTTCTACGATGGACGAACAAGAACAAATTTGGCAGAACAGACTCTAGATGGAATATTAGATTTACAATCACACTAAGATGGAACAAAAAAGTGTTATATATGATAATTGATAAACCTAATTAACATTATATAAACGGATAAAATAAGGTCAAAACTATAAATGTTATGGCTGCTATATTGTTTTAGTCGTTTGCGATCAAGATCGTGTGCAAATCATCCAAAGCATCCTACTCTTTAATCTTGAAGAAAAGAAGACATTCACCTTATTCTTCCGTATTCCATCCCTTTCCTCAGCAAAAATCACAATCTGATAGTAATTTATTTGACTATTACATAGCAACGACAACCAAATAAGTCCTTGTCGTGGCTGCTCATCTTTCCCATTGCTGCTATTTTCTTTCAAGTCTCCCTTTGCTTGTATCTGAGGTTAATCGAATAAGCGAGGATCCATCACCTTGAACAACCAGATTCGGGATTAGCTGCGGTGGACTTTCTCTATTATGGTGGTGACTCCCACCATCACCGTATGAAACAAAAGACGGATTGTTATATTCAACGAGACCGGCGCTGCTACTACTCTTGGGCGCCATAATTGGACTCTGATGCCGGCTTCGGCTCTTAAGCTTTCTATCGAGCGTGTACTTGTCGCCACTACTTGGACCGCAATGTCTAGGTTGAGTTTGGTAAAACACTTTTGAAACCACCAACTCTCCATATTTCTCTTCTTCGTTGTTGCCAAGGTGGTATTGATGCATTACCCAGTTTGTTTTCTCTGGCTTCCTCTGCCTGCCATAGTTGGTGTAGAGCACCAAGATCTTTTTGAAGCCCTTTACCGTCCCACCAACCGAAACTGCTCGGGTCTTGCCCGTTTTATGCCACCTTGTTTCGCTCCCGTCTTCATCCGTGTGAACCTTTCTTCTCTTCCTTGTCCCGGTCGTGTATGCCTTGGAGGGTCGATGAAAAAAGTGCCGGATTTGGCCATCTTTGCTTACTCCTGTGCCATTAGGTCCATTTGGAATCGAAATTAAGACACACTATAATGTAATTTCATAGATTATGGCTCACTCATCATCGTCTAATTTTAGACAAGCAGTCATGAGGGTTGGCATCGGGACTACTTTGAAACTAACAAAATTCTATTAGGATTAAGCTAGCAAGGAACATATGTTCGCCTAATCACATGTCTCTAACAAAAACATGTGGTGATCAAAGTAGAACCAAAGGATCTCACGTAATTAGGCCACTAAAGAAACATGCTTGGCAGCTACTATTAGCCAACTTAGGTACTTTCCTTGCAATACACTTAACTAGATTCTCAAAAAATGCATCAAGGCTTTACGTTTTCATCTAAAATTCATCTATACCAACATAGATCATTGCTGGTGCCCAAAACAAATATACGTATGCATAAATTGATATATACGTATTTAAGAGAAATTTTGAGCTAAAACTGAAGCATCAAAGTACCTGGGAGTTTCTCTGGATGAGTATAGCAAATCCCATTTTCTCCTTCCAGCGTTGGAATGAACTCGTCAAGCAAGGGATGAAGCTTGCGTAGATCAGATATTACCTTGGCCTCTAAATGCTCTAAAATTTCCTGGTCAGTTGGATCAAACTTCACCCCCGCTGGTAAGCCTGGCAAATCATGAATTCCCGTCTAACCCCACAAAAGATAATTAGTAGATCAAACCACATGGGAGCAAAAAAAACTACATAAACTATGGTTAAAACATGCACCTGATCTGGGTAGGGTATGTTATAGCCGCATGAAGGACAAATAATGGTTGGGATTTCATGGATGCTGGTGTAGGGAACGGAAGAGGTGGCGGCGACGGCGGCTGAGGGTTCTTTGATGGCGGCTGCTGTAACTATGTTTAGAGCTCTCGTGTCATCGTCTGGGTTATTGCACCATGCCATCTCTCCAATTCTTCTTCTGCTGCTGGTCTTATTCCCATCACAAAGCTGATGTCTGGTTCCACCGTTTTCCCCACTTGTCAAACACCCACATACGAAAATTCTAGCAAGATTTACAACGTAAAACAAAACAATAAAAATAAACAAGAACAGCAAAAATTGTCTCTTTTAGATCACGTTTTCAGTTACTCACTTTCTCTTTCTTGATGTTTGGCAAAGGAATTTAATTCTTCCACGCTTTTTTTTTAATTCCCTTTCTCAAATTCTCTGCTTATGATTGAGAGTATATAGCTGATGCCTGCTATATCCTCCTAGGTCTTGGAAGAAGAAGAAGAAGAAGAAGAGAAAGGAGAGAATGGGATTTAATCATGTTAATTCTTTTTTTCGGATGAATAATATAAAAAATATAATAAATGTTGCTTGGACGCTAAGTTTTGTTATGCTAATGTAGATACGATTGTGTAACAGAATAAATGTAGTCTTGGACCTTGCTTTCCGGCTTGGTATTAACATTAAAACCATTCTAATTACTTGAACCCTTAAAACAAATCAGTTTAATTTTCAGCAAGTTTGAGATTAAAATCTCAATACTTTATTTTAAATTATTATCTTGTTTTTAATACCAAAAAAAAAAACAAAATAATAACGAGAGTTGGGTGGAGAAGACAAGCTATAGGTATTCTTCCCGAGACATTTTACCTCATGAGAAAGCTCCTTTAATTAGCTCCTTTAATTAGCTCCAATGTCAAACTGGAGTATTATTGAAGCCTATAACACACAAAAATAGGTGAAGTTATACAATACCGTGGCATAGAAAATACGAAACAACAAATTTGAATGTAACAAAAATTTGGTGTTTTGCACCAAACTTGTTGTATAGCAACCGTTTATCCATTTCTTCAAGTAATCTTTTCATGTGTTAAGCAAACCATCCCTTTTCTCTTTCTCTCTTAGGTTTATATTTTCAGATAAATATTCGAATCTTGGATATTTTTAACGTGTTAACGACTATTCAAGTAATTAGATTAACTAGTGTAAAAAAATTATATTTTTTTAAAAAAGTAAAAGTTCTCCTCCTTATTATTTATTTGGTTTTTGCAGTGTATAATATGCTATTAATAGTTTATGTATAAGTTTCAATATGAAATAATGGTTTTGAAAATTCCCCTCCTAGCCATAATTGAAAAAGATTAATGTGATGTAAAGACTTAAATATATTTCTCATGTGTAACATGGCCCGCTCCAACCTTTGAAGTTGGTGATATATAATTAATTTACTGCCATATATTTCTGAGTTTTGTAATTAATTTACGAAGTGAAATGGAAAAGGAGTTTGATATTAAGTTTTAACATTTTCACTTAATTTTTAAATGGTACACCAATAAATAAATTAAAACTACATGTCTTTTGTTTTTAAGTTTTAGAGTTAATCAGTTATGATTGCCTCAATAAATTCATGATTTAGCCAAAGGTAAATTACACAGAAATTATTTAATTATTCTTTTAGTTAGTTATATTTATTTTAATAAAGTTTTATAAGCTTTTGACGATATTAATTTATATTTTCATATATACTTTTTGTTATTTCAATGCTTTATTTTATATATTTCAATACATATATTTTATATTTATATTATGTGTGATGCACCGTCAGTAATTTTTTTTCACAAATAGACTTTTAAAATTTTACCACAAATTTCTTATAATCAATATTTTAATTATTCAATAATGATAAATATAGAACCATTAGCGAGAAGAAAAAACTATGACAATGAAAACGTATCTGTAGCCCTGTGTGTAGGCCTGTAAACGAACTAAAAGTTCAGTAAATCGTTCTGCAAGAAGATTGTTTATGTTCGTTATTTATTAAACGAACAAACATGAATAAGATTGTTTTTTCATTTAGTTAAACGAAGGAATGCAAACAAATGGTTCGTTCGTTCATTTACATTCGTGAAGTTTCGGTAATTCGTTCGTCTATGTTCGCTTAAATTTATCCACATATGTCCATTTATATTTATTATTTCTCTTAACAAAAGCATTATATATTTTAAAAATAAATTTATTCACATATATTTGTTCGTTTAAATTTATACATATATGTCATTTTATGTTCGTTCGTTTTTGCTCGTTTATGTTCGTTTATCATTTTAACAAACAAACATGAAATGACACAAACACACTATATTCCTTAACAAATGAACACAAACAAAAAATTATGTTCATTTAGTTCGTATTTGTTCAACTCATTTACCGGGCGAAACATCACAAGCGCTAAAGGGTCTGTGGGCCCTGCGAATTTCTTTTTCCATCGTTAATAATTAATAGAATATTTTTTTAAATAAAATTAATTTATAATCACTTTCAATCTTTTTAAAATCTTATTATTATCTTCAAAAAGTTTAATATTATTCTATCCCTTTATAAATTTATAGGTCCTCCCCTTACGTAGCTACGACGTATCTGAAAAGTGGTATTATATACATAAATATATCCACGTATGATTTGTCGATTAAAATACTGAAGATGATCAAACGGCTGAGAGAGAAGGGATTGGAAGGGGGTTCAAAAAAAGTAGATGACCCTGGGAAATCACACTTCTTCACGCAAATATCAACTTGCATCGTATTAAAGCCCACATGACCAATACATAATATTTTATTACACCATTTGTCAGTGAATTAGTTAATGTCTAAAAAAAATTTAATGTTCTTATCAGTAATTTCTAAGAGATTTTAGTGAGATGATTCGACATGTACATTATTAATACGTTAAGAATACATCAAAACCAAAAGTTCAGCACATTTCATATCTCCGTTATCTGTTTGTTTGAGACAGGAGAGCTTGTATGCGAAGCCACGCGACAGCAACAAACTTCTTCATTAAGCTCTCAACTTTAACGTATGGCTTAGGGTTTTTATTTAAAGACTTTTTTAAGGACATGGATTTGATTTCGCTGCCTCCCTTGTTTGCAAGGACGGAGTCAGTATTAAATATTAGGAGGAATAAAGGTCTATTAAACTTTTAAATTTAAAAATTAAAAGGGACAAATTTTATATATTTTACTACTATTTAAACTCAAATGAAGCTCAAATACAATTATATCAAAAATATTTGGGAGGCCCCTCCCATATATAACAGGGCTCCATCCTTCCTTGCTTGAAGAAAAAAAAAAGATTATTTTTATTGATTTATTTCACTGCAGATAGCTGCACCCAAATAATTTCTTCATACAAAGAAAGAAAATAAAATCCAGTGAGAAAGAAATGCATAAAATCAAAATTGAGAATTCAGTGTTTAGTCTACCAATTACCAAAGGATTAATATTAGCATCCCAATTAAGTTATATGGGGATGGGGGAGACAAAGGCAGTATGGGCAGAACATGTTACATAAACATAATTTTCAAGCATTTGATTCCCACTCCGGGGTCAAGATTTCAACACAGAAACTGAAAGGTCATTCCAAAGTAGTTCTCTGCAACTTCCAACTTTTCCACCCCCTAAAGCTTTTGCATGGTCTCTTCAAACTTACCATAAATGTTGTTAGTTTATAATCTTAATTAATAGACGGCGAGCTTTGAAATAAGCTCGTATATTCAATTTAAAATCATGGTAAATGATTGTGATGATGTCATCCTGTCAACTTCTATGTATGTATGTAGGTATGAACCAGGTTTAGAGACGTTATTTAAGAAAGGTGAAATGATTTCAGATGCTTTCAAGTTTTTTTTTTCAAAGCAAATATGTTGATTTTATTAATAATAAGAGAAAAACTTCAATACATATAAAATTTAGTTTACACGGTGCTTTTAATTTTAGGGGTTAGGATTGTAGTTTAGAGTTTAAATATTAGGAGATTACGGTTTAGAATTTAAGGTTAGTGTTTAGAATTTAAGGTTTAGGGTGATAGGATTAGGAATTTAAAATTTGTATTTTGTAAGAAAAATACAAGCCTTTTTACACAAACCGTGTATCAAAATTTTACCCTAATAATAAACCTCTAAAGAAACAACCTTACAAAAAGGACATTCAACGCCATAAGACTTTTGACTTGGTAAAATTATTTTTTAAGTCCTAAAAGTTATAAAATTATAAGATAATATGTGTTATAAATGAATTTTGTCCCGTTAAAATGATAAAAATGCGAAGACAATACATGTTAATAAAGAAGCAACCTTACAAAAAGGACATTCAACGCCTTAAGATTTTTGATTTGGGCGTTAAGTTGGAAAAAGATTTACGAAGAAAGTTAAGATATTGAACTTAATAAAGATGACGAAGATCCGAAGGAGAAAAAATTCTTTGAGAAGATAATACATGTTCGTAGATCTTTAGTCATAAAACTGACTTTTTAATAGACTATGACACTTATCTTAATATTTGACGGTTAGTATATTTGATTTAAATTATATTTAATATATATACACGTGTCATAAGGAACGCATATATTATATTATATTGATATTGATGAGTTGGTATAATGAAACTGACTTTTAAATATTTTTAAATAGTCTAAAAGTGATTACACGGTACGTAGTATCTATATATATATTTAATTATTTTTAACAATAAACATACATTTTGTAAGCAAAGCGGTTTAAATTTACGTCTTTTAAAATAAACATTATCTATTTTTCTAGTCGAATACATGTTGCGTTCGAGTTTTAGATAATTGTTTAGGGGATGGGGATGTGTTTTACATTTTTCATGTTATATGACGTTGGAATTGCAGAAATTTTGTAATTTTCGAAGACAGTTAAAAATCAATCCAGACGATCCATATATAAATGTATACTTTTAAAAGGGTAAACTACACTGGTAGCCACCAAAGTTTAGGACGCTTTTAATATAGTCACCTAACTTTTAAAACTTTTATTGTAGTCACTAAACTTTAAAATCACTAAACAAAGTTTTTTTTTTCTTTAAAGATTTTACACTTCAAAGAAATCAATTTAAACTTGCCATCACTCTTCAAAATACATCAAACAATATGAGTTTCACACTTTAAAAAAATCAGTAAATAAGAAAAGAAATTATCGTTCATTGTTAATCTCAAATTTCTTTGAAAGATAACTACGAAATCGACCAACAAATTCTCAAAGTGAAGCGTTTGTTCTCCAAACTTTCTAAGGATATTGAAAAGTCTCTTTTCTTAATCTAATCGATAACACAATAAAGCATAATTTTTTCTTTAATTAGGGCATTTTTTAAATGAAAAAAAGAACGATACAACAATGTTTTATTTAATTAGAGTTTTTTTAAATGACGCGAAAATATAAATAAAAGTTATTATTATTTTATTGACAAAAATTACAAATGTGCATGTCACATTAGCTTCTGTTAACAGTAGGTGACGGTAGTGGCCATACTAAAAGTGGTCTTAAAGTTGAGTGACTACAGTGAAAGTTTTAAAAAAATAAGTGACCATATTGAAAGCGCCCTAAACATTCGGTGACTATCAGTGTAGTTTACTCTTTAAAATTCATTATTTATTATTTTTAGAGATAAATCATCTTACACTATGTAAAATTTGAAAGTTTTATATTTTTTGGACCATTAGATTAAGGTACATGGATGGGTGAGGTTTACAGTAAAATGTGACGATTATCATAGAAAAAAGAGTAAATAATCTTAAACATTTATTACTCTCATTCAACAGTCTAAAAAATGTGTAAAATTAATTGTGTTTTATTCGGTGTAAGTGAATCATAATCATATTTTTATTTAAATTGAGTAGAAAGATTTATTGATATGTGTGTATATATATATATGGGATCATTTACTAAAAACCAATGAAATCAAATCACTCATTTAATTAGGATTTACCCTTTGTTTATTTGGGGATGGCATTTTTTAAAAAGGTATGATAAAAATTTATGTTTTAGGGCCAATAAAATTATGACACATCAACAATTTTTAGAGAGAAAAATATTATTATACACTTGTCCACATCCAATATACTTTTAACTTATATTAGAGTTAATCAAATCAGTTAAAAATAAATAATAAAAATGGACGATAAATTTACTGTTAAAACCCATTATTTATATTCTACCCATTGGCTCGGTCGTGGTTATTTTGCTAACAGTAACCTCATGCTTTTGCCTTCTCCATGAAATTTCGCTTCAAAATCAAATCCAATCCAATCCAGTCATCTTGCCGTAATCTCACGCATTTGTCTTCTACATAGAATATGCTTCAAAATCAATTCTTTGCAATACTCCACGAGGTTACTGTTGGTAAAGTAACGAGACTAAGACAACGTGAAGTAAAAATAATAGGTTTTTAATATAATCTCATGATAATATATGTTTAATTTTATTATTTAATAAAAGATATGTACACTTTTTAAATAAAGTTGTTCGAATTTAAATTTTATAAAAAGAACAATATCTTGTTTTCAATGAAATTATTTGGACTATGACCTTAGCACAATTGGTAAGTATATTATTTGGGCTAAGCCTCCAATGGGCCTTACAAAATTCCCTTCTATACCAAAAAACCCCCGAATCATAACTGCATCATCGGTCCTTGGCTGACAAAAGAAATTACAACTACTATTTATATTTTCTTCTTCAATAAGACAATAACATCGTATAATATCTTCTTCCAGTGGGACGATACCCGCTCTTCAGTAAAAAAATCACATTAAAGTTGCTAAAAAATACATAACATTTTAATAAAATAGACATAATAAAAATTCTAATATAACCTGTGAAATATAAATCATCATATATATATATATATAAACTCTAGAAGGGTTTGCACCTGAACTGCAATCCTTGCCAAAATTTCACTCATTTTATGTATAATACGTTTTTTTGTTAAACCAGGTTTTGTAATATGAATGAAATTTTAAGAATTTTGATATTTCAAAATTGAATTTTAATTTATTAAAAAGTTCGCAGGTTAGATCCACTCCTTTGCCGTCAGCTGCATTTTTCAAATAATACGTGTTCAAACTTTAAGAAAGCTTTATTATTATAATGAATGAATCGTCGAAACAGAATATTTGTTTGCAAGTTAAACAAAATGGGTATAATTTTACCATACAACAGACAAAACAAACAGAATCTAATGAAAAATAAGAATTGATCCCATTCAACAATATTTTGGATACAATAATCGGAGCGAGAGATCAATCAAAGTCCAATTAAAAAAACATTGGGTCCCCAAGTTATTTTCTTATTAACAAAATCGTACAATTATTACTAAACCCAAATAATTCCTTGATGATTAATCAATTTACTAAAAAGAAGTATTAGTCAAATGATGTACCCATGACAGAGCCCTCAAAATCTGGTAATCACAACAAGGAACTCATTGATAGACATATAAATAAAAGGAGGAAAAGGGTCCCTTCCACCAGCTAAGTATGAAAATCCCCCCATCTCCACACGGAAACAATTCAATGAATATTCCCCCTCTTCCCCTCATTGGCCAACTCTTATCTTGCACCCATTTTGAAGACACCCCAGGTGTATACAATTTGATGATCAAAGTCAAAAAAAAAAAAATAGTCCCCATGTTTAAAAATTGGCAAATTTTACTCTAATGACATACCTCAACTTCCAAGTTGTTCAAAATGGATGTCACCTGAGGAATAGAAGGCCTGTCCTTTCTGTAATTGCCAACACAAGCTGAAGCTACTTTGGCCAGTCTGAGAAGAGGTTTTATGTCGGAAGGAATTACAACTCTAGGGTCCAACAGTTCGTTCAACCTTTTGGACTTGATCAATGGCAATGCCCATCTCACAAGCAACCCTTGTTCACTTCTCCTCCCGGTCAAAAGTTCCAACAAAACCACACCGAAACCATAAACATCGCTTTCCTTGCAAGCACCGCCTCCCCTTTCTCCCCAATACTCATCGTCAACGTACCCCACAAGCCCTCTCTTCTCTTTCGGGGCCAAAAACGATAGCCCGTAATCACATAATTTTGCAACGAATTTCAAGTCTAATAATATGTTCGATGCCTTGATACATCCGTGTATTATATTTGGTGCCATCCCTTCGTGCAAGTACTCGATCCCTCTGGCCACCCCGGCTGCGACTCGCAAACGCCTGTTCCAATCTAATAACGAAGCGCCCTCGGGATTTTCATGCAAATAGAAATCCAAGTTCACCGTACCGACGAACTCCATCACAATGATTCTCTCGCCCGGTGCTTGTGAAAACCCTATGATGGGGACTATGTGAGGATGCTGAGCTAAAGAAAGTGTTTTCATTATCGAAGCAAACCCGAATCCTGCATTGCTCAGAACAAGTCGTGGGTGTATCCTTTTCACCGCAACGAGGTCTCCTCTCGGCGACATGGCGGAGTAAACCGTACCCAAACGGCCGTTTCCGACGATTCTTCTGTGGTTAAACCCATCCGTCGCTGCATCTATGTCGGTTAACTGATACGCGATCGCACAAGACTTGACGGGGAGCACTTGTTGTTTTTGATCGGATTTTTGTGGTTTCTTTCTGCAGATGATGATGAGGACGATTCCGAGGATGAAAAGAGAGATGGAGAGAAGAACCAGAACCAAATCATAAGCAATATCCTGGTCTTGGGTCATCTTTTTTCTGAGCTAAAAAAACTATGGCCTCTCAAATGGGTTAGGAGGAATGGAGAAAGAAGAAAAGGGTTTTGGCTCGGCTAGTTTTCTAGTCCATTCCATACACAAACATGTTGGAAAGGCTTACTTCCTATATGCGGGATTGGGATTGGTCTTTGAATATTGAACTTTCAAGAGTTGAATGAAGGGAAATGGAAAGGTTCTTTGTTTAAGTACAGACTTTGAAAAAATGGGTTAGTTTTGGTAAAAGAGTTGGTATTTCTTCTTTTCCCCAAGTGTTACAAAATGGAGTAATTATTTTTGTTGGCCGACTATTGTTTCAAAGGCTTAATTTAGATCATTTATCAAATAAAATTAGGAACGAGATTTGAGTTTAGACAGATAATGATAATAAATAATCAACTAATTGAATAATTTAATCATATTTGATTCATGTTATACAAATTTTGATATATTATTAATTAATTCACATATTTATGTTGTTTTTATACTGTATTATGTCTAATAGTGGAATTTTTATTATATTCAAATTCTCGTTATACTTTGTAAAGGCGATTTAAAATATAATGAAACGTCTATTCAATATATATATATAATGAAACGTATGTGACATGTTAGGTTAATGGAGAAAAATCGTGAGAGCCAACAATTGTACGGGTATAATTGATGAATGGTTTTTCTCTCTTTGACGTTAACTTTGTCATGGGGCTTAGATAGCAAGTTCGAAATGGCATTAAAATAAATCTGAAGCTGATTAATATGCGGATAACAATAGATTTGATAACTTCAACTTTGCATCTCTTCGATCCCTGACATCTTCCATACGTATTCCATTTGCCTAAGTTCAATACTAATAAACCAGTTAATTGTTTAATTAGTACACTAATTAAGTATCTGCTGTTCGCCCATGTTTGCCTGGATAAAGTTAATCTAACAAATTATGACACTATTAATTTTAGGTGTATTTAATTCTATACTTTGTTGAACCCAACAAATGGTCTCAGTGGAAAAGAGGATAATGTTCATCTTAAAAAACCCGAATTTAAATCACTTTGTCTACAAGGTGTGCGCACATTGTCAAAAGATTAAAAAAAATATATTACAAAAAAGAACACATTCATCCAAAAAAAATTCTCTTTGGTTTCAAAATATCAAGGAAACGCACCAATAATTTACCAGTGGTTGAAAACAGGCATTAGTTGCAACAAATGCAGGTAGCATTTTGTCAAGCTTGATTGAACCTAAATGGATGAAATGAAGTGGCTCGGAGTTTGGTAGAAGTAGCTCCATCCAGTGGCATGCATTTTGAATACTTCTAATTTTTAATCACCATTGTTTACCTAACATAAGATTCATCTGCTTGTATCCATCTCTTTTCATTAATTAATTAATATTATTATTTATGTTAGCAAATTTTATACAACTTGTCGAAACTTGGCGCTCTCCTTGGCCATACCTGAGCTTTTTTTTATACAAAACACACCCACCAGAATTTATTTAATTAGTGTTAATATCAAAATTCAATGTTTTTCCTTGTCAATGGTGTTATAAATTTGTATCAATGTATGTCAGACTTTGGAACTAAAGAATACTACGGTTTGTCAACAATCTCTACAACAAGTAATTAAAACTTTCAGTTGACATCCTCATTTCTCTTAGGTTGTGGGTTCAAAATCCATTAGGAACAAATTTTCCCTTTCCCCTTCTCCTAGGTAGAAATTGTTCAAAAAAATAATACTTCGGTTTGAGACTCTATTTTAATTAAATGATTGTCTAAATATATAACATAAATTTTATTATTATAAAATTTTAAAACTAAATAAAATATGAGTATTTTTGTTATAAATAAATATTTAATTGATATTTTATTTTAAGTTTAAATCTTAATATTCCTATCGAAAAAATGAAATGAAATAAAATGGGAATGTATTGAAACTCAACTCAAGGCCCTATTAAAGAGCAAGTTTCTAACAGGGCCAACATCAAACATAACACTTAGCACACCCAAAGCAATGAAAAGAAGCCAACTCACTGAAAAAAACCTATATTTTGATAAGAAACCCTAAAATAAAATAAAAACGGAAAGGAATATTGGCTTGAGACTTCAACTATGCCCCCCTCCCCTCCTAGAATCGGGCAGGGAATAATTGAAAATTGTGGGAAATAAATCGACGGATATAAGAAATATTCAAAATTTTTACTCACGAGAATAGGAACGGGTGAAATTTTATCATTGAAGTTCAAATAAGGACGAGGACGAGAATTGTTACATCCGAACAATGACGATATTCGAACCGTACCCGTATAAATCACCATGGAATACCCATTTTCAACAAAAAAATCTAATCTCCCACAACCTGAGTATGGTCGACTGGAATAAGTTTATAAATTCTCTGTAAATTTCATAAAAACATTAGAAAGTATCTATACATCGTTGTAAACATGATTCAGTCTAGTTTTGTTTAAAATACACGATGGTTAGTTTCGATATGCATTTTAAAAAATATGAATATTTGAATGTTGAAAGGTCATACATATTGGTAGCATATTTCTTGGAAAATAGTTTTAGTAGTGACTTTAGAAAATCACCAAAAAATTTACAAGATAAATCAAAGAGTTAGCCATTTCTATAACTATGAGAAAGTCTAGATTCGTTTAAAACAAATGATTCTTGATTTCAAGTTATATATTATGAGTGAGCAAAAGTCAAAAGAAAAAAAGACTGCAAACTGTTTCTATAAACAACAATGACAATAATTTCAGAAATTTATCATAAATCATACTAGTAAAATTAAAAGATGTAATTTTTATGGTTAGAAACATTACTGAATCTAGTTTCTTTTAAAACAAACGGATAATGATTTGGAATTTTAGATTATTAGTTAAATATTTTATTTTAAAAAGTATTACATACTGACATGTTTTAATAGTCAATATTTTTAGTCGTGTTTTATAGTTTTGAAATAATTTGTTTATTGTTGGTAAAATTAAATTTATCATTTATGTTTATAATTTTAAAAATTTAATGTTGAGCATTCGTTTTTATGTATTAAATTTTATTTATATTTTGGGTACGAAAATTAACCGAAAACCGTTAAGATTTGTAAGAAATAAGTATAAGAATGAAAAAATCTTCAAAATATTTAATAAAAATTTCACGAAACCGTCACCGTAAATATTAAAAACAAAATAAAAATATATAAAATCGTCTCCGACCCATCCGATTGCCCACCCCTATGTACACTATGTACTGGCCTACACGTATCCCACAGATTTGCTTTTAATGCGTTTCAGGGGTGTCATTTTCAGATCCTCCACACGTGCACTGAACTGACTAGTGGCTACTGCTTTTACCATTCTCACATTTTTGCTAAATATCCACAAAGACAGAAAATTAGAGTACATCTTGGATGATTAAACTCAAGGAATGAATTAAGGAGTTTACAATAATAATAAACTTGATGCGTAAAGTGATCTTTGATAATTGTTTATCAAGAAATTCATTTGCAGAGATGTTACCGGCTATCTTCTTCCCTTTACTGTTGCACTCACCACATTACTAAACGAGAAATTTAATCTGAATTATTCTAATCACCAATCCATGTTCCTCGTTTTGGTAACAAAATCAGCGTGAAGTAAACCAAACAGAAGCAGCTGATGAGCTGCAAAGAAAACGACCTGAAAAATCCATCCTTTCCAACTAGAAAGGAGAGCATGCAGAGCATTTCTAAATTATACGTTGAAAGCTAAGTCTGGCCTAACTTTAGAAGAAACAAAAATGCTTAAATGGCGGCCCCCATTTTGTTGAAATCTAGGTTTATCTTGCTTGCAGAAAGTGCCCCCAGTTTGGATAATTCACAGCAAATTGGATTGCAGAGAGTTAGTTGATTCTGACGCAATAATTAAGGATCACTGCAAAGCAAGTGAGAGAGCAGTGGATGTTGGGGATTTGGTGTACGTTTAATGTTTGCATTAAAACAGTTGAAATCCTCGGAAATACTTTCCAATCTAGTTTGCTTTTCTCTGAAAAAACCTTAAAACTGTTTTGTGCTTTTGGGGGCCAGCTGCCTCTCCTTGTCTACGGCGGCTGGCCTCCCCTTCCACCGCTTTCCTTGCTTCCCCTGTGTCCTGGTTCCTCTCTTTCCCTCACTCGTCTATTTTGTTCCGTTTCCCCCTCTGGTTCGTTTGGCGAGGAGCTTTCTTCTCCTTCGGCCATGGTTCAAGCCTGGTCTTGTTTTTGCGTGGAGGAAGATGGTGCTTCCATGGAGGCCTGGGTTGTGAAGGAGCGGGTGGTGGGCTCCCTTTGGCCACCTTTTTCCCCTCCTCGATCTCTCTCTGCTTGTGGTTTTGGTTTTGTTGGAGGTTGTTTTGTGCAGGATTCGGTTCCTTGCTTCGAGGGATCTCTGTCGATCCTTGGTGGTCTTAGCTTCCCGATCTTCCTTTCGACGGTGGTTAGAAACTTTTCTCTTTCGATGAAGCTGTTGCTATCCCGGTGGTGGCGACGCCGAGTCGATCTTTCCAAAGGATGAATGGCTTTGAATGCCTGTTCCTTCGCCGTTTATAGTTTATACTGTTCCGGCCCTTGGAGTTTTCGGCGAGATTACTCGACCGCCAAGTTTTCCCGGTTTGGACCCACCGTTGGTCCACGGTGTACGGCCCCTGCTTGCTTGCTCCTCCTTCTGCCGCCGTTCATGGAGTTCTTGCGCTAGGGTTTCTGTAGGGATGGGTCTCCTGTTGTTGGGTTTGGCCGGTTCTGGCCTTGTTTGTTGCCTTTGCTTGGGCTTCCTTTGTTGATAAAAAAAAGGGTTAAGCTATAAAATAAGTACCTAAATTATATCTTTTTTTTGTAATAAGTGCTTAAAATATTTTTTTGTTAAAATAATTGTTAAATTTTTATTTTAGCTGAAATAGGTACTTAAATTATTTTTTAGCTGAAATAAGTGTCTAAACTTTTATTTTTGACACCTATTTGGGCACTTATTTCTACTAAAAATAAAAATTTAAGTACTTATTTCAGCAAAAAAAAATTTAGGCACCTATTTCAGCAAAAAATAAAATTTTAAACACTTATTTCAGTTAAAAATACTTTAGTTATAAAAAAAATACATTTTAAATACTTATTTTATAATTAAGTTAAAAAAAAAAAGAAAAAAACAACCAACCAAATGGAACAAGACAGGTTCAACAGCTTAAAGCCACTGTCTAAAACACGGCTATGGGTTTCGTCTTGTCGACTGTCCAAAAATGATCGAAGGTTTGGACAATAGACAGCAGAAGCCTAGAGTGCCTCTGGGACAAATGGTTTAGGTCCCACTGCCATTCAGGAGCCCAATTACTTTCATTAACGGATTTATTGGGCATTTTTATGAAAAAAAAAACTTATTTTTAAAAGTTATTTAAAAAATAATTCTTAAAATTATTTAAAAAATAATTTCTACTTAAAATTATTTAAAAAAATAATCTTCAAATAGTCTAAGTTGAGCGACATCACTTTTTACAGAGCAAGTTTTATGTTAAATAAGTTGGTAAAAAAAAATTTCTTCCGTTTTTAATAAAGATTTTTGTTTTTGTAAAAAGTGAGTTTTAATTTGAAACTCGTTTTTTTTTTTACAAAAAACGGGTTTTTGTTAAGTAAATTGGTAAAAAAAATATTTTTTCGTGTTTTTTTAACAAAACTTATTTTTTGTAAAAAGCGAAGTAACCCTACGTAAATGATTTTGGGATCATTTTTTAAATGACTTTGGGTAAGAGTCATTTTTTTATATAACTATTTAAATTGAGTTTTTTTTTTCCATAAAAATGCCGATTTATTGGTATTCGAATTGTTGAACAAAGTTACAAAGGCATAAAACCACTGTAAAATCTCACAGCAGACAACTATGAAACCAGTTGGTAATTCATATTCAGCTATATGCTTGAATTCATATTCAGTCCTTTTAATAAATTTACAGTGTACATTAAACTCCTTAATAAATCTGCCTCTGCTCTCTCTCCCTGTGAAAATTGTAAACCCTACTGCTGTTCCCACCCTATCCCCGTCCCCACTAAACCAACCTGTGAAGCAAAACATCAAGTGGGTACAATGATTGAAGACCAAAACTAGAGAGCAAGAAAAATTTAGAGGCGCATCACACTCGCACAATACTTTCCGTTTGTCTTTGTTTATGCGATAAGCCTATGACTAGAATCCTTTTTTGCTCTCGTGTTCACTTCCATGATCCGAGCCATCTTCGTAGTAATAAGGACTCAATTTCCCATCCTTTTTAGCAGCAATTTTTTGCTGGTTCTCAGCACCAGCTTCTTGCAGCATTTTAACCACCCTTCTCATTGATGGGCGGTTGATTGGGAGTGGACTAGTACAGAGGAGGCCGATGTTGAGGACCTTGTATATTTCATCTTTGAAACAAGGATCGAGTTTGGAATCAAGAACATGGTCCACTCCTTTCTGATCTAGAGTGGTGCAGACCCACCTTACCAGGTCCTTCTCCCCATATTCCGGGTCAATTGGGAGCCTGCCCGTCACCAACTCAAGTACAACTACACCGAAACTGTATATGTCACTCTTCTCGTTCACACGGAGTGTATATGCATACTCTGTATCAAAAGTTTCCACGGAAAGAATTAGTTCAGATTGAGTGGAAAGTAACTTCAGAAACAATTAAAATATATGCATACTCTGTACCAACTGATACATGGACGCCTATATATGGTCTTTAAAATAGTTTTCGGAATATTTCTGATTGAGCATTCAAAGAGCTTGGTGAAACCAAATAGCAGCGCAGTAAACAAATACAGAGCAACATTCAATTAAAAGAATGATGATGATAAAGAATCCAGCAACTAACCTGGAGCAATGTAACCACAAGAGCCGGCGATGACAGACATCGATGTACCACCCTTTCCAGCTACATCAACCACCTTGGCAACTCCAAAGTCAGCTACTCTTGCACCAAAATCCCCATCCAGCAAGATATTGTTGGACTTGACATCCCTATGCACGATCGGGGGCACACAATCATGATGCAAATAAGAAAGCCCCTCGGCTGCATCGATGATAATCTTGTATCTTGTTGGCCAATCCAGCAAACCACTTTTACTACTATGCAACAAATCGCCCAAGCTACCATTTGGCATGTACTCGTACACCAAAAGCTTGCAATCCCTAGTAGTACACGAGCACCACAACTTAACAATATTCTTGTGCCTGATTTTCCCCAAAGTCTCCACCTCTGCTTGGAACCCATCATCCTGATCTGGGGCCGGAGCCTGACCTCTCTCGAGATTTACGCTCTCGCAACCCTTTTCCACGCCCCTCCAGAGCTTCTTCACAGCAACAGCCTCTCCATTGCTAAGCACCACCTTGTAAACTTTCCCCGAAGATCCTCCCCTATCACATTATCCTCATCAAGACAATCCAAAATCTCATACTCACTAAAACCCAACTTATGAAAAGACATCAAAGTCCACTTAGACTTACCGATTGCCCTCGCTTTCTTATAACTCCTGTACTTGAAGTAAAACCAACCAACACCAACAACAAGCACCAAAGCAGCCAAGACAAAAATGGATCTAAGCAACCAAACATAACCATGCTTATCTCCATCCTTCCCAACACACAAACCACCGATATTCCCACACAAACCAGGATTCCCCATGAAGCTACTTTTGTACAATTCTTTGTCGAACAAAGGCGGTAATTCACCGGATAACAAGTTATTTGACAAATTAAGCTGATTAAGCTTCAAATGCTGCAAACTAAAAGGAACACTCCCAGTTAACTGATTGTTCGACAAATCAAGATAGTTCAACACTGACAAACTCCCTATCCCATCAGGAATCTTCCCTGAAAACTCATTTTTAGCTAAATTCAGCTCGTTTAACTTCTTCAAGGACTCAATCCCACTGGGCAACTCGCCTTCCAACTCATTCCCATGAAGATCGAGAATCCCTAGCCCATCAAGCTTCACAATGCTTTCAGGCAACGACCCACTAAACTTATTGTTACTAGCTGAAAGTTGAACTAAATTATCAACTAGACCAATTTCTTCGGGCAACGAGCCCCTAAACTCGTTCCTAGATACGATCAAAAGAGATAAATTCGCAGCCTTGGCAATTGATTTCCCAATTTGACCAGAGAACGAGTTATTAACAAGGTCGAGTAAGTAAACGTGAGGGAGACCCCAGAGCCCATCAGGTATTTCACCAGATAATTTGTTGTAACCAAGTCGGATCCGGTTCAGGCTCTGACACTCTGCTAAACTCGACGGTACATGACCCGAAAACGAGTTGTATATCATTAGAAGCTCTTCGAGCTTCCCTTTCTCGCATAAACTCGGCGGTATAGGGCCGGTAAATTGGTTGCTGGACACGTCAAGCCATATTAGAGGCGAGTTTTTGCCGAGGTTCACGGGTAACTCCCCTGTGAGTCGGTTCTGAAAGAGTCTGAGTTCGTACAGAGCTGGGGAGTCGGCAATACTCGATGGTAAAGTCCCTTCAAAGTGGTTCTGGTATAGGTTGAGACTTTCAAGTGGCAGCTGTGTCAACTCGTCCGGAATCGTTCCCGTTAACTGGTTCATCGACGCGTCGAGTAGTCTCAGCTTGGTCAAATTCGAGAACCCGCGAGGTAACTCACCGGTCAACGAGTTGTTGTAGAGCTCAATCTGGACGACACTAACCAACTCAGTAAGCGAACTGGGGATATTCCCCTCCAAGTTGTTAAGGGCGAGATCCAAATCGGCGAGTTTCTTGAGCCGACCCAGCGAGTCAGGAATCTCTCCGACTAAATTACATTCCGTGAGCCACAAAATCTCCAAGTTCGTTAAGTTGCCAAGCTCCGGTGGGATCCGACCCGGACTAAACGGGTTGTACGATAAATTAAGCATTTTCAGCGTACTAATGTTCCCTAAAAAGGCTGGGATTGTACCGTCTAGAAGGTTGTAAACCAGAGACAAAACCTCGAGCTTCTGGAATCTCCCGAATGAGTCGGGAAAATCTCCCGATATATTGTTACCAGTTAAATCGAGGTACTTCAGGTTAGGGAGGTCAGCCAAAGTGTGGGGGAGTTCACCAGTGAGTAGGTTCTGGGCGAGAACAAGGTGAACAAGATTCTGACACGTGGAGATATCGGAAGGGATGGTGGAATTGATGTTGTTGTAAAACAAGTTAATGAAGGTAAGGTTTTGGAGACGGCAGAGGAGGGTGGGGAAAGGGCCGGCAACGTTGGCGTTGGAGAGGTCAAGGGAAGTGACGGAGCCGGTGGCAGAGTCGCATGAAACGCCACGCCAGTTGCATGGGGTGGGGTCACGAGGGTTCCATGAGGAGAGGGCCGAGTCAGGGTCCGAAAGGGAAGCTTTAACTTGGTGTAGGTAGAGACCTTCTTGGTTGAGAGAAAGGGAAGGTGAAGGCAAGGTGAAGAGGAGAAAGGAGAGAAAAAGAAGAAACATTTTCTTTTGTTGCTTTGCTTACAGATGGAGATGAGTGAGGAAGGATGTGAAGAGATTTGCAGAGAATATATTTGGGTGTAGTTTCAACGGAGAGAAAAGTTAATGAGTGAGTGTTTCGAAATGGGAAGTTGGTGTTTCGCCATTGGAGAGACAAGAGAGAAACAGAGCAACGGGAAGAGTGGGGATTGTAATGATGTGGGTAACTGTTACTGCTGTCTATGGCGAGTTTTTAAACAGAATCACGGTGGGAGAGAAAACTGGAAACCGAAGGAAAGGCAGGTGCGTACAAAACTCTATTCGAAAAAATTGTATTATTTGACTTGATTAAATCTAAAAATATTAGACTCATCGTAATTTCATAATATTATTTGAAAAAATTTCAAATTAAATTTTGTGTATAAAATGATTTTTAATAAATATTGTATCAGTTTTTAAGTTTAAATTAAGTCAAGCCAAGTCGACTTAATTTATTTGACTCAAATTTTATAATTTCGATTCGACTCAAAAAATTTAAATAAAATTTAAATTATAAAATATAACTTTTCTAATTTAACTAATTATAAATTATTTAATTTGACTCAATCGAATATACACCCAATAAAAAGGTATTTTTGTTACTATTAGCGTTTTTAATCTAAAAGGCCAATAAAATGAGGGGTGTTTTTTTTCTTTTTGTTAAGACTTAGAATGTTCGTCAAATCGGTCGCATCACGGGGAGTCGAGGATAATTAAAATACCAAAACAGATAAATGGCGGAGATTTTGAGTAGGAGAGAGAGCAACAGAGACGTAGTGATAAATTATTCAAGAGACTAAAACTTTTAATTAATCTGTACTTTAATTATGCCTAAAACTCAACAAGTATTTCAATAAAAAAATAGATGATTTTAATTTTAAAAGAAATAAATTTAAATTATTTTATTTATAAAGTGTATATATATTTTTAAATAATTAAAAATATGTATTAAAATTTATTATTTTATAATTACTTTTAGACTATTAGAAAAATATTAGGGTAAAGTACACTAATAGTCACCAAATTTTTAGGGTGCTTTTATTTTGGTCACCGAACTTTTAAAATTTTCATTGGGATCACCAAACTTTTATTTTGCTTTTTATTTTGATTTTAAATTATTTTTGTTAATTATAAAATATTTTATTTTTAAAAAATTTAATTTAATAATAATAAAATATGTCAAAACATTCAAAATATTTTTATGGTTTATAGATTGGAGATTGAGTATGATTGGGGGTTTTATTTTTTATTTTTGATTTTAAATTATTTTGTATTAAATAATTATAAAATATTTTATTTTTATTTTAAAATATTTTTTTATTTAATAATAATAAAATATGTCAAAACATATCAAAATATTAATAAAATAATAATAAGCGAGCAAAATAGGTCATAGAGCAAAGTTGAGTGATGAATTAAATTTAAAATAATGAGTTAAAATTCCATCCAAAGAAAGTTTTTATTAAAAATAATGTATCCAAAGAATCCAAACAACCTATCGCCTATACATCAGAAACTCATTAATTGTGTTCTTCAAAAAAAATTATTACAAATCAATTTAAGTCACAACAAAGCAAAGAAGATGAAGAATGTAAATTTCTTTTTTTTTAGATAAATGATTTGTTTTCAACCCTTCAAACGCATACTAAACATCAAATTTTATCTTCATCATAATAGTCGAAAAACTCCTAGGCCCTTTACCATGCAATCTATTGTTTCTTTCTTGCCAAATATAGTACAAGAAAGCTCCCCAAGATACTTGAATAACAGCAGCCCGTAACGACTTTCCCTTGCCATGCTTCTGCACCCAATCAATCATCGTCTCCCATCCCCTATCAAGGAGTCAGCATGGCATGCTTGCAAAACTAACTGCCAAACTTGCTGTGAGAAAGAACAATCACAAAATAAATGGTCCCTAGTCTCAATATCAGATTCAGAAAGGACACATAAATGATCAACCTGACATCCCCACTTTACCATACGTTCCTTTGTTGGTAGCCTGTCCTTCATTGCCAACCAAGAAATAAATGAATGTTGAGGGATAGATAAACCGCCCCAAATAACCCTAGTCCATGGAACTTTCTCACGTTTATGCCGTAGAACCTCCCAAACCTTCCGAGCCTTATATCCATCCTGCAACGTACCCCTCACAAGCATCCATTCTTTAACTTGAGCAACTTCTTCCAAGCCCAACTATGACTGCACTTTAAATGGGTCTGCCATAAAGCATAACCCTTCAACAAGTACTTTTCTACCCAAGCCACCCACAGAGAACCAGCTTGAACCAAAATAAGCCAAATACATTTCATCATACACACTTTGTTCCAAGTTCTAATGTCTTTAATCCCCAACCCTCCTTCACACTTAGGGTAGCATACATTCTTCCAACTCACTCGGGCATCTCTTGCCGAACCATTAGAACCTTTCCAAATGAAGGAATTACACAACTGAACAATCTTTTTGAGAACTTGTGAAGGGAGGAGAAAAACTCAACACCCAAAATTCTGAATACTAAATATGACAGCATTAATAAGCTGCAATCTTCCAGAAAAAGAGAGGCATCTAGCTGGCCAACTCTTAATTCTTTGAGCAATTGTTTCCACCAAACCATCACAATCAGAATATGAGAGCCTTTTGGTAACTAGAGGGACTCCTAAATATCTTACCGGTACCCTTCCAAGTCGAAAACCAGTAAGAGCTGCAAATCTGTGCAGTTCAGATTCAGAAAGGCCATCACCATATAGCTCACTCTTCGATACATTCATTTGTAGCCCAGACATTTGATAAAAAAACATCCATTATACCATTGACAGCAAGAAGAGAGTCAACAGATCCCTTAGTAAAAACCAACAGGTCGTCAGCAAAACAAAGGTGAGTGAGGCCTATCCTCTTACACTTGGGGTGAAACTCCAAGATACCAAGCTTTCCTGCCCAATTCAAGAGACCAGAGAGCACATTCATGATAATAATGAAGATATAAGGAGACAAAGGATCTCTTTGCCTCACTCCTTTGGCCCCTAAAAAGTAACCAACAAGCCCTCCGTTCAATGCAACAGAAAATTTAGAATTAGTTATACAGACCTTTATCCACCCTATGAACAGTTCAGGAAACCCTAACACTTGCAGCACTTGTATAATAAAATCCAGTGTAATGAATCAAAGGCTTTCCTAAGATCCACCTTTAAAGCACACATGGCCGATACATGCTTCCTCCCATACCCCTGCACTAGCTCTTGAGCCAATAGGACATTTTCCACCAAATCTCGACCAGCTAAGAAAGCACTTTGATTGGGTAAAATTAATTCAGACAGCCATTGCTTCATTCTATTTGCAAGGATTTTCGTAATGCACTTATACACAGTACAACAGCAAGAAATAGGTCTGAATTCAGTTGCAAAAACATGAGAGACAACCTTCGGAACCAATGTGATAATTGTTGAGTTAAACCCACCAGGAAGAGTACTTGTTCGAAAAAAATACATCACATCGTTCACAAAGTCCTCACCAACAATACTCCAAGAAACCTTAAAGAAATCAGCAGGATACCCATCAGGGCCAGGCGCCTTATTCCACTCATAGCAAATATCACATCCTTTATCTCCTTGTGAGTAACAGGTGAAATTAAGCGATTCTGCATGTCAGCAGACAATTCCACCCCTAAAATCTCTTTAAGTAAACTATCCTGCACTATCTTCACATTGCCATCTACAGTTCCAAGAGAACACTGAAAATATTGAATCAACTCATTTGAAATGGATTCAAAAGTATCAAGAATAGTCCTCGGACTATCCTTCAACAAACGTAAAGAATTTGCTCTCTGCCTAGTAGTGACATGCCTAAAGAAAAAAGTTGAATTTTGGTCCCCTTCTCTGACATATTGTATTCTAGATTTTTGCCTTAAAAAAATTTCTTCAGCTCTATATAGATCATCCAATTCCCCAGCAACACATTTTACCCTGGAAACAGTTTCAGCATCTGGATTAGTGAGTAATAGTTTCTGGACATTCTCAAGCTGTCTTTGATGAGCCAATACTCTTTCAGAAATTCCACTAAAATGATCACTGTTTAGTTTTTTTAATGGCTCCTTTAATCTCTTAAGCTTTGCAAAAATCACCTGCAGAGGATTGTCAAAAACAGGCACTCTCCAAGAATCTTCAATAATCTGTAAAAATTGGGATGATCAACCCAAAAATGAAAAAATTAAATGGTCTAGGTGGTTTCAACAAAGGGGCATAAAAAACAATATGCCCAACACTATGATCTAAACAATCAGGTGTTAGAAACTCAACCACGACATTAGGAAACCTTTGCAGCCAACTTTGGTTTACCAAAACCCTATCCAACTTCCTTGACAGAGGAGCACTCTCTCTATGATTACACCATGTAAAGGCTGGTCGAGAAAAAACATGATCGGTAACATCAAGATTTTCCAAACAGTTTACAAACTCATGCATAATCCCAGAAACAACTTGACTTCCATCATAATCAGAACTCTCCCTAGGAGATCTAATGATATTAAAATCACCCGCAATAACCCAAGCATTGTTAGCAACCCTTGCCTTAAGAGAAATTAAATCAGCCATAAAACTTTTCTCTCATCCCTACCATTACTCCTATAAATCCCAGTGAAAAACATATGCACCTCACCCTTTTTCAAGCAGCAAGTAATGTGCTGATCCGACCTCCAAAACTCTTCAACTTGCCAACCACCTTTCCATAAAACCCAAATTCTCCTATTTGGAGCATCCAAATAATTTGTAAGAAAATTCCACCCCCTAAAATTATTATGCAAAATACCAACAGCATTAATTTCCCTAACTCTAGTCTCCAAAATACACAACAACTCAATATTTAATTTCCTAACTACCTTTAAAATTCTCTTTTGCTTAGAGGGTTCATTCAAACCCCTAACATTCCAAACTAAAAAAGTCATGAAGGAGAGGGCGAGTTACCTCATTTTTGTTTCTGCCCTTTATTCTCACCCTTTCCTTATTTCTGCTTTTTAGCTTGCACCTTAGGCTTTATCTGATTCAATAAACCTGCAACCCCTCTAGCAGCAATCCTTCCTTTGCGTGGAGAGGCATCATTTTCACCTTGACTAGTAGCCTCAATCAAAGCCTCATATTTATTTGGACTCACTACAACCTCCGAAACCACTGAACCTCCATCAACAGTAACAGTAGGCAACCCAACCTGAACATTGCAAACAATATCTGCAGCATCATCTAAAGCATTCTACACAACAGTAAAATCAATAATTCCATCCCTACAGACTATGTTTTCAACCACAGCTAGAATTTCAACATGATTCGCAACCTTCTCATCATCGCAAGATTTTACAATACTATTTTCAACCTGTCTCCCATCAGTCATCAATTCAATAGCAACTCTCTGTTCAGCATCATCCTCACTATTATCCTCTACTGGAGACTTCTTCTTTGAACAATGCTTATCAGAATGCCCAAAAATATGGCAATGATCACACTTAGAGGGTGACCAGATCAATTCTACACGTACAACAACAGTAAGTCCCCCATCTAGCTCAACCAAAACAGAACCAGGGATCTCAGTCTTTGCATTCACCTCCACACAATTTTTTGCAAATTCCAATTGCTGTTTCAGAACAGTTGCTTTATCTATGTACAACGGTTTTCCAACAGCACTTGCCAAGTAACCAAGACCATTTTGAGAATAAAGCTCTAATGGAACATGCCACAGCTTGATCCAAATAGGAGCTTTATCAAAATTCAAAACCTCCGAAAGCATCCCAGACAACCAACGCCGCAAAATTATAGCTCGTTGTTGAATATGCCAAGGGCCTAACTCCAGGACCCAATCCCTTACACTCTGAGAAGGAAAATTAATGAGATAAACACTAGGGGCCAAAAACCTAATTACCACAGAACCTTCTCTTCCCCAAAGTTTATTAGCCATTTTCTGGAAGATACTAAGCGGTGGTGACTTACCCAAAAAATTACCCACCAAAGCATTATCCCATTGCCTAGCACCATCCAACAGAACCTCCTTAGGTGGCTTCACCATATTCAGACCATTTCGCTCAACAAGGGGAAAATAAAAAAGAGATTGATCTAACAAATTCCAGACTGAGGCCTTACCTGAATCAGAAATTGGCCACAGTCAAAGGAGGAAAATTAGACAAATTCAGATTCCCAGCAGAACCCGATTTGTCCTCTGCAGCTACCAAATCCACCATAAACCAGTCACTCAAAAACCAATCAGCAACAAGCAAGAAAAGAGGCGAGAGCCACGTCTCCCGTTCTAGCCATCTTCCATTTTCTTCTGATATTCACAACACAACAAATTGGTGGTAAATTTCATTAATAATAAAGAATGTAATTTTATTGTTTTTGTCAATTTTTAAATCAAGTGGTGAAAAGTTCTCAATTGACACATTTTCTTTCCTTAAGTTGTGAGTTCTAGACCCATTCAGATTAAAATTTCCTCTTTCCCTTTTCCCTGATAGAAATTGTTTAAAAAAATTATTATTTTAAAGCTTAAAATTAGAAAGTTGAAGCTAATAAGGATGAAAAGTTAGGGTTCTATAAGAAAACAAAATACAATGAACATCTTTAACTATTGTCACTACTCACTTGTCATTAAAATTTTGACTCTTGACCTCCCTCTCTCCTTAATATAATCTCAAAACCTCATTATTTGAATGTACCAAGATTAATGCTTTCAAACAAGTTGGACAATTCAGAACCATCTGCTTTGAATTATAAAAGCAAGTAGTTATATCTAATTTGTTTCTACTTCAAGTAATAATATTTGGATTCCATATACGTTAGCTCGAGGTTAACTTCAAGAATGAGAAAAGTAAATTCATTTTCCCATCTACTTAATATTTCATATTTTCCTACCTATTTGGGTAATACAATCCAATTTCACCCTTTTATTCAATAATAGTAATAACTTGAGTTGGAGTTACGTAACATCAAAATCGTAATACCAGTAAAACGGTCCAATCATTTCGGCTTAATAGACGGAAATTGTTTAAACGAAGACAAAAATAAAATAAAATAAAACCACCAAAGTAATTGTAGAAGTCAATTAAAACAGTAAGATGTCTCTACTGTTAATTTCTTTGTATATAAAAGAATTTCAATCATTTTTTAAATTTCTAAAATAAGTGAAAACAAATAAGTGCAGTCTTAAAAATGACAATGGTACTTTCTCGTATAAAATGTTTGTTTGTGAATGATATATCATATAAAACCAAGTATAATAAACAAAGCAAATTTAAATGTCATTGACGTTTTTCCAGAATCCAAGTCTCAGGAAATTTCATGGGCATGAAAAGAGCGGAAGGAGGATAAATAAACGGATTTCTTAAAAGTCAAACCCCCTAAATTATCACACTTCGTTTAAGCATGCCCTTATATTGAGTTAAAAATCATAATTAATTCATTAGAACTCTCTAATTTATCAATTTGGGTTAAAAAATTGACCACTCTTTTTGTTTGAAAAAGATAGATTAAAAAAAGTTTTATCTTCTAAGTTTTAAAATTAAATTAAAATTCAAGAAAATAAAATATTATGTTTTTATTGTAAAAACGAAAGGTAATTTTTGGAAAAAATTGTGAAATTAATTTTTTTTTTGCCTAAAGTATTTTACTTTATTATTCAATTTTTTATTTTAATTTGATAGATTAAGAGTTTTTTTCCCCTCAAAATGTATTAACAAGTTATAAAAAGCTCGATTAGAAATTTCAGAAGCTATTCTACACATTTTCTCCTTTGAAAGTTTGGATTAAAAATGCTTTATCTTGCATTTTTAATAAAAAAAATTGTAACAAATAAAATTTTGGTCAGCATTTGAATTTTCAGTTTGATATTATGATTAAATATGTGTAACCAATTTAAATATAAACATGTATAAAAGTAATAAAAAAGTACTCAATAGTGTAAAAGTCATAGAATAAGGACTTATTTAACTGTAAATAAAGTATAAGTGCTTTTTAAAATAAAGTATGATACTTCAAGGGCATATTAAATGTACATTCTTTTAGTTGCTAATATTTAAAATGACTTCCAACCGCTAAATTTATGAACCAACCTCAAATTAATATATACATTCATCATTTCTGATCCAACGTGAAGAAAATGTAACACAGAGTTGGGTAGAGTAATAAATAAGGATGAATATTAATATTAGTAGCTAGTAGTAATATAGATGGTAGGAAAGTTTGGTCAGACATATTCATAATCATATATAATTAATTTCTGCTGTTGCTAGAACTGAAAAAATAGACGTATTGTAGCCACAAAAGTTAAAACCAAATGGCCTCTAATTTTGTGAAGACATTGGAAAAGCAATTTGACAACGCACATATCGAGTTGTCGTTGACTGGTATTTTCTTCACACACTTTTCAATGAACGCTTACTTAAAAAGCAAATATTTAGTCAAGTGCACTCCCGTGGTTGATGATGGTGGGCATCCGGGTGGACTGGCCACTAAGGGCAATGAGCCCGGCACTCGCACTGCACAGTGGCATTCTGATGTTCGAAGATTAGGGATAAACATTTTACACGATCCGGTCGAGTTTTGACCTGACCTGAATCGATTAAGTTAAATTTTTAATCGAGTTTAGATTGGGTTGAGTCGAGTTTTTATTGAGAGTGAATTCAGGTTGGGTCGAGTTTGGGTTTAAGATAAAAAATATCCGGTCTGACCCGACTCGAGATTAATTGTGTAATTTCCCCTAAATTTTTAGGGATATTTATAATAATACCCTTCTTTATATATATATATATTACAATTAGGTCCCTAAAAATTAATTTTTTATATAAGTCAGGTTGGGTCGTGTCGGGTTTAGAATAATTATTTTTAGGTCGGTCTGTTTTTTAAAAAAATTATTTTCGGGTCGGGTTCAGGTGGGATAGAAACTCTACCCGACCCGTGCCCATCCCTATCAAAGATATACTTAAAATCTTAATATTTGTTTTTATTATATCATCGTTGTAAACTTTACTCTCAACAGTTGCGTTTGGAGAAGCCAAAAGTTTCAGCTTCTCCTCAAACACTGATTCTCAACCCTAACCAAGAATTTGACAACAACGCCGAACGGAGCCTAAATATAGAGTTTTACATTTTAAAGTTAAATGTTTGAATTCAAAAAAGAAAAATTAAGAAGAAGCAATATATGAATCTTATTAACTTAAAAGGCAGTAGTTGATAAATTCATAAATATGGTCATTTTTTAAATAAAAAAAATTATCTTTTAATGTAGAATCTACATTGAATTCATTCTACTGTGTAGGATATATGTTTGCTGAACATTTATGAGACAATTTATGGTCGATTTGTACATAGTTTTGTTCAAAGATTGTGAACAATTTATCAATATCATTCAATGATCACTGAGCATCTAGTTCGAAACCATAACTGTGGCAATCTTCCAAGTAGTTAAGACAATTTAATTTTTATAGTTTTTGTTCAATAAGTATGTGCCTACTTCCTTACACAGGGAGATCCATGTAATAATGAGCTATAATAATCCTTTTTTCTGTACCCCAAGTAGCTCTACGTTCTTTCACTTGTGATCTTTTGGAATTAGTACATTATTCTTAATTAGCTATCACATGCCTAAACTCTTACTAATTAGTTTGCTTTTTGAAAAATATTCAGTTTATATATTATTCTTTTAGCAAATTAGTTAATTGTCAACGTTGATATATGGTTAAACTCGTGATGTAGTAAACTAGGTTTGTTCAATATTAATCTATTTTGACAATACATGTTCAATAAAAGAAAATTAGGCTTAAAATAAATACTGAAAAAATGTGATGTTGGATTAGAGTCAAATAATAAGAGCTCATGTTATTTAATCCTCGTATATTCGGTACCAGATGTACATGTAGTTCAAGGTTGGCACGTGCTCGTCTCAAACTTTTTAAACTTCATACATTTGATTTTAATTTTTTTTAATTGTTATGAGTTAGTCTTTACTTTTTTTAATCTTTATGAATTGTGGTCATTTTAATATTGTGAGATTTTATGTGTGTGGACGCAAAAAAATATTTCTGAGTTCGTCATTGCATATATCAACATCTGGATTTCGAATCATTTAAATTTCGAATAATGAAATGTTTTTTGTCAGCGTGTTAAAGAATAATTATGTTTTTCCCCCTCGATTAAAGCAGAAAGACACTAAGATATTGTCCCAGCATGTTTGTCCTGAGTAAAGGTCACGTCTAAACTAATGTCTGTCAACTATCAACTACTTACATTCTGCAAATATTCCCCAGAATCTTAATGCAAAGCAGTTAAAAACTCGCTTTTATGCATGTTTTATTACAAGCAAAACATGTTTTGAGATGGTCTTCAATTTATGTCTGATGATGTATAAACAACTCTGGCTATTTTAAATTTCAACATAAATTTAAATAAAATTCTTCACTGAATATTCATTAGTGTCTAACATGATTATTTGAATACGAGACAAAAGAATTATTAACTATATAATAAATTTGTTTATTTTTTTATCAAAATAAATTTGATTATTATCTAACATGGTTATTTGATTATTTAGAAAAACACACTATTTAATAATTTCATGAAAATATGAGACAGAAGCATGAAAATTTTGAGGTTTTCACTAATTCAAATTGAATCTTATTTTTTTCAGATTTAATCTATATGATTAAATCGCTAGACTAGTCATTCATAGTTGAGCAGATTGATGATTTGATTAAAGGCTAGGAAGATAAAAGCATGCAAAAAATGGTAGTCCAAATAAAAACAAAATAGGAAGACTTACAAGTCAATGAGATAATATGAGCTTTATATTCCTAGTCTAAATGTTGAAACCTTTAGTGCTCCAACCACCAGACCCCCAACGTAGCACCTTCTTTTCTTCCAGTTCCCCATGATGATCCAGTCATGTTTGGAAATTAAAAATAAATAAACAAAATAATAAAATACAAAAAGAAAAAACACACTAGTGCTACAACTGTTTTAGCTAAACCCATGACAGCAGTTGACAACCTTTTTCAAAAAAGATTGGGTATGGGCCCATTAGACAAGATTTGAGTGGGACCAAAAAATCAAACTCAGTCTACAAACTTTTAGAAGAGCACACATAAAATCTCAAAATTTTAAGGTAGGCACAAATTATAAATATTATAAAAATTTAAAGACTAATTTATAAAAATTAGAAAAAAATAAATATATGAACTTTAAAAATTTAAGGTGAGCACGAGCCACCTACACTACATTTGGATCTGCTATTGTATATAAGAAATAGTTATTGTGTATTATTTATTATTATAAAATGATTATTCTAAATTTAAATGATGCAATACAGTTAAGGTTAATAATTGGACTTCAATTATAATATAAATTATGAAACAAACATGTGTAGATATTCAAATAATTAATTTATTTCTAATTGATGGGGTGATAAGAAATTAAATTTATCTTAAATTACACATGAATTCAATTTTTTTAAATCATAATTTAACAAGTGACCTTAATAAAAAAATAACGTTCATTGTAAAATATTCGAATTCGAATATTTTTATCTACGATATATATACCTTATCAATAAGTTAAAAATATGAATAAATACTTGTATAGGTTTCATTCAAAATGCTAGCAGTTGATATGTTTTATAACGTGACTTAGGAAAACGAAAGACACTTTCACTATTGAACTAGAGGCAAACCAAAAGATCCCATTGAGCCGTCGGGAAATTCTAACAACATTACAAACAACTCGCATCATCATAGCTATAAAATTCGTAGCAACCATGTATTAAAATAAACATAGTGGTTAAACGAATGGATCCGTGTAATTAAATTTGGTTTTGATATGATTTTCTTAGCTATGCCTGACAAGACATCCAATTTGGCGTTTATGGCCTTTCTTTTTCTTCCTTTCGGTACAAAAATTAAAATTGACGACCAAAGTGTCAACCGCCTATTCTATTAGATGGACAAATTACTGACGTGGTAGCAAATTGGCATTTACTTTTACATAATAATGATGTATTTTGCATGAGTCAAAAAGAAAAATAAATCATTTAACTTAGCAGATGATTCCTTTTGAGAAGGAATTGGTTAGATTGCTTGTTGATGAAGCAAGCTAATTTGTTCAAAATCGACAAGGAACATCATTAATTGGTTTCCAACAATCATTAACGGATGAAAACAATTGTCTTAAAAGAGTTCATGATTTCAACAGTCATCAAATAATCCATAGAATCATTATTCAATCTCAAAGAAGTTTTTATATTAAGATATACATCTCATTCATAATGCTAGTAACCCACGTGCTTATAACGTGACATAAGGAAACGAAAGACACTTCTGCTATTGAACTGAGGCAAAAACAAACCATCCCATGTTAACTAGCACTATTGAATTTTAACGAAATTCTAACAAGAACTTGCATCATCATCATCAGCGAACCATTTATTAAAATAAAAATGGATAGTGGTTAATGAATGGACCCATCTAATTAAATTTTATTTCGATATGGTTTTCTTAACCAAATCATTTGTTAAGAAAACGAAAAAATTTTGCTATTGAACTAAGGCAAAACTTTTGATAAAAAACAAATCTTTAAAAGAAAGAAAGAAAAGGATTGAACATATGGGCGAGAAAGGCAAATATATTGCTGAGAAGGGCAGTATGTTTTAAAGTTTTGAACTGAGGTCATTAGCTTGGTCATCACTGAGACTTTTACAAGTAGATCACCAGAATTTGAGGGGAAAAGTTTAGGTAGCTAATCAATTGGGTACCAGAAAAAGACAGAAACCAGAGAGTGAGGGTTTAAAAAGAAATTCCAACTCAATAATCAAGTATCACACTCTTTCATTCATACATACATACATGCATGCATGCATGCATGCAAGCAACTGGGCTACTCCCATAAGTTGTTTGCAAAATTTTGGTTTTTAAGTTTTCCGTTGATTTCTCTAATGATTAGATTAATTGTGAAGGAACATATTTTAGTATTGTTTGAACTTTTGAGCAAGAAAGAGATTTGAGAGTGTTACAAATAGACAGAATATTTCAGTTATAACCACTAATTTGTCTTTTGCTTCTTTATTTTTTTTGTTAATGAAGCAATAATCATACATTAGAGAAAAAAACAACAGAGGATCAGACATTGACAGTTTCCCATGTAGTTTTGTCATAAAATTTAGATGGGAACAAAATTAGAATTTAGGGACCGTTTTGATTGCGTTATTACTTGTGCATCTTGATTTAGAAGCGATAGCCATTGTTGGGAATCATGATGATTGATTCCCCCCTACAAACCAAAATATGAAGAATATACTTGTCGATTTGCTTTTATGGTAGATATAAACTCAAATTAGAGTGGAATTAAATATTAGAATGATTACCAGATGGGCCGAACCAAAAGAGAAAAGCTTTTATTGATTTAATGGTAGTTATGATTAGATTAGATTAGATTAGATTAATCCCGAATTCCCAGATTTTAATACATTATATGCAGTTTCCAAGCTCGAGCTTGCAGACTGCTACCTAACCATTTTGGACCAGATTCCGCATTCTGATCTCTCCAGGATTCCCCTCCTTAAAGAAATCAATAATTCAAGCTTTTCTTTTGAACAATTAGTAAACAAAATTACATATATATTTCTTTTCCTTTTCAGCCTTCCCTTATATATTTCGCTGTCAATCATTTTCAATTACACATGGCAATGGAAGAGCTACAGTAAACAAAAACTTTTTCCTTTTTAATACTCTTTTCTTGAAAGCTTGTAATAGTTACATTGTAGATATCCAGTTTCCCCACCCAAATTGCTATTCTTTACCAAATTATTTATGATTTATTTTTGGAAAAAGAAAACTTTTTGATGTCACTAAACTGATCAAGTTTGCACCTCGGCTTCGTCACAACCCACTATTGCCCAAAAGCCAAACATTTTACCAAAACATTTAAAAAATAAAAATACGAGCTGTGTTAAGTTTATAACTTTTTTGAGGTTGTTGATCAAACTCTTCTTACCATGGTCTAATTTGTAAGTTTATATTTATTTATTAACAAGTATCAATATTATATTTGATGAAAGGAACCCGAGACATGCAAGAGGCATGGCTTAATGTATCACTGTCCAACTTTTATATTCACAATCCATCCCATTTATGGCACATGTTTAATAATTAAAAAGTTTGGACTATGGGTTGTGTTGTGTGGACTGTGGTAGCAAAGGTCGAGAAGTTGCTATTTACAATCGCATTCTAGAACTAATAAAAAATAATTGATTAGTTTGTGCAAAACCCAAACACTTAATCATATGGTAATCCACAAACATTTTTTAACTAATACAAACAACTTTTTAACGATCAAGATTGTATAAATAAATTAGAACTAAATTTTAACTAATACCAAATCAGATGAAATTTTATTCTGTAATTTCAAAGTTTCTAGAACATTTTTCTTATCATTAAATTTGTCTCTTCCATAATAGATGTTAATACTATAGATTTTTAATATTTTATTCATAAAAAAAATAATATTAACTTAACCATGGTTGGATTAACCGGTCCTTATAGTTATAGGTATTATTTTCTGACAAATCATATTTAATTTTAATCTTACTTGGAGAGGAGAAAAAGAGAACGGGTGTTTCTAGTGGGTCTAGTATCCATGATCTAAAAAAAATAGAGGGGACAACTTAGTCAACCACCAAATTGATTTAAATGTGATTAGAGGTGTTTATGCCAAATAGATTTAAACGTGATTTATGAATGTGATCAACACACTTTATGTTTATCTAAGTTTGATTTAATCTAAACCCAAATATGTATCAATTTTTGTGGAAACCCACTCAGATTTATATATGGATAGTCCAAGCCTATTTTCGGGCCGTCTATATTATTCTTTTATTTTAAAAGTATTATAATTTAATATTTTATTTAGTTCCATTTCATTAAATCTAACTATTTACTACTATTTTATACGTAGACAACTTAACATATTTTCTAATGTTTATATTATAGTTTCATATATTATAATGATAATTTTTATATGATATAAAATATCTAAAAATAATATAATATAATATATTATAAACTTACAAAATAGATTGGATCGAACTTAGATCTTGAATGTTTGAATCTAAATCCGACTTATTTTAAAAAATGGTATACTTTTTGTCGAAGTCGTTTGTTCCTACCTAGTATTTTTGTTATACTTTTTCAAAGTTCAGACAAAATTTCATTGTCCGGCCCGTGAACAAGTCTTATATTCGTTAAGGATTGAGTTTTACTGTTTTAAGAAAAAGCTTTTTATATTTAGTCTATTGTTTTTATTAATTAATAAATAAGTCATCAATTGTATTTTGTATTTTTAAATATCACCTTAACCACATCATAAAATATTTCTTAGCGTTTTTCCTATATTATATGCATGTTATTTTATCGTAAAATAACATCACATTTGTGAATTAAAAAAAATCAAAGGGCCTTTTTCACTTTGTTTACGATCAGAGATGTTGAAACGTTTGTTTCAATCTAAAAGTTACCGAGTTGGATAAACTGAATAAATGTGTAATCAATCTTGAGCATGTCATCTTAACCTGACCTTGTAGCCTAATTCCAACAGATACGGCCACTATACCTGCTATTATTTTATATACAACTTTACCTACTGATTAATCAAATTATATATCGTTCATCTACTTGCTTAATAATATATTTTTTCTCTCTCTCTTTTGGTGCTTTTGCCCTCACCGAAAGAAGGAAATAAGAAGAATCTTAGCCGAGGTATATTGGGTTCCATCTTACCTTTTTGGTGTTTAATGGAGAAGGCCCAATATGTCAAAATGCTATTTAATTGGTCTTTCTTAAGATCGTTTGAATTACAAATCGACTAGTTTTGCCAAACTACCAGTTGGGCTTTATGGATGCACAATGGAGGATTCCCATCCACCCTAGAAGTAGAAGGCCTCACAAATTCACCAATGATCATCTGAAAGTAATAAAGTGCAACCTATGGCTCTATTATTCAATATTCATCCCCCTTTTTGCAAACTAACAGCTTCAAAGTGTAGAGACAGTAATACATCATCAGAAAATAGCATTAAAATAAACCAATTGAAATGCTAATGCTGCCCAATGACAGCCAGCTCCCCATAAAAGGTACTTTTCTCTTTGGAATCAAAGTAATACAACATCAGTAACCTTTCCAAACCTACACAACCCATTAATCAAAGTTCCATAAGTATAGGAATCTGGAGGACACCCACGATTGTGCTTCTCATGCAATATAGGAAGAGTTGAATCCATGGTTCTACTGTTGTAACCCCCTTGACCCGGTCTAGACGCAAGACCGAACCGAGCGAGCTACATTAGGTTTGCCGAAATAAACCCGTAAAGGTTTAACTCGAATTACGTCCATTTTTTGTCTATCTAGATGCAATATTATAACCTATGGTGTGCATACTGGCAGCGGGTGAAAACTCAACTCAATTGGATGTCGAATCGACATCCAATTGCACGGAATTGCAATTTAGGGACCAAATTACAATTTCAGAAAATCACAACAATTTTACCCATTTTAAAGTTACCAAACCTTAATTGGTCATGTTTCAATCCCTCATGTCGAGTTTCAGCCTCAAACAATCATTCAAACTCATTCAATTGCAATTATATCATTCAGGAACCAAAATGGAAGAAGCAGAAACTTCCAAACATCACATTAACTGAAATAACAGCTGTCTGTATCGGTACACGAGCAAGTGTATCGGTACGCTTTGCCATCTCTCAAAATTCTAGATTCTAGTAGCTCAAAACCGTACTGATACAGCTCTTCGCGTATCGGTACGCCTCGCTAAAATGCCCTTGCCCGTACCGAAATAGATTCACGTGTATTGAAACGCAGTCCCAAATAAAGCTTACTCGTACCGGTACAGAGATACGTGTACCGATACACTTGGACCTGTAATGTCCACTTTTGCTGGTTTTTCATGCTTTCAAGACTTTAACCACGTTTCATCATGCCTCAAACATATACTCAATTATACCAGAGATCATTTCATGTCAAAACATCACAGAATCATGATCAAATCATGACATCATGCTTAAATTAAAAGTCTAGAGGCATGCTTCCTAGAAATCAAGCCAACCATCATACCAAACATGAATCCAAAGCAACAATCAAATATATAAGGCCAATTACAATCCCAAAACAACAATACAAACTTGTTCAAACAAGGAGTTCAACAAAAACTTCCCAAAATATCAATGAACCCCATTGCCTTTATTACTATTAGTCTAGTTTGAAACCATACTCTTGAATAGCCGAAGTCCTTAGATATCCTTCGCTCACTTGTTGCCTTTAACTCTAATTCTCTGCATTGATAGACAAAAAGAGCGTAAGCACACTAGGCTTAGTGAGGAGTGCTCAAACAACACACTATCAATGCATTTAAAACCATTATCCAAAATCACATTGAAATCATCATTTTAATCATCTTATAAAACATCATGCCTTGAAAACCATGCACTTAACACTTTAAAAAACCAGCATATTAAAACATATGCAACATGTATCATGGATCAACAGTAAATCCCATTGTTAACCCACGATTTAAGCCTTTTCATGCATAACAACCCATATGCAAAGCTTAAAGAGTAAACATGTATAAACCAACATTATATATCAACATCCATCAACATGATACATTCACAATTATATTGGCTTTCAAGTGATTATAAACCAAGTTCCACTTTCCAAAATATTACATCGGATAACGAATTCAACAAGTGTCCTCTTAACACTTCATGCCATCTTAACCGAAATTAAGGTACATTCACAACCCAGGGACACCAACCCTAATCATCGGTTAGACGCATAGTCTACTAACAAGAGTTTTCGGTACCATATAACCCTTCGACCGTTAGGGTACTCGTGGTGGAGTATTCGATACATATAAACCCTTCAACACCCGATGTGACTTATTTACAGTGCACTCAATCCTATGACCGACCAACTATATCTGATAACATTTTAAACTACATCACTTGCCAATATAATTCATTATTAACTATGTACCTCATTGTTTTTATATGTATCAAACCAAAACCATTTCCAAAGCATTAAACCATGCTTTCACAAGTATTCCACGTACTTGCATGGATCATTTCCCAAATGCATTCATCATCATTATATGATCAAAACAATATAAAACATACTTTAAATCATGCTCAATAGTAGGTACCATGAAATTCAAAACAAGTGCATAAAACCAATTTCATTAAAGCACGACCGAGAGAGAATTATTGCCATACTTTCGAGTTTAAACCAGTGTTTCAAGCTTAATTTAAACTCCCAAAACAACCTTTAAACCATTTCAAACCTGAAATCCACGTTCTCACTCACCGACAACGTAAAGCCCGCTTGCCGATGCGAAGCACCCCTTCAAAGCTTCTGAAGCGACGCTTCAAGCTTAAGGATCAACCTCTCATAATTTACCACACAAAATAGGGGATTCAATGCATCAAAATATATTCATAAACCAACCACAACAAATCAACAACATTCCCTTTTCAAACACTAGCTGAAACCTTCCAAAACTATTAAAATTAACATCAAACAACTTCCAAACTTAATTCCCTAGCAAACATTAAACCTCCACAACTCCTCAAAAACTCATTGTTATCAACCTAGCAAATTAGAGATTCATCTCTCTTTGGGATTCCAATTTTAAAATCAATCTATTAACATTACATGACATCAAAATCATGATTTAAATCAATCAAGAACTCAATAAAACAGATCTGATTCAAAAATCACATAATCTCATCAATTAAACATTGACTTAACCAATTTCCATATTAAATCATCAAAACTCAAAAGAAAACATTTATAAAGGATCAAATACTTAGGAATTTTAGTAAAGAACCAATCATTAGAGGAGAAGAACGAACATTGCCTCTAATGGATGATTTTCCTCTCAATTGAATGTTTTAATCTTGAAAAACAAAGGAAAACTATGAGATTTTGGAAAACAATATTGAAGAATCCATTAGGAATCAAGAGTTTAATAAATCAAGAGTATTACCTGAAATCTTTGATGAAAAAGAGACTGTTTGACTAAAGGAATTTTAAGAGAAAACCTAAGAGAAAGAAAGTTACGTCAAATTTGGTTTTTAAGAAATAACCACCTCTCCTTAATTAAATCCTTTTAATCCTTAATTAAAACTCATTAAAATAATCTCAATTGAGAGAAAACTCTGATAAAAACATTTATGTTAAATAGCTCCTTAAAGATTTTAAGTTTTGATCCTTTTACAAAATAGTCACCAAAAATAGTTTTCATTTTTTACATTTTGGTCACTAGCCAAAATGTCCAATTTTTAAAACTCATTTTTCAAAATTGACTTTACCAAAATATCTATATATTAAATAATAATTTTTAGATATTTTTCTCAAATATTTTCTCACTCAAAAATATTTAATGCGATTTTAATCCCGAATACAACTCGAATCTCTAATCTCGATTTACCGGACCGTCTAATAAGCTCAAAAACCACTAGGCCCAAAAACCGGGCATTACAACTGTTCTTACAGAATACTTTAATCAAAATATTTAGAGAAACAACACTGATTGGAACACCTTCTTTCATAAGCCCGTAAAACCTAAAAGCGAGCTTTAACTGGTTCTCTTCGACCATGATATCGAACACAGTAATACAAGACTTTTTACTTGGTTCACATAGGAAATCCTTCATCTTACCAAAGACCCTCATGGCATCCAACGGTCTATGAACCCTACCATAACCTCTACAAATAGAAAAGAAGATATATTCTCTTACGTCACACTTTCCCAGCTTCATTCTATCAAGAAGATCTTCAGCTGGTCCAAATTTGTTTGCTGAAACTAATCTAGATATCATAATACCAGAAGTGTTGTGATCATGAAGAAAACCGTTGGCATACTCAGCTGTTGCTGAATCGAATATAGTAAGAGCCTTGTCAACATTTCTCTCTGTTTTTATGAAGTGCTCCACTTGGGAAGGAGTGATTTTCTTCGACCATTTAAAGGCTACCTTCGTACCCATTATAGCTAACCATGTTAACACTACAATGCCCAAATTAGAATAATGCCAATATCAGATGGCATGCTTCAATGCTAGTTGCCAATTCATACACACCGACACGAGATTAATATATAGAAGTTAAACAAATATCTAAGATGAGAGTATATAATGTATATGTACTGCCAAATTCTGTCAAATTTATCATGACAATACACTAAAATGCGTGCCTTTAAATTTCATCAAATCTCTTGCCCTTCCATCACCAACCTTAGCACTCGTATTCCCTCTAGTCACTTTTAGTGCATTACACCATTGTTCTTTTTCCTTTCATTCTTCGTATTATTTGCTTATTATCAGTGACTTGATATTAATATAGGATTATTTTTTGTTGATTTATTTAAACAATAATATAATTCTTTATCCTAATACTCAAGATCACTTTGATTTCTCTTCTCAGCAATACATAATAGACTCGATGCTTTATTCTTCTGAATTACAAATGCATTACTTTAAAAACCACAAACTGATAGTAGTAAATATTGCAAACCAAGCATCCTTGCCCATGTGCGGTTGTAGAATGATCAGAAGCAGATACATGTTAAAGCTAATGCATAAATCTGAACTCTAGTTAGTATCTTTTACTTAGTCAATAAAAGAGTCCTAGTCTTTTAGGTAGTTAGTAAGTGGCGTATTTTTAGCAGAAGTTTTACTGATAATGGGATTGTTGTCATAATTTTACGTATTTTAGTTATTTCCTTCCTGTATTTAATTACAGTTTCAGCTGAATAAATATAGTACCGAAGTTCATCATTTTGCTGTTGCATAGTCAGTGTTCTTTCCTCTATATTTTCTGTTTCTCTCTTTTTTTATCTTTGACATTTGGTATCAGAGGTAGCACTGAGGCCTGTGAATCATTTTTTTTCTGATGGCAAGCAATTCAATTGGAGTGAACATCTCACAACCTGCGATTCCAATTTTTCAAGGCAACAATTATGATGTTTGGAGCACAAAGATAAAGACTCTCTTTATCTCTCAAGACCCATGGGAGCTAGTAGAGAAAGGCTACAGTGAAGAAGGTGTAGCAGTCGAAGCTTTGAAAGATCATAAAAAGAAAGATGCCAAAGCTCTTTTCTTCATCCAACAAGCTATAGACGATGCCATTTTTTCTTCTCAGATTTCAGCAGCAACAAAAGCTAAAGAAGCATGGGATGCACTCAAGAATGGGTATCAAGGCACAACAAAGGTGCTATCAGTCAAGCTTCAAACACTTCGTAGACAGTTTGAAAGCTTTCGAATGAAGGAAGGAGAGTCTATACATGACTGTTCCAACAACCTTATGGTCATCGTTAATCAAATGAGGAAGTATGGTGAGCAGATAACAGATCAAAAGGTTGTGGAGAAGCTATTGCGCAGTCTGACGAGGAAATATGAGTCTACTGTTTCTGCCATAGAAGAGTCGAAAGACTTAACAGTCTTAACTATTGATGAACTCTTAGGCTCTCTGCAGTCCCATGAAGATAGGCATAAAAGCTATGAGGAGAATGCTACCGAAAAGGCATTTCAAGCCAAACTGAAATTTTCAAAGAATATTGTAGCTGGGCATGAGCGCAGTGACAGCAACTACAACGGTGGAGGTCACTCTTATCGAGGGAGAAGAGGTGGCAGAGGAGGTGGACAATCAGGTGACAGACAACAACACTCAAATGATGGTGGCCAAACTCCAAATCGTAAGTTCAAGTGTTATTATTGTCACAAAACTGGTTATATAGAAAAATATTGTCGTTTAAAACAGAAGAATAAAAAGCAAGCAACTTTGTTGAGGAAAAGAATAAAGATGAAACAGAAAGTTTATTTCTTGCTTGTTATGCTACTGATGTCTGCAATTCAGATATGTGGTATATGGATAGAGGCAGTAGCAGTCATATGACTACGAATTTGGAGGCTTTTATTAGCTTGAACAGGTTAGCTAAAACACGGATCAAAATGGCTGATGGAACGATTCGTCACACGGAGGGAAAAGGCGTGATACAGCTGAATTCTGGCCAAGGTTGCTGTATTAAAGATGTTATCTATGTTTCACATTTAGACTCAAACTTGTTGAGTGTTGGGAAATTTTTGAGAGAAAGTTACTCACTACTTTTTAAAGATTTCTCATGTGCTGTCTTCACCGATAAAACGAAGAAAAACTTGCTGCTCAAAGTTCCAATGTCGAAAAATAACATGTTTCCACTTGTTATCGATGATGAAAAGAAGACACTTGCAGCCTCATTAGAAGACGATAGCTGGTTGTGGCATCATAGGTATGGACATCTCAACTTCAAAAGTTTGAGTTTATTGTCTGATCAAAATTTGGTAGATGGGTTACCTATGATAAGGCATATTGATGCGGTATGTGAAAGCTGTGTGGTTGGGAAGCAGCATAGAGACTTTCTCAAAGAGTAGCAACATAAGAGCCTCAAAGCCAGCTGAATTGATTCATGCCGATGTCTGTGGACCCATGCAGACTCTTTCTCTCAACAACAACAGGTACTTTGTGGTTTTTGTTGATGATTTCAGTAGAATGACTCGGGTTTATTTTGTTAAAGATAAATCAGAGGTGTTCTTAGTCTTCAAGAAATTCAAGTCTTCTATTGAAAAGCAAAGTGGAAATGCAGTAAAAGTCTTAAGGACAGATCGTGGTGGTGAGTTTGTATCTATAGAATTTGACAACTTCTGTGAAGAAATGGGAATTCAACATCAATTGACAACTAGCTATACCCCTCAACAAAACGGGGTGGCGGAGAGGAAGAATCGGAGCCTTGTTGAAATGGCGAAAATCATGCTGAAAGCAAAATGTCTTCCCAAAAGTTTTTGGGCAGAAGCAATTTATACATCAACATATGTGCTCAATCGGAGTCCAACTTCAGCACTGACACGCCAAACACCTTTTGAGGCATTTCATGAATGAAAGCCAAAGGTAACTCACTTTAAAGTTTTTGGTTGTGTTGCACATGTTCTTATTCCATCCCAAAAGAGGAGTAAACTTGATGACAATAGTGTCAAATGTATCTTTGTGGGTTATAGCTTGGAAACAAAAGGCTATCGGTTTTATAATCCTGAAAATAAGAAATTGCTGATCAGTCGTGATGTTGTATTTGATGAGAAAAGTGCATGGAAGTGGAATGAAATGCAGAAATATGAAGCAATCATTCAAGAGGATAATGAGTTTATCAACCAGCAAGCAACGGAAGAAAATGGGAATGATGATGGTCCTCGAACACCTGATTCAGTCTCTAGTTCCTCAAGCTCAGCATCACAGAGTTCGTCTTTCTCAAGCACACCTCCAAGAAAATGGATATCACTGACAGAGATTTATGAGCAGACTGAAAGATGCTAGTTTGTACAAGTCGCTGAACCAAGTTCATTTGATGAAGCTGTTAATAGTGTTGCATGGTGCGACGCAATGGATGATGAAATGAAGGCATTGGAGAAAAATAATACTTGGGAGCTGGTCGATGCACCAAAGGAGAAGGAAATCATTAGGCTGAAATGGGTGTACAAGCTGAAGTTCAAACCAGATGGTTCAATCCTGAAGCACAAAGCTCGTTTAGTTGCAAAGGGTTATATGCAACATGAAGGTATTGATTTCGAAGAAACTTTCTCACCTGTAGCTAGATTTGATACTATTCGTACTGTTTTGTCAATTGCTGCTAACTACAAGTGGAAAGTTTATCAATTTGATGTTAAGTCAGCCTTTTTGAATGGATTTTTGGAAGAAGAAGTTTATGTGCAGCAACCTAAAGGTTATGAAGTTAGAGGAGAGGAAATGAAGGTCTACAAATTGAGGAAAGCACTCTATGGCCTTAAGCAAGCACCACGGGCATGGTACGAAAGGATTGATAGTCATTTCAGCAAAAATGGTTTCCAAAAGAGTGTAAGCGAAGCGACTTTGTACGTGAAAACTAGAGGAGCTGATGAGGTATTAATTGTATGTCTCTATGTGGATGATTTAATTTACACTGGAAATAGTGTTGCTTTGATTAATGATTTCAAGAGGATTATGGTGTCTGAGTTTGAAATGACTGATTTGGGTCAAATGAGCTATTTTTTGGGATTAGAAGTGTAGCAAAGCAACGCTGGAATCTTTATTTCTCAGCAGAAATATGTGAAAGATCTTCTGCAGAAATTCAACTTGAAAGAATGTAATGCGGTTGGAACTCCAATGGTTGCAAATAAAAAATTCAGTGCAGATGATGGTGAAGGAAAGGTTGATGCTTAGTTGTATCGGAGTTTAGTGGTAAGTTTGCTTTACCTCACAAATAGTCGTCCAGATACTTTGCAAGCTACAAGTTTACTGTCTCGTTTTATGCAAAGTCCTAGCAAAATACATTATGGTGCAGCAAAGAGAGTTCTCAGATATCTGAAGGGAACATGTTCTTATACTTTATGGTACTCAAATTCTTGTAGTTTTAAATTGTTGGGTTTTTCGGATAGTGATTGGGCAGGTTCTATCGATGATCTCAAGAGTAGTACTGGGTATTTGTTTATGCTTGGGTCAAATGTTATTTCGTGGTGTTCAAAGAAGCAGCCATCTACAGCATTGTCCTCATTGGAAGCTGAATATATGGCTATCACTTCGGCAGCGTGCCAAACTGTATGGCTAAGAAGAATTTTAGCTGACATGAAGCAACATTAGAAGGAAGCTACAACAATTTTCTGTGATAATCAGTCCACTATTGCGATGACAAAAAATCCAGTTCATCAAGGCACATCGATACTCGACATCACTTCATACGAGAATTGGTAATTGAAGGAAGCATAAAGATAGAGCATTGTAGTTCTCAAGAGCAAGTTGCCGATTTATTTACAAAGCTACTGTCTGCAGAAAAGTTTACTTGTTTTAGAGAGAAGTTATGTGTCACAGATTTTTGCATTAAAGGAGTGAATGTTAAAGCTAATGCATAAATCTGAACTCTAGTTAGTATCTTTTACTTAGTCAATAAAAGAGTCTTAGTCTTTTAGGTAGTTAGTAAGTGACGTATTTTTAGCAGAAGTTTTACTGATAATGGGATTGTTGTCCTACTTTTACGTATTTTAGTTATTTCCTTCTTGTATTTAATTACAGTTTCAGCTGAATAAATATAGTACCGAAGTTCATCATTTTGTTGTTGCATAGTCAGTGTTCTTTCCTCTATATTTTTTGTTTCTCTATTTTTTTTCTTTGACAATACTCACAAGTTTCCACTGATCACATGTACTTTTTCTTTTTACCTAAATGATGATCATCAGCCAACGATATCTTCTGTTATTTGTTGTAGAAATTAGAAATGTTCAAAATTACTCCACCTGAAATGTCTAATCCGCCGATCCAATATTAAAATCTAGGGTACTAATCGAGCATCTTGTTATTTTTTTAATTTTAAATTTCTTCAATTTTATAATAAAATTTTTATTTAACCTTTTCGGTTTCCCCCGATTACTTTTTTGAAAAACTTTCCGGATATCAAAGTGTTTAATGATCACTGTATTGTGTTCACTTTGCTTTAACAAAAACTGCTTCGTTAAATTATCTTCTTTATGTTAATGTTCGTTGCTTTAGTTTAAATAGTTTCTTCTTTACTAATCAAAAAATATTTTCTTCTTTAATTATTTCAGCTTCCAGCCCTATATTCATGCTTTAATTAATATTATTATTGATTTTTATTTTTTATTCTTTAAAATATGATTTGAAAAAAAAATGGGTACCCTATGACCCGATTAGAGGGTATCGGGATTTGACGGACTGTTTTTTCTACTATATGGGAATTTGAGTACACGAATCTTTAGGTACCAGAAATAACGAGTACCTGGTTGTGAACAATCCTAGAAAACATCTGCACCCATGAAAATAGTTACAATTAGTAAGCATGTTAAGTGCATTCCTCAATTTGGGATATTCTAAGTAACCGAGTACCACTGGCGTGGTTGAAAATAGATTCATTCAGGACACAGTGACGACATTTCAATACATCGCTGAAGTTACCAAAAACTACTGAAAATATATAGGGTTCAGTAGGATACTTCATTTTGCATTAGAACGACATCAACCAAAATCAATGAACATTTCAAACTAATGAGACGAACACGAAAAAAGATTAAAATAGGGCATTATAGTACTATGTTCAATTTGATCCATTTGAATTCTAGCTTTATAATTCATCTAAACAAGATTCTAACATTATAATTCAACTTATTTTCATGTTCTTACATGTCTAGGTCAGTCTAATTCACCTATCAATGTGATTAAAATAGGGCATTATAGTACTATGTTCAATTTGATCCATTTGATCAACAACATTCCTCTAATTCACCATTTGAGCAGTCCATTACCTAGCTTTAACTAATCCAACTATATGCATTCATTTTCCAGCAAGCTATTTACTCTATTCAAGTCTCAATTCACCTAGCAATGTGATCAAAACAGGGCAACATATACAATTAAGCATGTTTACACATTTTCATCTAGCAAAACAGTCCCTAATCGAAACTAGTTTCAACCATGATCCCTATTCTCAATTTCCAGCAACCCATACACATTCTCTTTAGCAATTTGAGTACTAACACTCACAATTTCAAGGATTATTAGAAGCTAACATCATTCTAACATGCATAACAATCATCCTATTCAAATTAGGCAACAAGAATATCACTAATTCAAGATTCAAGCATGTAATTGAAGTGAGGAATCAAGCATTTTACCTTCTCCTAAGCTTATTTGATTAAAGTTCAACAAGAAACATGAATTGAAGATAATCTAAAAAGCTTTTTCTCCTTCTTTCTCTCTAAAACATTCGGCTATGGTGGATGAAGAATATGACATAATTTTGTTCATCTTTCCCTTATAGTTTGCCGTGAGTCATCTCTCACAAGGCACATGTTTTCATCAAATGAGAGTATGTGTCTAGGCCTCCAACTTTAATTCAATTTACATGCAAACTCTAGAGCTTTACATGTTCACATTTCCATCATTCCATTTAAGCCTTCTAGTTTTAATTTCAATTTGATTTGGTTCTAATTTCACCTATTTGATCTAAAAGATAGCAAATAGATTTCAAAAACTATTGAGCAGGTTAAGGTATACTTTTAAGCTAGGATTTGGGGTATTACAAATAGTGGATGCACTCATTACATGACTCCTCATGTAGATTTGTTTAAAGTGCTATACAAAAGTTACAAATCAAGGGGAAAATAGGTGATGGAAGCTTTGTAGAGGTAAAAGGCAAAGGAGATGCAGCTGTTGAGACTTTTTCTGGTACAAAAATTATTTTAGATGTTTTCTTTGTGCCTGAAATTAGTCAAAGTATTCTTAGTGTTGGTCAATTGTTTGAGAAAAATTATAACTTGTATTTTCATGATCGAATATGTGATGTGTTTGATAAAATGGTGTGAAGGTGTTGACTGTTAAGATGATTGAGAGAAGTTTCCCACTAAAATGGAAGCAAACTGAAGTGCAAGCTAGGATTTGGGGTATTACAGATAGTGGATGCATTCATTACATGACTCCTCATGTAGATTTGTTTAAATTGCTATACAAAAGTTACAAATCAAGGGGAAAATAGGTGATGGAAGCTTTGTAGAGGTAAAAGGCAAAGGAGATGCACCTGTTGAGACTTTTTATGGTACAAAAATTATTTTAGATGTTTTCTTTGTGCCTGAAATTAGTCAAAGTCTTCTTAGTGTTGGTCAATTGCTTGAGAAAAATTATAACTTGTATTTTCATGATCGAATATGTGATGTGTTTGATAAAATGGTGTAAAGGTGTTGACTGTTAAGATGATTGAGAGAAGTTTCCCAATAAAATGGAAGCAAACTGAAGTGCAAGCTTTCACTTCTATTGCCGACCAATCGAGTTTATGGCATAGAAGGTTGGGCCACTTCAATTATTCATCTTTGAAATATATGTCCAGCAAAAGCTTAGTAAATGATATGCCTGATGTGTGTGAGAACACTACGATGTGTGAAGTGTGTCAAAAGGGGAAGCAAACTAAGCTTTCATTCCCTGTAAATCAAGACTAGAGAGCTTCAGAAAAGCTTTAGCTTGTACACACTGACTTGTGTGGTCCAATGCGCATATCTTCACTAAATGAGAGCATATATTTTCTGATATTCATTGATGATTTTAGCAGATGGTGTTGGGTTTTCTTCTTAAAACAAAAAAGTGAAGTGTTTGATGTTTTTCAAAGGTTCAAAGCTAATTCTGAAAATTAGAGTGGAAAGAAAATCAAGACTCCAATGTCTGATAATGGCAGTGAATATACATCGTGTCAATTTGCAAGCTATCTCCAACAACTTGGCATTCATCACCAGTTGACTATTGTCTACACACCACAACAGAACAGAGTTAGCGAGAGGAAAAACATGACTGTTTTGAACATAGCTAGATGTTTGTTGTTTGAGAAGAAGATTCCAAAGGTTTTTTGGGCAGAGGTTGTCAACACCTCTATGTATTTATTAAACAGGCTCCTCACTAAAGCCTTAGAAGGGAAGACACCTTTTTAAGCATGGTTCGATGCTACACCTTCAATTGGTCATCTTAGAGTTTTCGGTTGTGTATGCTACATACGTGTTCTAGAAGTAAAAAGGGACAAACTAGATGAAAGAGCAACTGTTGGTGTTCTTATGGGATACAATTCCAACTCAAAAGAATATATAGTATATGATGCGAAGACAAAAAAGATCATTGTTAGCAGAAATTTGAAGTATGATGAGGATTCTATTTACGATTGGAACAAGTCCATGGTTGAACACTCCAAACAGGTTGTGAATGTTTGATGAGTGTTTTAAATTGAATATATTTTATTGTTAATTCTCTCTTGTTGTCAATTATTATTGCTGATTTGGTTATGTTTTGCTTATTTTCGATGCAGGAATCTGTTTTCCAGAAAATATCATTAAAAGAGCATGATTTGTAGTTTTCTTATTTTCTGGAATCAAGGTTGGACCCATGGGCATGACTTGGGGCATGCCGATGTCCGACGTGGCAGATTCTGGCAGTCCAGTCAGCAGTAGGGCTTCTAGAAGACGATCTAGTCAGCATCATCTAGAAGGACGGACGGACGAGATTTACTTAGGATTTTAAGATTAAGTTTGAATTTAAATGTTTGGGAATTATCACTTTATTATTTAGGATTTTATCTTTCTATCACTTAGGATTTTATTTGAATATTTTATAACCCTTAGGGTGAAGCTTAAAAGATGTACTTAGCTTTCATTTGTTCTTGGGGTTTTTCTTTCTATAAAAGTTTTTCTTTTTCTACTTTGTTTTTATTTAATTTCTTATTTACTTTCTTAAAAATATGCTAAGTATGATTTCTATCATGCTTAGGTAATTTTCCAATTAGCCAAAGGCTTAAGCGATGATTCAATTTCGATAGTGAAAATTGAAAAGCACCTAATTTCTTCAGATATTTTTCTTAATTTTCTACAAACTTGGATTGGCAATCGGCCTTTCCTTAAAAAATCTTTACACTTTCAATTCAAAAAGAGCTTGTTGGTTTGATTGTTGTTCTGATTTAAAATTGGGAGGAAGGATCGGCTTGTAACATATTTGACTTCCTATGAACACACTTAGCGACGGATTCACTAAGGGAAATTGAGATCTGGTTCGATTCTCATTGAGACAACATAACCCGAGTCAGCTTTTTTAAAACTTAAAACTGTATTGGTGCTAGCGACGATAGTCCTGGTTAGTCTAAATAAGGACTGAATTCCAAAGATTGGCTTTGGTTTGTTGGTTCACCGAAGAGAAAAGTAAGTTACAAGGGTTGAGCCTTGTAGACTGTAACCGAAATGTATCCGGAGTAAAATCCTTTTCGATGATCAGTTGGAATTGAGGCAAATCGAAGCTTGAGGCTATTCTATTTTATCGACTTTCTTCTCAAAATTCACTTTCATTATTTTTCTAAATTTATTTTCTACTCTAATCTCTTGATCAAAACCCCCCATTTTCTTTATTTTCTCAGCAAAGTCAAAATCAAAACCTCTCTACGTAAGAAGCTCCCTAGTCCATGTGGATGAACAATTCTTTTCTATTACTACATTATTTATCTATTTTATTTAAGATTTATGATAATTTATTTGACAAATACGAGGCTTGTCAATGTTAGCTCTTCACAAGAGCAAGATGCAACTACTTTTGAAGTTGACATCGATTCAAATAAAGAGATTGGAGTTAGAGGCACAATGACATGGGATAATATTATCAATAGATGCAATGTTGCCATTTTAGAACCTTCAAGTTATCAAGAGGCAGCAAAGTTTATTGAATGGAAAAAAGCTATGCAGGAAGAAATAAGGATAATATCTAAGAATGACACTTGGAAATTGGTGGACAAACCAAAGAACAAGAAGGTGATTGGAATGAAATGAGTATATAGAGTCAAATTAAATTCAGATGGCTTTATCAATAAGCATAAGGCCAGACTTGTAGTGAAAGGGAATTCCCAAGAATTTGATGTTGATTTTACAGAGAAATTTGCACCTGTGGCCAAATTCGATACTATCAGATTGCTCATTGCTTTGGCTGCGCATAAGTCTTGAGAAATATACCGACTAGATATAAAATCAGCCTTCTTGAATGGATATTTGCAGGAGGAGATTCTCATCGAACAACTTGAAGGATTTGTGGAGAAAGGTTGTGATGACAAAGTGTATCTTCTCAAAAGGGCCTTATATGGCTTAAAACAGGCTCCTAAAGCTTGGTACAACAGAATTGACGAGTATTTAACAAGGTTGGGATTTGTTAAAAGCTGCACGAAAGCAACCCTTTATGTGAAAGAAGCAAAAAGAGAAATTATTGTTGTTTCTTTGTACGTTGATGATTTATTGGTTACTGTCAGCAATCAATTGTTGATTCGTTAGTTTAAGGAGGAGATGAAAAAAGGTTTTGAGATGAATGATTTGGGAAAAATGTCATTGTAGCGACGTTTTTCTTTCCTTTTAAAAATAAGCATTTGGTTTTCTTTTAAAAATTCGTCGATACGAATTACCCCATAAACCACTTTTGAAATCTTAGTTTAAAGGGATTTCTTTTGAAATTTATTTTTTTCTTTGAAAACAATGAAAACTTGGAGTCGCCACCGGCCACTTGGGTTAGGTAGGCCGGACACTACAAAATCAGAGATTTGTTTTGGGTTAGGGATTTGATTACGTGTGGGGAAGGATTAGCACCCCCTCACGCCCGGAAATCGGTACCAAAATATTTGTTGTTTTCAATCGAAGGAAATTGTCGAAATTTGAATTGAATTTAATTTTGTGATCTTAATATGAAAATTGACTTTAATTGAACAGACTTTATCAAATGGGTGGTTTCAAATTAATTGGTCATTTAATTAATAAGGTTGATGATACATCAGACCATAGATTAAACCGACGTCGTATAAGCCCGACTGTTGTGTTAATTTATGGTTCGAATTTCGTACGTCATCTTTATGCATGGTGCAAACAGTTAAGTTATGACAAGATGATTTTATCAACTTTTAATTTTACCTTGAGACGGTAAGGATCAATTCAAATATTTGGTCAACATCCTTTAAGTTTGGACTGTTACGACACAAATACCGGAATCAATAAATACCTCACTTTTTATGGTTTAAATTGATTAATTCAAATAAACGGGTCATATGAATGACAATTTAAATGGATGTCAAAAAGGCTTAAAAAACAAAAGGCCCACCAACGTTCTAACCTAAAAGGCCCACAATATGGGAGATTAAATTAGTGATCTAATTATTAACTAAATGAGTCTAATATTAATTCTAGATTAATTAAACCCTAAGAACTCCTAATGATTCACAAGTTATCTTGAGCGATGATTAATTTGATTTAAACTAGTGTCCCAATAAGCCAAAGATTCTATTTAAAACGAATCAAATTAATTACCCGCGATTTGAATTAAGTATCCATCTAATTTTTGTCAATTTTATCCTAAGGGAGTAATCAAGAGTTGTTCAACTAATTTAATGAATTTAATATTTATCCCAATAAGCCAATGATAAATTTAAATTCACTAAATTAATTCGAACCTAATTCTAACTATAGCTCTAAAAAAAATCCTAAATTAACCTAATTATTTTAAAGATCGTGCCCCATGAGACGAGCACACGACTTCAAACTAATTAAATTAATTTGCCTAATTTTAATATCTACCTAACCTAATAAGCCAAAAACCCACTAAAACTAAACAAGCCCTAAGCCCAATAACAACAAGGTCTAGCCCACCTAAACTATACACGTAAAAAAAACAAAAAACTATACTGTTAATTATACGTGTATATAGTATATATGACGTATATTATATATGTATACTTAAAACTATATTATATATTAAAAAACTACGTCTAATATGTATATATATATATTACGTAAAAAACACATATATATATACCTCAAAAAACAACTAAACCCTAATTATGTTATACCATACACATGTTTAATATACTATATATATATATATATATATATATATATATATATATATATATATATTGAAACTACATACTATATTGTAAAAAACTATGGGTTATATAAAGGTTATATTATATATTATGTAAAGACTCTATTATATACAAGCATATATTATATACATATACCATATATTTTAAAAAAAAACATAATATATATTATATACATATACCATATATTATATGCGTATTATATTATACATATTAAACTACATAGTGTATATTATAAACATCATAACAGCTATGTATGCTATATACATATATTCCATATATTATATATTTTAAAATCATATTATGTACATACTATACATTATGTAAAAGCATGTATTATATGTAATAACTTTATATTGTATAAGGCACATATTATGTATGTAAATACCACATATCATATACATATTCAACAACCACAAATTTAGCAAATCTACAAATTAAAGCAAGATTGATCAACAAATAACAACTGGAAACTAAAATGCATGGAACAGAGAAAAGGGCATTAGAATATGGACCAAATCGACAGGAAACCAAAATTTCGGGGCCAACTTAAAGAAAAACTGACTGATTTGGGTAAAACTGACGAGATTGAATACCATTGAAAACATTCAAGGACCAGGGAAAGGATTTGGAAACGCAAAATGGCTTATGGTGTAAATAAAGGAGGGCGGGAATTTAAAAAAGTAATTATACTATTGCCATTTTTAAAACGAGTATAAAAACTAAAATTTTAGCCAAAAAAAAATATTTCAAAAATTCTGAAAGCTCCCATTCTCTCTCAAATTCTCTGAAACCCTGGGATGAACGCCACTGAGGCGTTCTTCCCCGCCGCCACAAACTCCAAAATCCGATGGCTCCTCGCCGTATTGGCCGCCGTTCGACAGCGGCCGAAGAACCCTAAACCAACCAAAAGCCCTCATTTTGACTTCAAAACCCCCGATCCACTCAGATTTAAGCCTAAATCCTTTTTTAAAAAATAAAATCACCCTATTTTTGAAAATCAGAGACCTAAGGTCTCATTTTTGAAAACCCATATCCTCCCCTTTTACCGGCCTCTCTACCGACTTACCACATGCGATCTTTGAGAGACCAAAAGGCTTGGCGCCGGTTGGAAGGTGCAACCAGCAAAGGGGAGGCGAAACGCCAAAGGTCCAACTCTTATCTTTTCCTGTTTTTCCCTCCCTTTATTTTACATGCATGTTTCGATGATGATGATAACGCTAAGGAAAGAAAAGAAAAGTTACCTCAAAACTTTTGAGGGTTTTTTTTGTTTTCTCTTTCTTCTATTCCTCCAATTTCCAGTATGTTTACAAAATGTCCCGGGTCTTTCTTTTAAATCCCGATATTACATGCGTGTTAAAAAAATGACAAATAAAATCTAAAATCCCTATTGGCTGCCTCTGGTTTTTCTGATATTTTTGATTCGTTTCCTGATTTTTTCGATTTGCTTCTCTGATCTTTTGATATTGTGTTTTTCTTGCATGTGAGTCGTGACGATCGACTAGGAAGGAGAGGAGGTCAGATGGCAGACGGCGGAGCTCTGGCGCTGTACTTCTTATCTCCTTGGATATCGTGGTCATTCGAGAAGGGGAGAGGACCAGAGTGAGAAGATGCTTGGAGAGTAAGGCTCGTTGGTAGGCACTGGATTTGCCAGCGTGGAAATGGCATCAGAAGATCAACCGACGCGCATGGCGGCCACGCGGGAGATGAGGAGCCAGAGGGGACCGTATCGTCGCATGTGAGCTCCACGCGCGTGTGAGGTAGTGGAAAGGTCGCGCGCGGGGGATTTGGAAGCTTCCTCCTTGATCTCAGACGTTGATGAGTTCCCAGATTCAACGGCCAGGGTAGATGCGGCACCAAGGCAGCTAGGGTTTTATCAATGCGATATGGGCCAAGCATATGTAACATATTTGTGGTTATCAGATTAGGGCGTTATTGGGCCAAGCATATGTAACATATTTTTTGGGGTTTTGAATGTAACCGAACTCTCAATAAACACTTGAGTTTTTATTAATATTATTATTATTATTATTTTGGGCTTTATTTATTTAAATTTTCTCTTTTTGATTTTTCAGTTTAGAATATAATACTACTAATAATAATAGTATAAAGATAGTAACAATAATAATAATAATGGTAATAGACAATAATATAATGATAATAAACAATAATACTAATATGAATAATGTTTAGGGATTTTTTATAATATGATAACAACGTAATAATAATGTTAATAGTAATGATAACAATGATACTAATAGTAATAGTACCAATTATATTATATTTTAAGTCCTTATTCGAAAGAAACAAACAAAAAAATAGGTTGACCCCGGATAAAATTAATGATTACAGTCATATTTTCTTGGTATGAAAATTCTGCAGCTTCAACAAGAAATTTTCATATGCCAAAGGAAGTATGCAATTGAAGTTCTAAAGAAATTTAGAATGGAGAATTACAAGACAGTGAGCGCTCCAGCTGTGCAAGGTGAAAAGCTCAGTAAAAATGATCAAGCTAGGATGATCGATGCAGGCCAGTACATGAGTCTCATTGGGTGCCTGTTATATTTGTTTGCTACTAGACCTGATATCATGTATGCAACAAGTTTACTTTCTAGGTTCATGCACAGTCCAAGTGAAGTTCATTATAGAGCTGCAAAGAGGATATTGAGATATGTAAAGGGAACAGTTGATTTTGGTGACTTATATGCAAGAAATGCAGAGATAAAACTGGTGGGATTTACTGATAATGATTGGGCAGGTTCATCTGATGACATGCGAAGCACTTTCGGTTATTGTTTCTCTATTGGTTCGGGCATGATTTGTTGGAGTTCCAAGAAGCAGGAGACTGGCACAATCCACAGCAAAAGCAGAATATGTAGCTGCTGCACATGCTGTTAACCAATGCATTTGGTTAAAGAAGTTGATGTTTGATTTGAAGCATGAACAGGTGAATGCTACTGAAGTGTTGTGTGATAATAAGTCCGCTGTTGCCATTGCAAAAAATCGGTCTTTCATGGAAAGACTAAACATATTAACATCAAATATCACTTCCTTAGAGAAGTTGAGAAGGAAGGTCAAATTCAATTGAAGCATTGCAGCTCAGAGGATCAAGTAGATGATATATTTATTAAGGGACTGCCAAAAATGAGATTTGATAAGTTAAGAGAATGCTTGGGAGTATGTAGCAGCACCAATGTCAAGGAGGAGTGATGACACTTTTGTTGTGACACTTGCTGCTGCTTTTGTTTGATTTTGTTTAAATATTTTGTATGGTTGTTGACTGAAATGGCTATTGCCATTAGATTTGTGGTGAAGCTTATTTCAAGCTAAAAATATCAGGAAACATGTTGCTAAATTTAAGGAGTAATTGTTGACTAATTTTTGTATTGCTGTATAAATATAAAAAATCAATGAATCAAACTAAGTTCTTCCTTTTCTTATTTTTTTCTCTACTACTCTGCTCTTTCAAACTTCCAACAGATACAAGTGGAAAGCTCGATGTAAATCACTCTTGGTACAAAAGCCTTGGACCACCATATTATAAATCCTAACATGAAGACTCCAAGTTAATCGGTTTGGCAAGATCCTGCCTAAGACCATATCACCAAGGAAGTTTGCAGCCTCCTGAAACTTGTTAATATCACAGAATCCACTTACGATCTTCCCATACAACCCAGCATCTGGTTGGAGACCTTGAAGTTTAATCCTGTCAAGAATCTCCACAGCTTTTTGAAGCCTTTCCTCTTTACATAGTCCATGTATTAAGGTACTATAAGTTATCATGTTGGGTTTGCAACGTTTGCTAACCATCGTCTCCAATAGTTTCACGGCTTCTGAAGAACGCCCATCCTTGCAGAGACCATCCATTAAAGAACTGTAAGTAAAAACATTTGGCTCCATACCATTGTTTTTCATCTCTTCAAGCAGTTTCATAGTTTCATTTATATTCTTTGATTGACATAAGCCATGTATCAAGGAGGAATATGTAACAACAGAAGGAGAGCAATATCTCATTTTCATCTCTTCAAATAACACCATTGCATCAGTAACCTTTCCAAACCTACACAACCCATTAATCAAAGTTCCATAAGTATAGGAATCTGGAGGACACCCACAATTGTGCATCTCATGAAATATATGAAGAGCTGAATCCATGGTTCCACTGTTCTTACAGAGCACTTTAATCAAAATATTCAGAGAAACAACACTAGTTGTACTCCTTCTCTCATATGCCTGTAAAACCTAAAAGCGAGCTTTAACTGGTTCTCTTCAACCAGGATATCAAACACAGTAATGTAAAACTTTTTACTTGGTTCACATAGGAAATCCTTCATCTTACCAAAGACCCTCATGGCATCGAACGGTCTATGAATCCTACCATATATCTTCTCTTACATCACACTTTTCTACTTTCATTCTATCAAGAAGATCTTCAGCTGGTCCATATTTGTTTGCCGAAACTAATCTAGATATCATAATACCAAAAGTGTTGTGATCATGACGAGAACCGTTGGCATAGTCAGCTGTTGCTGAATCGAATATAGTAAGAGCCTTGTTAACGTTCCTCTCTGCTTTTATTAAGTGCACCACTTGGGAAGGAGTGATTTTCTTCGACCATTTAAACGCAACCTTGGCACCCATTATTGATAACTCTCTATGTTAACAGTACAACGCCCAACTTAGAATAATGCCAATATCAGATGACATGCTTCAATACTAGTTGGCAACTCATACACACCTACAAGAGATTAAGATATATAAGGTAAACAAATATCTTAGAGGAGAGTATATAATGAATATGTAACGCCAAATACACTCAAATGCGCGCCTCTAAATTTATTGAACAAGCCAGAAATGAGAACCAAACAATGCATAGAAAAATTCATATACAACAATGAAACGTTTTCTTTTTACCAAGAAGATACCTTTCATTGATTCATAACAAACGCAAACGACACAAGCACAGGTCAACAAGACCCAGACCAAACGGCTCACAAAGAGCTCGAGAAACAGAACATAGAAAACAGAAATACAACAGATGCCGAACCGGCGGCCAGCAGAGAAGCAATCGCAGAGAGCTGCTTTAGGGGCAAGATGACGGTACCGTACGCCATCAGATTGCTCGCGGGAGCATTTTATCGAACATTTGGCTGGTGGAATTAATAGTTTGATGAGCGAAATAAACAACACTTGAAAAAACAGATTCCCAAAACTTTAACGTGATAATAAAATGAAAACGCCTTCAAAAGCATATTTTGGAAAACAAGTAGCTTACAATTCGCGGTGGTGAAATGAAGCGAGTGATCCAAAATGTTTGGAAAATCAAACTGCGGCTCGTCATCGGTGATTATATTGTTGGACAAATGTTTTGCGGTTTGCTAGCGCGTTCGCAATTCAAAACAAACCGGCTTTTGCAGGACGAATCTTGCCCACATGTGAGGATTGGACATCATATCTCTTGCCCTTTCATCAGGAACCTTAGGTCTTCCCTGTAGTCACTTTTAGTGCATTACATCATTGTTCTTTTCCCTTTCATTCTTCCGTATTATTTGCTTATAATCAGTGACTTAATATTAATATAGGATATTAGGATTAGTATTGTTGATTTATTTAAACAAAAATGTAATTCTTTATCCTAATACACAACCGACGGGAGGGATTTGCATGATTAAAATCCAAAGTGTATAACGTTATCTTTAACATATGGATTCATGGTCACGGTCACTTCGATTTCTCTTCTCAGCAATACAGAAGAGGCTCGAAGCTTTATTCTTCTGAATTACAAATGCATTACTTTAAAAACCACAAACTAATAGTAAATATTGCAAGCCATGCATCCTTGTCCTTGAGCGGTTGTGCAATGATCAGAAGCAGATACTCACAAGCTTCCACTGATCATATATATTTGTTCTTTTACCTAAATGATGATCATCACAGTCCACCCGACGGTCCCAATAACTTCTTGATTCCAGATTTCTGCTCTGCAGTTAATCTGGTTGGGAATTTAATATTGAACTTGATTCTCAGGTTGCCTCTTTTTGATGGATCTTTTGGAATCGGCATGCCTTCCTTGGGCACAACCTCCTCATAGTTTGGATGAATAACGGTGGTGATTGGGATGCTCAAGCTTCTTCCATCCAATGTTGTAAGATGAACAGTGTAGCCGGTTAATGCTTCAGCCAATGATATCTTTTGCGTGACAACCAGGTCATTGCCGTCGCGTGTGAATGTGCTGTGAGGTTTTTCATCAATTATGAAAACAAGATCTGCTGGTATTGCATTCGGTTGTTCGTTTCCTTTCTCGGGGAAGGTAATCTTTGTTCCCTTTTTCCAACCAGGCTTGATATCGATGGTCAGGATTTCCTGCACTGGCAATGTCTTCCTGCAACAAATAGCAAACATCAGTATGGGATGTTCTAAGTAACCTAGTACTACTGCCGCGGTTATCAGCATTTCAATACATCATTGAAGTTACCAATAACTACTGGAATTAATAGGGTTCAGTAAACAGATACTTCATGCTGTTTTAGGAAGACGTCAACCAAAATCAATGAACATTTCAAACTAACGAGACGAACACGGAAAGATGAAAGCAAACGTAGAAAAGGGAGACATACCCGCTTGCATCTGCAATTTCTCTAGAAATCTTCATCTTCTTGGTAGTTCCTTTATACAAATCTTCAAGGCTACAAGGCAACGTATTTTCAATAGGAGGAGCTTTACGAGGATTCTGACTCATTGGCCTTCCTTCACCAAACGAACTGAATATATCATCACCAAACATGCTACCAAATGCCCTTGAGCCACCTCTCATCCCACTGCCGCCCATTCCCCCAAAGGGGCTAGAAGACCCAAAAAACTCGGAAAAGATATCATTAGCATTTCTGGGGTTGAATCTGAACACATTTGGACCGTCTCCAGTTTGGAAAAATGTTGCCCCACCAGGTCCACCGGCATCCGGAGGTGGTACTTGGCCTTTTAGCCCTTCTTCACCATACTGATCATATATAGCTCTCTTCTGTGGGTCACTCAGAACCTGCAAACGTAAAGGTTGGTCATTTTTCCTCCCCAAAATTTAGACTTTTGTACATGTAAAGATCAAGATTTGAATTGATAGGCAGTTCTATAATTTGAACTGAGAGAAAGAACCAAACTTGATTGACGATCATCCTGATTATAAATAAAGCAACCCAACTTTTCGTTTGAGTTGCAACAGAAAAGAAAAGGGGGGGGGGGGAGGGGGAAGAGATAAGCTAACCTCATAAGCTTCAGAGATTTGCTTGAATTTGGCCTCAGCTTCCTTTTTGTTCTTTGGGTTCTTATCAGGGTGCCACTTCATGGCAAGCTTCCTATAAGCTTTCTTCAAATCCTCATCTTTTGCGCTCTTGTCAACTTGCAGAATCTTGTAATAATCAACACCCATCTCCTTCTTCTTTTACCTCTAACTTCTTTTCGCAGATCTTCCTTATTCGATGCTTTAGTTTTGCCGCAAAAAAAAAATGTAAAGAAAATTTAAAGAAGTTTTGATGAAAGAGTCGGTGTTTGAAGGAGCTTGGTGTTGATTTTGAAGGGGAAAAAGAAGATATGTCTGGAAGGCAAATGAAAATGACGAGAAGGGTGTGGAAGTTTCCAGATAATGAGCCCAAGGAGCTACACGATTTCTCCCGATTTTGTTTTCCTAATTCCTAAAGCAAACAAAACTTACCTCTCATTTCATTAGTTAGTTTTTACAGTTACAGACCAATACTTGGACCGTTTCTTGGCCCTCCACCATCGGGTAGTAAAAATTTGAAAGCTGATGTATATATTATATACATATATTATATATTACCTTGACCCTTGTTAATTCTAACACGAATTTACTATCTACTTAAATGTAGTTTTAAAATAAAATCTAAATTATAGAAGTTAAATAAATATTGACTAATAAGGATTGGTTGCATTGATAAGGTATATTGTACTTTTAAAAACAAGATACGAGTTTAAACTTTAAAAATGACCTTGTTAAAAAAGACATCCTCGCACCTCAAACATGAACCGTAAGACATATATTAAAATCTATTAATAAAATGTATGTGTTGCACATTCAATAATTTATATTAGAGTTTAGGGTGTCTTAAGCTCCTAAACTTTTGAAAAGTTAATTAAGTTTAAACTTTTTTACATATAATTAAGTATTTATATCTTAAAATTTTATTAATTAATCTCTTTAACTAACATTAACTGTTAAATTAAACATTTTTAATTGTTTGTGTCATGGTGTTATCATTGTTACAATTTTTTTATTTTATTTGAATATTTCTTTAAACGAACTAAAAATAAAAAATCTTCAAAAAGTTATTAAAATGTTTTTTTAAAAGATTGTAAATATCACATGACAAAATTATAGTGTTTTTATGTTGTAGTAATCTCTGAAGTAAAACTATTAAGAATTAATGATTAAAATTGGTCAAAAGACTTAATTGATTAATCCATCGTTTCAATAACTTAATTGATTCAATTTCTTAAGTACATAAACTTAATTAAGTAAAAAATATTTTTTTTGAAAAATTCAGGTCTTTAAAGATCTATAAACTTTTATATTAATAATCATCTATGTTCATACCCAAAAGTAAATATAATAAAATATAAACTTAAAACATATCATATAATAACACAATTTAATTATTATTATACTATTTTCTTAATATTTTAAGTTAAATATAAAGAAATATTTAAAATTTATTGTGCATAATTCGAATTCAATAACCAAACAAAATGTCAATTATCAAAGTAAAAAAAGTATGCAATCCATAAAATATATACAATAACCCACGACCATTTATGTTCATGTCATTATCCCAAAAAAGTACTTGCTTTAATAATCTCGTAGGTGTTAGAGTAATAGAGTATCTTCTATTACTATGAGAGCCCAAATCTGTTAGGCAGTTGTAACTACTTGGGCCAGTTGGATTCTGTAAAAGTCTAAGAGGCCTCTTCTTGTAAGATCAGATTGTTTTTGATTCCATAAAATATAATAAAATTCTCTTTTCTTTAGTTTTATTTTTTCTTTCGTTTATTCTTTATTTTCTAGTTTACTGGTGTTATCCTAATATGGTATTAGAGATTCTGATGGCCGATCGCCATTGATCCTGGTGTCTTTCTTCCTTTTTTCGCTAGTGCGCTTCTCTGTAGATGTGTCTCTACGGTTGCTATTCTAGCTCTTGCTTGCGTCTTTTGTTGGACGAGTGTTGATGATTATGGTGCTCGTCTTCTTCTTGCTGGTGTGCGTCTCTGTCGGTGCGTCTCGTCAGCGATTTTTTTCGTGTTTGCTTGGTGTGATCTACTCTTTTGCCTTCGTTTTTCATTCTTGTTTGGTACTTAGGGTTCTTGCTGCATCTTTGCCTCTTCACGCTTGTTTTTCCCGAAATCTGTCTATCTCGTTGCTTCTACTCTTCGATTAGCTTTGTGATTCTGGTTGTGTGTTCTCTTCGTCATCTGATTCCTCGTTTTCTGTGGATTATTTCTGTTTCTTGCTTGTTCGCATGCCTATTCGTCTTCTCTCTTTGACTGATTAGCTTCGCATGCCTATTCGTCTTCTGGTTGTGGCCTGTGTATTGTGAGGATGTGCTCTGTTCGTCTTTTAGTTGTGGTTTGTGTATTTTGAGGCTGTGATCTGTTCGTTTTTGTTTTGTTTCTTGTCTTCATGGCCGTTCTAATGCAGCTGGTGTCCTTAATACCTCTGCTCATAATTCTGAAATACTCAACTAGTTCTAATCTTAGTTCTAATGCATCTCTAAAACCTTTGATGATTTTGATATAACAAATATTTTTCAAGGACTTAATTGTAAAGCAAACAATTTTTTAAAGTGTCCCAAACTTACAAATATTTTAAAGCATATTTAATTCTAAGTCAAAAACTTAAAGCCCTAAATTTTTCTAAGTGTTTTAAAGGCCAAACTATTGAAATACGCTCAGGCGTATCGATACGACTCTAAACGTATCGATACAATTTTTGAAACATTGGCCACTGTGAGCATCCGTTTTGATACGGCTCTTTCCGTATCGATACGACCTTCATATTGGGTTTAAGTTTTAAGAATTGCGTACTGATACGCCACTAGGTGTTTCGATACCCTTTAAAGATTTTCTCAAATATCGGCATTTAATGTTATAGCCGTTAGAGTCAGTTATCGAAAAAGACCAATTTTAAAATGTCGTTGGACTCGTATCGGTACACCCTCAAGATGTACCGATACAGGTTCAGTCAGTAGCTCATGCGAGCAAAATTGCATCGATACAACTTCTTCCGTATTGATACGCCCATTTATTTTCACTAAGACCGTACCGATACGCTTCCCCGCGTATCGATATGCCCCTGTTATTATGTGCACAACGATTCTTTCTTCTTATAGACAGGTACCGATACGGGCCTTCGTGTACCGATACGGATGGTTGATCAAGAGCATTAATTGCGCGAAAAATGCAGCCCAACGGCTACAATAATGATCCCAACCACCCAAACAGCTAGAAATCAATGCAAGGGTATAAAAGCAAGCCTCCAAAGCACCACCAACAACTATTGAACCCTCAAGAAACATCCAAGCATTAATCAAATCCTTTGTGTCTTATAGAGTCATATGTTTGTACCCAACTCATTTGAGTTTTTCATTGTAAATCTTTATTTAGAGTTTCGGGTGTGTTTTGATTGTAGTTGGGCAATATCCATCCTGTGAGAGATATATTCAGATTGCCAACTTCTTCTTTGTATTGAGAGATTTTTTGGGTCAATCTTTGGGTAGAAAGATTGACCGATTGTAAAGGTTACCTCCTAATCCTAGAAAATGGGAAGAAAATCTAGTGGATTTTGTTGAAAATCCTTAGTGGGAGCTAAGGTAGTGGATGTAGAGCTTGTTAGAAGCTTGAACCACTGTAATTGCCTTTGTCCTTCAATTTTTAATTTCCTTTTTGCTTCCTCAAATTTTAAATAGCCAATTCACCCCATCTTGGCTAAATCACTATCATTTGATCCACTCAACAATTGGTATCAGACCTTAACTCTTTGAAGGCTTAACATCCACAAGAGGTGATCCTTGAAGAGTGTTGATCATCTATCTATTCATTGCCATAGCTTCTATCTCCGGGTAAAATCTATACGAGTCACAATCAATCACAAAGCCACCTTATTTCAATGGGGATAACTATCCTTATTGGAAGAACCAGATGAGACTCTTTATCAAATCCATTGACTATGTCCTTTGGGATGTAGTAGAAGATGGACCGGCCATTTTGATGAAAAGAGATAATGAAGGAAGACTTGTTTCGAAGACAAGGGTGGAGATGCAAAAACTTGTTGCGCGTAATAAGTGCTACGCAATTGTGCAAGTATATACGTCGCAAGTTATAGTATAAAAGATATCGTCTCCACAGGGATTGGTGCCATTTCAAGAATCTAGTCTCTTGCACTGTAAAAAGTAAAAACACAAGTAAAGGATTATAGGAGTTTAACTAATAACTAAACTAGAAAGCAATAAAGTAAAAGAAAAGATGAGATCGAATGAGAGAGAGATAGGCCAGGTTATCGTGAGTTGAGGTGTGATAGCCGATTGGATCGTTTTGGTAAAAGAGTGCACGGGCAACTCAGTTGCCGTGGCAACTTGCACAACGGGGTTGCCTTGGCAACTAATCGATGGTTGCCTGGGCAACTAGTTGGGCAACTACTTGGGCTTCTGGGCAGCAACCTTCAAGGTTCGGCAGAGCGTTCTTCAATGGTTTCTTCTTATCCCTAAGTTGAAACTCTAGCTACTTGTGCATGCCTTGATAATACATCCTTGCGTGAATCAAGGGTGAACAACAACCAATCTTGCGCTCCTCTTAGCCGTTGAAATCCTTAACTTATTCCTAAGCCGGATTAATCTTCACCATCAATAGATTGAATAAAGATCATATTCATTCGTTTCTTGAATCTAACTCTCCCGATATTAGATAAATAGATGAAATCACGAGATCCTCTCCCAATTCACTCGCAAACAAGAATAAGAACCAAGAATAAATAAACCTTGAAATAGAAAAGTGCAAACTCTTATTACCTAAACAAAAACCAATAGTTTCTCACAACCACAAAACACAATAACCATAGCCAAGTAGATTTAGTTCATGGCTAGGTTCCAAAGAAACACAAGATAAATAATCCCTAGCATGAACCCAATCGAACAAGAAAGAAAAGGATGAAGAATGAGGCTTGTCGAAATCCTCCTTGCCCTAGATGCTTGTCGAAAATTCTCTCCTCTTGCCCTCCTTGGACTTGTCGAAATTTCCCTCTCTTCCTCTCTTTAGATTGTCGAAATCTCCTTCATATTTATAGGGCTAGGCCAAAGTCCTTCTTTGAGGAGGAGTTTAAGTTGGAATTAAATTATCTTTAAAGAATATAATTCTTTATTATAATTGTATTCCTACTAGAACTTCTCTTATCTTCTTGGAATTTAATTCTTCTTTAATCTCTGCATGGCAATCAAATTCCTTTGGGTTTGGGCTTTGCTCCACGTCATCTTGGGCTTGTATAGTCATCAATTTCGACTACCATATCACCTTTGCTCTTGTCGACAATTGCCATAGCAACTGGCTCGGCGTCTCCTTCATGCATTGCCCTGGCAACTAGCTCGACATATCCTTCATGTATTGCCCTGGCAACTAGCTCTAGTCTTGCTTTGGCAAGTGATCCTGCACATACACACAAAACACACCAAAGCAGCATCTTTTCCCACAAAAACTACCAAGTTATGTAATCAAGCTCAACGATGGAAGGAAACATGGATTAATGCATGAATGGCTAATTATGCAACTAATATGAGCCTAAGTCTAACAATAATATGAGTATAAAGGGTAAGAAAATAGTACTTTTGAACACTTATCAATGACCGATGAAGATTGGAGAAGACTCCAAATCAACGATAAAGCCCTACACATCTTGTTTTGTGCACTTGGTCCTGACATGTATGCCAAGATGTCTTTGTGCACAAGTGCAAATGAGGTGTGGGACAAGTTAGAGACCACTTATGAGGGCACCAACAACGTGAAGGAGACCAAGATCGGGATCCTCAATCTAAGCTATGAAAACTTCAAGATAGAGCCAAATGAAAGTGTCTCCAAGATGTTCGACCGGTTCTCGGTTATTGTAAATGGTCTCAAGGGCTTCGATGAGATCATTCCCGAATACAAACTTATCCGAAAACTACTACATTCTCTTTTTGAATCATAGGATGAGAAGATAACCGCTATCATCGAGGCGAAGAACTTGAAGACGTTGAAGCTCGATAAATTAGTAGGATCTCTCCTTACTGGTGAGATCATGAAGCAAGAAAGAGAAGAGAAAAGAGTAGAGAAGAAGGATGTGGACAAGAAGAAGCTTGGTATTGCTTTCAAAGCTTTCTTTGAGGAGAGCGATTCAAGCGAGGAGGAAGACAAAGAGATGGCCATATTGGCCAAATAGTTTACCCGGTTCATGAAGTTCAACCGTGGAAGAAAATTCAGTAGAAAATGAGAGTTCAAGAACAAGAGCAAAGAAGAAGAGAATGACCAACTCATTTGTTATGAGTGCAAGAAGCTCGACCACATTCGCACTGATTGCCCTCAACTAAAGAAGAAGTGCTTCGGGAAGAAGAAGAAGCTCAAAGCTCAAATGGCAACTTGGAGTGACGAGGAGTCATCCGAGGATGAGGAGTATGAAGTGGCCAACCTTTGCCTCATGGCCCTTGAGGAGGAACCAAGGGTAAACTCTAACTCATCATCTTTTATTTATGATGAATTATATAATGCTTATGATGAGCTACAAGATGTTTACGACGGATTGGTAGAAAAATACAAAGAGCCTATTTTGAAAAAAAGAAAAACATTTCCGATTTGAAATTTCAAAATGAGTCTATTTCAAAAACCAATTTTGAATTGGAAAAAAAAGTTTTATATTTGGTAAAATTTTCAAATGAGCTTAAAAAGAAAAATCACGATTTAGAAAAACTTCTTTCCGATTTCCAAGATTATCATACAAAGGAGGTGGATAATCTTAAAACTTCTCTTACTATTGGGAAAAATACTTTTGAAAATGGTAGTTCTTCAAAAACCCAATATGTAAAGAGAAAGACCTTTAACCCCAAGCAAAGAAGTTTTCAAAAGCAATCTAAAACTAAAAGAGTTGGGAGTGTATGGGTACCTAAGGAACTCATAGTTTCTAACAATATGAATGTTATTGCTTCTTGGATTCCTAAGGGAACCAAGATTTTGGGAACTAATATTTATGGACCCAAAATAATTTGGGTACCAAAATTCAAAACTTGATCTTTGTTTGTAGGGGGAGCAATGCTACAAGGTCAAAACCACAAGTCAAAATTCTTGGTACCTTGATAGTGGTTGCTCAAGACACATGACTGGAGACAAGAGTAGATTCTTGGAGCTCAAACCAAAAAGTGGATGAGTATTGACATCTTCATTGGTAATCTCTCAACTACTCTTATTGAAAATGTTCTTTATGTCAATGGTCTTAAACATAATTTGTTGACCATTAGTCAATTGTGCGATAAGAGTTTTACTGTTCTTTTTTATGCTAATGAGTGTAAAATCATGAACATTAAAACAAATCAAATGCATGCCTTGTGGCACATAATGAAAATGATATATGGTTGTGGCATAGGAAACTAGGACATGCTAGCATTAATGTTTTAGAAAAATTGGTTTCCCTTGATCTAGTAAGAGGTTTACCTAAGCTAAAGTTCTTTAAAGATAAAATTTGTAATGCATGTGCTAAGGGTAAACAACAAAGAACCTCATTTAAATCCATTAATGATGTCTCTACTAATAGATGTTTACAATTGATCCATATGGATCTCTTTGGGCCTATTAGGACTATGAGTTTGGGTGGTAAGTTATATGCATATGTATTAGTAGATGACTATTCTAGATATACTTGGGTTCTCTTTTTAAGTACTAAGGATAAGGCTTTAGAAAAATTCATCACGTTTTCAAAAATCACCCAAAATGATCTTGATCTTAAAATTTCACATATTAGAAACGATCATGGAACCGAATTTCAAAATATGGGTTTTGAAGATCTTTGTAATGAAAATGGTATTAGCCACAATTTTTCGGCTCCTCGCACTCCTTAACAAAATGGGGTAGTTGAGAGGAAAAATAGAACTTTAGAAGAAATGGCTAGGACCATGCTTTGTGAAAATAATTTACCTAAATATTTTTGGGTGGAAGCCACTAATACGACTTGCTACATAATTAATAGAGTAATGATTAGGCCTATTTTGAAGAAAACATCTTATGAGATTTTGAAATCCAAAAAGCCTAACATTAGCTATTTCCATCATTTTGGTTGTAAATGTTTTGTTTTTAACAATGGAAAAGATAATTTAGGTAAATTTGATGCAAAAAGTGATGAAACTATTTTTCTAGGTTACTCTTTAAAATCTAAAGCCTATCGAGTATTTAATAAAAGAACTTTGGTTGTAGAAGAGTCTATACATGCTGTTTTCAATGATAACCTCCTTCTGAGGAAGGAATCTTGTGATGATGATGATGATGTAGGGATCATTGAAGCCATTGATGGAGGACAAACATCAAAGGTGGATGAGATTCCAAGCAAAGAAGAGAAAACACAAGATCCACCTCTTGAAGCCTTGAAGGACTTGGCTCTAGAGGAAAAGGAGGTCACTTCCCTAAGGGAGTTCAACTATGTCAAAAGTGGTAAAAATTTGGGTGATCCATCCAAAGGGGTAACCACTAGATCCTTTCTCAAACTTATAAATAATGTTGCATTTATTTCATGCATTGAGCCTAAAATATCAAAGAAGCATTAAAAGATAATTTTTGGATATTGGCCATGCAAGAAGAACTTAATCAATTTGAGAGAAGTCAAGTATGGACATTAGTTGATAGGCCTAGTAATCAATCTACTATAAGAACTAAATGGGTCTTTAGAAACAAGCTAGATGAGAGTGGTAACATAGTGAGAAACAAGGCTAGACTTGTTGCTCAAGGTTACACTCAAGAAGAGGGAATAGATTTTGATGAAACTTATGCACCCGTATCTAGGATGGAAGCTATTAGGATGCTTCTTGCATTTGCATGCTTTCATGATTTCAAGCCTTTTCAATTGGATGTTAAAAGTGCATTTTTAAATGGTTTTATTAATGAAAAAGTCTATGTTGAACAACCACCGGGTTTTGAAGATCCAAATTTTCCAAATCATGTTTTTAAATTGACCAAAGCCTTATATGGTTTAAAACAAGCTCCTAGAGCTTGGTATGAAAGACTTTCAAACTTTTTAATTGAAAAAGGCAAGGTGGATACTACACTTTTCATTAAAATATATGGCAATGACATCTTAGTAGTTCAAATATACATTGATGATATTATTTTTGGTTCTACTAATGAGGTTTATTGCCAAGAATTTTTTAAGCTAATGCAAGGTGAGTTCGAGATGAGCATGATTGGGGAGCTCTCATTTTTTCTGGGGCTCTAAATCAAGCAAATGAAGGATGACACCATCACCAATCGAGCTAAGTACATCAAGGATATGCTCAAAAAGTTCGGCTTGGAGAACGTAAAGCCTCAAGTCACTCCAATGATCTCATCTATTAAGCTTAACAAATATGAAGGAGGTAAGTGTGTCGATTCTAAGCTTTATCGTTCAATGATTAGCTCTTTGCTTTAACTTACCACAAGTAGACCCGATATCATGTTTAGTGTTTGCTTGTGTGCTAGGTTTCAAGCTAGCCCTAGAGAATTGCACCTAGTAGCCATTAAGAGGATCTTTAGATACCTTAGAGATACACCTAGTTTAGGTCTTTGGTATCCTAGAGACTCTTCCTTTAAACTTCATGCTTATTTAGATGCAGATTATGGGGGTTGTAAGATCGATAGGAAAAGTACCTCCGGAACATGTCAATTCCTAGGTAGTATGCTCGTATCTTGGTTCTCTAAGAAACAAAATAGTGTAGCCTTATCTACCACCGAAGCGGAGTACATATCCTTAGGGAGTTGTTGTGCTCAAGTCCTTTGGATGAAATAACAACTCTTAGACTATGGTGTTGAAATAGATACCATACCCCTTAAGTGTGACAATACTAGTGCCATTTGTCTCATTAAGAATCTTATTCAACACTCTAGAACCAAGCAAATAGAAATAAGACATTATTTTATTAGGGATCATGTCTTAAAGAATGACGTAGTTCTAGAGTATGTCGATACATTGAACCAATTAGCGGATATTTTTACTAAACCATTAGATAAAGAATGTTTTTGGAAACTTAGGAGAGAGTTAGGTTTGACAAGCCTTCCTTGACCCTTTAAAGTCCTAAAAGACCAAAAATTTACTTGATTTGATTTGATTATCATGTTTATGTAATTTGTGCCTCTTGATGCATCTATGTCTTTAGTTAGGGGGAGCTTGTCTCTATTCTTAACCTTCATCCTGTTCATTCATCATATACAAGCATTTCAGTTCAAGTAAAATTGAACTTTTGAGCAACTTGTGGCCCAAAATGCATTTTCTGGGTTATTCGTATCGAAACAGGTTAAAGTGTATCGATACACCATTCTTGACTCAAACCAGATTGTATTTCTCAGCACAAGTGTATCGATACACGTCCAAACGTATCGATACGGTCTCAAGAACATGTTTCGATACAGGTAAGTCCGTATCGAAACGGTCCCTGTGTTTCGACACACCTATATCGATACGCCATGCAGCGTACCGGTACGCGCGGGCGCTGAGTCTTAAAATTAGCCTTTAATGAGAATCCAACTTTAAATTAATCTCTATAAACCCTTTTTCATCCGAAACCCTAACTTTTTCAACTATAAATACCCTTCAAATCCTTTAGTTTTTCACACAAATTTTTGAGGGTTTTTGTTCAACAAACCAAGTCTAAGATCTTTCATCAAATTTGTGCATTATCATCCATCCATTCTTCCAGTTTCCTCAAATCAAGGTATAAACCCTTTCTTTTTTCTTTTTATTTTCGTTTAGTTTAATTTTTTGTACAAAAAGTATACTAATAGTTTGGGTTTTAAAGTATTTGCAAAAAAATTTCAAAAATCCAAATTTTTTTATTCGAATATAAAAATTATATCGTATATTTTTAAATCTGTTTTCTAGATTTCTTTTTTTAAAATATTTTTAAAATTATATTGTATAGTTTTGCATTAATACCTTGAATATTGGATTGAATTTGATGATTTATGCACACATATGCTTTTGTGCCTTATTTTTTTCAGATTCAATATGGCACTACAAAAAAGAGGTCGAACAAACGAGGTTGGCGAGTCTTCTACTGAAGATAGTTTGGCACGTCCTAATCTCAGTGTCATCTATCAAAAGAGTTTTGTAACCCAGGCGGCTTTAAACAATTTCAAGCAATACCAAAATTATAAAATCCGCTATCCCTTTTCTCAATTCTGAACGTTTCAAGTTCAAATATCTTCCTCTTTTACACCGTTGGAACTTTATGCCTTTCTTGTCAATCCTCAGGTTTTTGTACCGTAATCTTGTCTTGATTTTCTTTGCCAATGCCCGGTGTACCCCCAACCAAGACCGTACTAAAGTTGTTGCTATTGAGTCCTTCTTAATGGGGAAGAAATTTCGAATTGATGTTCAAACTCTTGTTGATGTTTTTGGGTTCGAAGATGAAGAAATCGATGATGAAGACTCTTTGGGACATGTTCTTGGCGGTTCTGTTAAGGTTCTAGATGCTCATGATCGTTTCTTGCATCTCATGATCACTTGGTGGTTTCAGCCATTCGGTGGAAAATTTTCTACTATTCGCTAAGTGGATGACTTTTGGATTCGATGCTTTCGTGAAGAGAAGTAGCCCAATCTTGCTCGAATCATGTTTTCGGAGCTAGTCTACCTTATCCAACATCGTCACAACATTTTTGTTTCATCTTTCACTTATGGGACAGCTTTGAGTTACCTGTTCACTCAGTTGGAGATTGATTGCTCGCCAAATTTTTCCGAGCCTCTTACCGACCCCATTGATGAGCGATTTCTTGTTCGTCAAAATTTCCACTAATTTAATGGCGAGTGGTCACGTTTTGCCGAGCTTCCACACAATGTGATTCCTAAAGCACCGAAAGTTCCTCCTCTTACCGCCCCTCAAGCTCTGATTGCTCCACAAGCTATGGACACTCTCATGACTTATCTCAATGAGCAATTCACTTCATTGAGGATAACCATGACCGAAGGGTTTGCGGCTATTGATGCTCGATTTACTTCCTTAGAAGATCGAGTTCAATCCATAGAAAGCCAACAAAGTTCGATGGATATATCACTTACGGCTTTCCATGGAGAATGGCGACAATCTCAGGCTAATCACACCCATGATGAAGATGAAGATCAAGACGAGGATGAAGATGATGCTCCCTAGACTTTCATTTCATTGCATATCATATTAGACTTTTCTTTTTATGCACCTATGTTATTTACTCTATGAACCTATGCTTTAATTTTAGCTTTGATTGGATTTGGATTATGTTGCCTTAATGATTATGTTGCTTTGGATTATGAACCTGTGCTTAGATTATACTTTGAATTATGCTAAGTATGTTGCTTTGAATTATCCTTTACTATCATTAATTTTGATCTAACAAAAAGGGGGAGAATATGCATAAGCTAAATTTTTTTCAAAACCTAGCTTACTCTAAGGGGGAGTAATTTCAAAACACTTAAAAATTTGCTTTGGTTTTGTTATATCAAAAAGGGGGAGATTGTAAAACCTTTGATGATTTTGATATAACAAATATTTTTCAAGGACTTAATTGTAAAGCAAACAAAATTTTAAAGTGTCCCAAACTGACAAATATTTTAAAGCATATTTGATTCTAAGTCAAAAACTTAAAGCCCTAAATTTTTATAAGTGTTTTAAAGGCCAAACTATTGAAATACGCCCAAGCGTATCGATATGCCTCTAAGCGTATCGATACAATTTTTGAAACATTGGCCACTGTGAGCATTCGTTTCGATACGACCTTCATACTGGGTTTAAGCTTTAAGCATTGCGTACCGATACGCCACTAGGTGTTTCGATACGCTTTAAAGGTTTTCTCAAATATCGCCATTTAATGTTATAGCCGTTAAAGTCAGTTATCGGGAAAGACCAATTTTAAAATGTTGTTAGACCCGTATCGATACAACCACAAGATGTATCGATACATGTTCAGTCAGTAGCTCATGCGAGCAAAATTGCATCGATACGACTTCTTCCGTATCGATACGCCCCTTTGTTTTCACTAAGACCGTACCGATACACTTCCCCGTGTATCGATACGCCTCTGTTATTATGTGCACAACGACTCTTTCTTCTTATAGACAGGTACCGATACGGGCCTTTGTGTACCGATATGGGTGGTTGATCAAGAGCATTAATTACGCAAAAAAATACAGCCCAACGGCTACAATAATGATCTCAACCACCCAAACGACTAGAAATCAATGCAAGGGTATAAAAGCAAGCCTCCAAAGCACTAACAACAACTATTGAACCTTCAAGCAACATCCAAGCATTAATCCAATCCTTTGTGCCTTATAGAGTCATATCTTTGTACCCAACTCATTGGAGTTTTTCATTGTAAATCTTTATTTAGAGTTTGAGATGTGTTTTGATTGATTGGGCAATATCTATCGTGTGAGAGATATATTCAGATTGTCAACTTCTTCTTTGTATTGAGAGATTTCTTGGGTCAATACTTGGGTAGAAAGATTGACTGATTGTAAAGGTTACCTCATAATCCTAGAAAAGGGGAAGAAAATCTAGTGGATTTTGTTGAAAATCCTTAGTGGGAGCTAAGGTAGTGCATGTAGATCTTGTTAGAAGCTTGAACCACTATAATTGCCTTTGTCCTTCAATTTTCAATTTCCTTTTTGCTTTCTCAAATTTTAAATAGCCAATTCACCCCCTCTTGGCCAAATCATTATCATTTGATCCACTCAATAACATCTCGATTATTTTCCATAAAGAAAATTAATGTAGTTTTTGATGATTATAACTATCTGTTATGACATCAGCGGGGTTTCTTAATCATAAAAACTCATAGAATTCAAAAGTTCATTGATAGAAAAGTGAGCCCTCATCCTCAATACATAAATCAAAATAATCAAGGTAGTATAAATCCTGATTTTGAGGTTTTTGAAGAGGAAGATGGTGCTCTTGCCACTTGGCTCATTTCGACTGTTAATGAAAATATTCTCCCTCGCCTTATTGGGCTTAACACTGCCTCTGAAATTTAGAATGCATTATATAGGATCTATAGTGGCAAGACTACGTCTAGGCTCATGTACTTTAGAAGGATGCTTCATAAAGGTGATCCGAGTATGAGTGATTTTTTTAATGGAAGTCAAATCTATTTGTAATAATTTGGCTAACTGTGGTGAGGTTATCTTTGAACATGATCATGTCATTACTATATTAAATGGTCTTCCACCTGAATTTGAGTCTGTCATCACTATTCTCACTGTTAGGGTTACACCAACCAGTGTGTGTTCTGTTCACACAATTTTTCTTGAAGTTGATACTCATTAGTCTAACTTTCAGAACCAGTTTGTTGCCTCTGCTAATATTGTTACCTTGCCTGATAGGAGTTCTAATTTTGTTAATGCTCAATCTCAAAACCCTAATCTTACTTTAAGATCAAATTCCAGTTCTGATCAGTTTGATTTTGTTGAGCAATCTAGTTATTCCTATGCTTTTAAAGATAATAGTAATAGAGGAATGAGTAGAGGTAGGTCACCTTGGCCTCAGTGCCAGCTGTGTTGTAAGCTTGGGCACCTTGCTGAGAGATGTTACTCTCAGTTTGATATAAGTTTCAAAAATGAAGCTTCTCGGAGTAATATTATTGGTGGAAGTAACTTTGGTGGTAATAGAAATTTTAGCACTCAAGCTAACATGTGCACGTATAACCCTGCTCAGTCTATCTTCACTCATGTCTACTTTGGCCAGTCCTCCTGTCCAGTCTCCCTCCGGCTTTACTCCTATTCACCTCACTGCTTCTAATCCTAATCCTTTTCTTACATTTCCTGAAGCATATTTTTCATACCCTGGTGTTTACTCCTCTGTCAGGCCTTCTCCTCAGCCAATTTATGCTTAGGCTGTGCCACAGTTCACTGCACCTACTGGTTTCCAGAATCAGTTCAGTCCTCAAGCCTTCATTGCAGCTACGGAGGTAGTTGATGATGATGCATGGTTCCCTGACTCTAGAGCAACATATCACTTGGCTAAAGATTCCAGCAACCTTCAAGTTGAAAATGTTATTGCTACCTCAAGAAATTTCCAGGTTGGAAATGGTAATACTCTACCCATTAAATCCCGTTGTCAATCTAGTTTACTTGGTGCTTCTAGACATCTTAAGCTACATAATTTACTTTATGTTCTTGAAATTTCTAAAACTTGTTGTCTATCTCAAAGCTCACATAGAATAATCAGGTTTCTCTTGAGTTCTTCCCCACACATTGTCAATCTAGAAACTTGGTTACCAATGAAGTGGTGCTCCAAGGTCGTGAGCATGTTGGGTTGTATAGGATTGGTTTACCTTTCAATAAGTCTGCTGCAAATAATAGGTTTTCTAGTTGTTGTTTTACTACTGTGAAAAGTGATTCTTTAGATCTTTGGCATCAGAGATAAGGTCATGTTTTCTTTTCTACTGTTGATTTTGCTTTGACTGCTTGTAATGTTCTTTTCTGGAAAAATAATAATAAACATATCTGTCAAGCTTGTCAATTTGACAAGTCTCATAAGCTGTCTTTTTCTTCTTCAAGTATTGTTTATACTTCTCCTTTAGAGCTTGTTATTGTTGATGTATGAGGTCATGCACCCATCTCTTCTAATGGTTTTCGTTATTATGTTGCTTTTACTGATTTTTCTACTAGATATACATGGGTTTATTTTTTGAAACTGAAATCTAAAGTTAAAGTGTGGTTGAGTAGTTTCATAAGTAAGCTGAGAAATATTTGGGGGTAAAATTGAAGGCTTTACGAATTGATAATGGAAGTGAATTTGTTGCTTTAAGTTCCTATTTTAAGAGTTATGGTATTGTTCATAGAATGTCATGTCCCCATACTTTTGAACAAAATGGTCTTGTAGAGAAAAGAACATAAGCAAATAGTTGAAACTGGTTTATCTATGCTTGCTAATGTTTATTTACCCTTAAGTTTTTGGAATAATGCGTTTGCTACTGTTATGTTCTTTATTAATAGACTTTCTTCTATTGCTATTCTAGGAAAAAGTCCTTATGAAAAATTGTTTAGTCAAAAGCCTGATTATAGTAATCTGAGAGTGTTTCGATGTCTCTATTTTTCATATTTAAGATCTTTCAATCGGCATAAGTTGTACTTTCGGTCTGCTTCCTGTATCTTTCTTAGCTATTCTCATTTACATAGAGGTTATAGATGTCTGGATAAGACTATTCATGTCTATGTGTCAAGACATGTTAAATTTGATGAGTTAATTTTTCCTTATGGTTCATGGAACTCATCAATTTCTTTTGAAGGGAAGCATCAAGTTCCAAAAAGATCATGTGCTGATCCTTGTTTGTCAAAACAGGCCAAATGGCCTAAAATTCTTTTGTCTGGTAATTTTAAGTTTTAACAGTCCTTTCCTACTGGTTTTTTAGTCCTGTCTCTGGTTTAAACAGGACTAATTCCACTCAGAATAGTCCAAGTAGTCCTGTTTTTGAGACTCATGTTTATTTTCAGTCTTGTGCTACTCAATCACAAGCTGCTAGTCACAGCTCTCCCTTGGCAACTACTTCACCTTCTATATCATCTCCATCTCTACTGATACAATTGAACTTGTGGTCAATATCAATACAATATTTGAACATTTCCGATGTAGCATTTCTGATCATCGAAACCCAATTCCAACTATGCCAGATTTCAGGGTGTTACAACTCCCCCTTAAGAAAAATTCATCCTCGAATTTTTACCTGGATCGAAGAGATGAGGATATTGCTTCCACATTGTCTCCTCTAGCTCCCATATTGCTTCCTTAGCGGTGTGGCTTTTCCAAAGCACTTTAACCAGTGGAATGGCCTTGTTGTGAAATCTTTTGATTTTCCTTTCAAGAATTTGAATTGATCTTCTTCATAGGATAAGTTGGATTGAATTTCCACAGATTCAGGCTCAATGATGTGCGAAGGATCAGAACAATACTTCCGAAGCATGGATGCATGAAACACATCATGGATTTTACTCATTTCTGAGGGCAACAATAAGCGATAAGACACAGGGCCAACTTTTTCAGTAACCTCGAAAGGTCTAATAAATCGGGGACTCGGTTTCCTTTTCTTACCAAACCTCATAACCTTCTTCCATGGTAAAACCTTGAGAAAGACTTTTTCACCAACTTCATATTGAATATCTCTACGCTTAAGATCATCATAGGCATTCTGTCGGCCAAAGGCTGCTTTCAAACGGTCATGGATAATGGCAACTTGTTCTTCAGTTTCCCGAAGTAAATCAAGGCCCAACATCTTTTCTTTACCGAGCTTAGACCAGTATAAAGGAGTTTGACAATGCCTTCCATACAATGCTTCATACGAGCCATTTTAATGGAGGCTTGGTAGCTATTGTTGTAGGCAAATTTAATGAGGGTAGGGATTTCTCCCATGATCTGTCAAAATCGATAATACATGCTCGCAACATGTCCTCCAAGATCTGTAAAAGGGGATTTAATAACGGCACACTTAATCAATGATTCATAGAAATGATTCCCTGATGATTACCTGTATTACCCTTTCTGATTGGCCATCAGACTGAGGGTGAAAGGTAGTACTAAGATTAACTCTGGTACCTAGAGAACCTTGTAACGACTTCTGGAATTGAGATGCAAATCAGGGATCTCGATCGGATATGATAGACCGTAGTTCATTCGAATCGGTAAGAACTAAAATTAACTCTATAGAGTCGAATGACTTCCTTGATATACAAGTCAGCCAGTTTGAGAATACCGTAGTTCATTCGAATCGGTAAGAAATGTGTTGACTTGGTTAAACGATCTACAATGACCCAAATAACATCGTGTTTAGTAGGAGTCAGAGGTAAACCACTGACAAAGTCCATAGTGATCTTCTACCACTTCTATTGTGGCAAATCAATAGGTTGCAATAATCCATTAGGGACACGATGTTCAGTCTTAACACGCTGGCACGTGAGGCACTTGGACATGAACTCAACTATGGCTTGTTTCATGCCCGGCCACCAATAAAGCTCCCGTAGGTGCTTGTACATTTTCACTGACCCCAGGTGAATAGAGAAAGATCTTGAATGAGCTTCCTTGAGGATATCAACGCGAAGAGATTCATCATCAAGTACACATACCCGGTCGCGAAAACATAAAAGTCCTTTAGAATTTATTCTGAAATCAGGGTTATCTTGCAACTTGGAAATGATGGCTTGAAGTTTAGAATCATGTATTTGCAATGCTTGAATTCTTGATGCAATGGTAGACTAACTTGAAGTTCAGCTACAAAGCAACGATGCTTCATAAGACGAAAGTGAGCGTTGATAGGTTGAAGAGCTACAACACAAGGACTTGTAATGAGTCGGTGTAAAAATCGTTACATTAAACTTGAGGATCAAAAATAATACTTACCAGGCAGAGGTTTGCGGCTAAGTGCATCAACCACAACATTTGCCTTGCCCGGATGGTAGTCAATGACAAGGTCATAATCCTTGGGGAGTTTCATCCACCACCGTTGTCGAAGATTCAACTCTTTTTGAGTTAAGAAATGTTGAGATATGTGTTTTGATATAATAATTGAAAAATAGTTTTGGATTAAATTGAAAAGATTTCAAAAATGATTTTAAGTCCAAACAACTTGAAATAATGTTTAATGTTTTTTAAGAGGTTTTGGGATGATTTAAAACGTCTTTAAAATAGCCAAACCTGAGTTTTTCAAGTATCCGTACCAAGACGGTATTGGGAAATGTCGGTACACCCCATGACGCAGCGAGAAAATTATCCGGCGTAATTCACCAGTGATCCATGTACAAGGGACGAATTTGGGGTGATGAAGAATGAACCGTTACCTTAAAAATCTGGAATCTAGAAATCCGTAGGGAATTCAAAATAACCAAATCGAATCCGAGTAGTCACAATAGCGTTCCACAACCTCTACGCAGTCCACCTGAATGAAACGAACAATATTTTCTCTTCTCTAACTATTAAAGAGGTTTTTCAAAAAATAGTAATAAATGACTGCTAGACCTTATGCCTTTATATAGCATTTAAAAACCTAATTCTAATTAAATTCGAATTCTTAAATATACAATATATTTAGCCGAATATAATTAAATATGTAGAATCTAATTCTACTTTAATTAGGTTTCTTTTAGAGATATATATACTTTAATAATATTTGATAATTACAATAACTTATCAAATATTAATATATATGAAATTATCCATAATTACAATAATTAAAACAATTTCGGTTTCTCACTAATTACGTGAACAACAAGTTTGTACACATGATCTAATCGATATTTGTTCTTTTCAATCGTAGAGTGTGACCCTTGTAGGTTCATGTAACGTTAGAAGTAATATCTAGAACAATTCTAATATTACAAGCAACGAGTGGCATCTAGCAATACATCACTGCTACCTAAGTTACATGAAATCGTGGTTCGATTTAACCTTTTTCCTGTGATTAACTTCTTTTATGTATTTCATCCTTTTGTCCTCATATCTAGATCGGACACAAGTCATGGAATAGTCACACTTGTATAGTCCATCTAATGTTTCTTGATATCTTGAGTTGACTATTATAAACGAATAATTATGATATCCCATATTAATTTATTCGAGCATGGCCATCCATTTTCTAGTCTCACTCAATCAAGTGGCCTATGATATTACTCCTATTATATAGGAGGGATAAATCCTATCTTGATCAACCATATTTCGCTATATGGATTATGACATATCCAATATCAATCTTTATAGTGTAGTCAGTTACGACACACGTTTGACCGTATCAAAATATGTCACTCACGATGTTGAAATAATTATGATCTCAAGTCTGAGGATCATACATGTAGTTATCACCATAAGCAATGTTGTGAGTGTCACATAATAATCCAAGAAACATGCTCATAGTGGGTCAGTCCAGTATGTTGTTCCCTAACACATACTTATGTATTGATTTTGACATCTTCATGTCAATGACAACACTTTGTCATCAATCAACTACATATTAGTCTTAATACATTATTGTTGTCCAAGCCCACAATAATTCTTGACTAAGGACATTCAAGAATAACTATATTATTCTAAGGACTTTATTATAATTCAATTTATTTATAGATACACGGAATAAGACTGAAATAATAATAATGGCTTTATTTTAATAAACAAGATAAAATAAGTATGTCTTTTACAACCATCTCATGATTGGTCTTTGGGCATACTCCAACAGACGGTATACCCTGTATCAATACGCATCAAGGTTTTCAGGTACAGTTTGTGAAACTGTCAAAACCCGTACCGATATAGGGCCTGCCCGTATCGAGACAGAGAGGAGTCATTTCGATACACCTCTTTGAAGTTTTGATACGCCTATATGGCATATATCCCAACAACCAAAAACCCCAAACGGTCATATTTCTAGCGGTATTTTAAATTATAGGTTGTACCGATACGCCTAAACGCGTATCGATACGCATCAAATGATTAGAGCTCAACAGCTAGTTATGAAGAAGGCCGTACCGATACGCCTATATGCGTATTGATATGCATCAGCTGATCAGAGCTCAATAGCTAGTTATGAAGAAGGCCGTATTGGTACGGTTACCAGTGTATCGATACGGATAACCCTAGAACTGCAATTAATGTGGAAAATAAAAACCCAAACGGCTCCAATTCAATCCCAACAGTCACCAACGGCTATGAACTCAATTGGGAGTATAAAAGGGACCTCCAAGCATCTATGGATGACTAATGCTTCAATTGTCAACAACAATATGATCAAAAAGTGTCTTTGTACTTAAATTGTCAATTCTTGTATAGACAAACACTTGTGAGCTCAATTGTAAATGTATGCTCAAGTGTTATAGGTTTTGGGTAAGTGCTTAAGAGTGAAAACATCAACCTCGTAAGAGGGATTTTCAGTTTGCTAGATTTTCTCTTGTTTAAGAGTGTTCCCAAAGCTCGATTTGTGAGCTTTGGTTGCTAGACTTGGTGAATGAGTCTAGGTTGTAAAAGGTTTCCTCCTAAGCCTTGAAAAGGGGTAGAATTTCTAATGAAATTGGTTGAAAATCCTTAGTGGGAGCTAAGGTAGTGGATGTAGAGTTTGTTAGAAGTTTGAACCACTATAAATCATTTGTCCTTTTTGTCTATCTTTTGCTTCCACCAATTACACCCAAAAATCAACCTTCTTCACCACTTGGCTAATTAATCGGTTGTGTGTCCATCAAGCTCAACAAGAGATATTTGAGACTTTTATGATCGGTAAAGAGGTAACATTTCTCCCCATAGAGATAATGTCTCTAAATTTTTAACGCAAAGACAACTGCAGCCAACTCTAGATCATGAGTAGGATAATTCATCTCGTATGGCTTGAGCTATCTCGATGCATATCCAATAACCTTGCCTTCTTGCATCAATAAACATCCTAACTCGAGGTGCGATGCGTCACTGTAAACCATATAGTCCTTACTGACTTGGGTTAGACTAGAACTGGTGCATGAGTCAAAACTTGTTTCAATTGATCGAAGCTCCTTTGTTGATCCGCAGTCCAAATGAATGGGGCTTCCTTTCTCAATAACTTAGTCCTAAGGGATGCTATCAAAGAAAATCCCTTGACGAATCTCCTATAGTAGCCAGCAAGACCAAGGAAACTTCTTACTTCACTAATGTTCTTTGGTGGATGCCAATCAAGAATGGCTTGGATCTTTTTCGGGTCTACTTGGATGCCCGAGACTGATACAACGTGCCCAAGAAAGGCAACTTCAGTAAGCCAAAACTCACATTTTGGGAACTTGGCAAATAATTGCTTCTCCTTGAGGGTTTGAAGCACAATGTGTAGGTGATCATGATGCTCCACTGTATCCTTGGAATAGATTAGGATGTCATCAATGAACATTACCACAAATTTGTCGAGATTGGGTCTAAAAACCCATTTCATTAGGTCCATAAAGGTTGTCGATGCATTGGTTAGCCCAAATGGCATCACCAAGAATTCATAGTGACCATATATTGTACGAAAGGCAGTTTTGGGCACATCACATTCTTTAACCCTCATTTGATAATAGCCAGACCTTAAGTTGATCTTGGAAAACACAGTGGCATCCTTGAGCTGATCGAATAGGTCATCAATCCTTGGCAATGTGTATTTGTTCTTAATGGTCACCTTGTTCAACTGCCGGTAATCAATACTTAGTCTCATGGAACCATCTTTCTTCTTCACAAAGAGAACCGGAGCTCCCCAAGGTGAAGAACTCGGTCGAATAAAGCCTTTATCAATCAAATCTCAAATTTAGGCCTTCAACTATTTCAGTTCAATGGCTGCCATTTGATAAGGTGTAATGGATACTTGAGTAGTTCTAGGTTGCACGTCGATGCTAAATTTAACCTCATGGGTTGGGGGTAAACCCGGGAGTTCATCGGGAAAGATATCGGGAAATTTGCACACACCATCAATATCCGATAACTGTGGCCCATCTTTAGCTTTACTTGTCAAAGCATACAATGAAGGATTTCTTGAACTCATCAACATAATGCTCTCCTTACCAAGGCCTCATAGATACAACCCACCAATGCTTGATGCTCACAAAGCCAATCTATACCCAATATCACATCAAACTCATGGATCGTTAGAGCCAACATGTTGGCCACAAAAGGAATCCCTTGAATCACCACAGGGAAATTCTTACATACAAATTTTATGGTGACACAATCACCAAGAGGATTAGTTACAGAGATCCTCGATGCTATAGGTTCACTAGTCATTCCATACTTCTTGACCAGTTCAGTACTTATAAAAGAATGACGTAGAACCAGGGTCAATCAATGCATATAAAGAATAGGAATACAGTTTAATGATACCTGTAATAACATCAGGCCCATCTTCCTTCTCCCTGCTCCTCACATGATACATCTGAGTAGGAGTCTTAGATTCTTGCTTGCTTGGTGCCTTGTCAGAGCCACCAGGTCTCCCTATAGCTCATGACGAACCTTGTCTTGATCCCTTACCTCAGAAAGACTGAGTAGAGGATGCCGTACTTGTCGGTGTAGCCATAGACTTGGTTACACCCAAGGGACAATCACGAACGAAATGACCATGTTCACCACAATAGAAGCATGCTTCATTCCGCTTATGACACTGACATGCTGGATGTCGTTTCTGGTAGTAATTACAAACTAGATTTTGTGTATTTTGGTTAGAGCCTCCAGTGCTCTCAACTGAGGCCGTCTTGGCAAAATACTGGGTCACCATTTAAGGTTTCTCAATATTCCCAGAATGGGAAGGTTGGAAATACACATTTTGCTTGAGACCTTGATTCTTACTCTTTTTATTCCACCTAGGAGGTCGAGAATCATCCCTAAACATGTTTTCAGTCTTGCTAGTTCCACTTGACCTCAAGGTTTTCTGTGCAACTTCAGTGGCCTTAACTCGGTTCACAAGATCTTGGAAATCGATGATCCCCAAGGCAGTAAACATAGGGCGTAGTTCATCACTAAGTGCAACAATAAACATCATGCCACTGTCTTCTTCCTTCTTGATGTACTCTGCACCATAACGGCAGTACTTGCAAAAATCATGAATGTACTGTTCAACAGTTCAACCGCCTTGCTTTAGGTGGAGAAAGATACTGCGTCTTTCTGCGAGGTAATACTCGTTAATGTACTTCTTTCAGAATTCTTGAAGGAAGAACTCCCAAGTGGCTGATTCATCAGGGACGGTAAGAATTATGCCCCCCACCACTGCAATGCTTCATCAACTAGCAATGCAAGGGCGCACTCCAGCTTGTGCTCATCTGAGCATTGCAGTTGTTTGTTCAGGATTCTTAGCGTGTTGTCCAACCAATACTCCACAGTCTCAGGATTATCGTCATCTTGTCCGGTAAAAGTGTAGGCTCGGAGTAACACCAACTTATCAATAGGGGCTCGAGTATATTGGACAACTGGCGAGGTCGGTTGTGCCACCGTCTCGGCCCTCATGGATGCCATGAATTGCTTGAACATGTCAACCATGTTCCGATAATATTCTGCCTGTGCATCAGGCACTATTGGCTCAACATGCTGAGGTGGAGGATTAGGTGGGTTCGGTAGATCCCCTCCCCTTACTTCCTCACCATGAGTCGATGAGCCAATGGCATGCTCGTGAATGTGAGCCTTGTTTGTCTCAGATATATCTATAACATAAAGAGATCAGATTAGTCGACAAGTCACAATATACACAATGTACAACTCCTAGGTGGCAAAGTAACATAATGACAATACAATAAGCTTCGGTTTAGTCCTAGAATCGACTAAACTCTAGCTCTGATACCACAAATGTAACGGCTCCTTCCTGGCCTGGTCGAGAATCGGGTCGGAGTATGTTACTGATGAACTAACGGTGATCGATACGATAATTTCATACGATAAATGATGATAATAGGCCCAACATTCAAGAATGAGTAACATAAAATTTTAATTAATCTATTACGAGTCTATGATTATCCAATTAGGACCAAATTATAACATTTACAATTTTTAGGAGCTCAATCGTAATTTTAGTATTTTAGGGGTCCTTTTTCAAAATTAGCCTTGCCAAAGTGAAATTCATCATTCAAACAGTGAGTGTACCAATTTCCATACTACTCAGAGTTCGTTTACCCATTCAATTAAGCCATGCATTAATTAGTGACCATATTGTAAATAATGCAAAGCTGGGTTCTTCATCTTTTAACAGATTTAACTGTCACTATATCGATACCTTTATGGCCATATCGATACGCTTTAACCTAATTCCCGAATTCCTTATACAATTTAACATACCCGTATCGATACGGTTGAGGACCGTACCAGTACCGGTTGACCGCGTATCGATACGCCTTGACCCCGTATCGATACCATTTTTACACCCAAATTCCAGTAGCCAAAATCTGTAATGATACACCTAGGTCGTATCGATATGCCCTTTGTTGACCATCATTGACCTTACCAAATATGCAAGGCAATATCGATACACCATCAACCGTATCGATACGCCCTGCCCTGTAATGACATATTTTTGCTGGTTTTTATTCGATTTAACCTATCAATTAGGGTTCAAATGCAATGAAATTTTACGCACAATATTTCAATTCTATAAACTACTTGCATGCCAAATTTTAAGACCATTCGAATCTGTTTACTACGTTTTCACCTTTAAGGGCCTAATATGCACTTTTAGTCCTTTTTAAGCCATGTATAAAGTTCATTTAAAGCCTTATGCACTAACATACCACAAGCACAATATATACATATCAAAAAGAACTTATGACTGTTCTAGGTACTTTGCCACCCTACTAGGAGTTTATAGGTTCGATATAATTTACTTTAGACTTGCTTGTGACTTGTACAACGTAACAACTTATCCGATCTCCAATGTTGAATCTCTTAACCTAAAATGGATGAAATGCAATGCATTATGCATACTTTGCCTAGTGAGGTAGTCACAATTAAAACACAATATCAAGGAAAATGCATCCCAACTCATAACTTAACAATGACAAAGCAATGGGTCAATAGAAACATTGCAATGAACATATTCAATAACAATGATTCCTTAATTCATCAATAACCCTTGGATTGATTCCGGATAATGGATACGCTAATTCTTACGCCTCGCCAAATCAATGAATGGTCTAGTCCCTCTGCTTTGCCAATATGACCAATATCACAACACAAAACTTTGCCTCGCCAAATCAATATAGGTCGTAGCCCTAGGACCGTAGTCCACCCGTACACTGAGCTCATGAATTCTATGGCATTCCAATTGCATCCAATGTCCTTCGATTCCAAGGTCCGGTGACAATATCAATAACAATGGCGATGTCCAATTACCCCAATGACATCAACAATGATCGATGCTTCATTTACAATGTTTTGATAACAATAATGATGTTGACTTCAATAATCAATGACATTGGCTATACCAATGGCTATATCAATGCTCTATATCAATGTCCCATACTTTCATGATTCAATGACAATGGCGATGATAATGACAATAGCAATACTCAATGACAACAACGATACCTATATCTAATGTTCAATAGCAATAACAATGACAATGACAATGTTCAATACTCGATGTGATAACTTACCAATGCTTACCATAATGTCCAGTAAGTGATTCGATGCAATAATCCTTAACAACGGGGTTAACAATGATAATTCTATTGATGATGAAGTCGGGAAAGGCACCTAGCCTAATCCTGAGACTCCGACTACATTCACCTCGATATTTTGAAGCTTTCAAGGCTCTCGAATAGCAATCCCCTTATTCACAGCTTTCGTTGGTGACGGTGGATGATCTCTACCAACTTCTTGAGCTAGGTAAGAACAATATGATTTGGTTAGATTCATTATTATGATACCGAAATCAATATAACGACATCAAAATCAATATCGAAGCTTAAAATAGCTATTAGGTATCAAACTCCATGGATGGCCAAACCCTAGCTTGTGATTAAGCTTGATATATCCATGGAATTCAATGATTGTTTGGGGATTATAGCTTACTCGATCACTTGCAACGATTCGATAACGATAAATCAAAGAAAATCAAGCTTTTCAACCTTCAACAATGAAGGTGCTAGCTTGCTTGAAGAAGATAAAGGGAGGTGTTTGCTTACTAAAGCATCGAGTAAGCTCAATTCCTTAGCTATTCCCTTTGTTTTAATTGGAGGGCTTTCCTTATAATGAAGGAAGCTCTCCCGATAATCCCACGTATGAGATTTATAATTGAGGAGGGGCTAATCGCAAGATTAGTCCCTTAACTCTTATTTCCTTATACTTTTGTCCCCAAACTTCCAATTTCTATAATTTAGCTACTAAAAGGTTTCTAATACATTTATTAAGGTCCTTAAATAGTAATTCGACTCAATTAGAGTCCACTACCGATACAATTGACCTCGTGGTCAATATCAATACAATATTTGAACATTTCTGATGTAGGGTTTCTGATCACCGGAACCCAATTCCTACTAGGCCGGATTTTGGGGTGTTACAATGAATGGACCCCTTGAGACACACTGGAAAGCTGTCAAGCGCATCCTTTGCTATCTTGCTGGCACTCTGTCTCATGGTCTTTTGTTTTAACCAACTAATATTTGTAGTCTGGTGTGCTACACTGATGCTGATTGGGCATCCTCCGTTGAAGATATATGATGCGCCTCTAGATTTTGTGTCTTCCTTGGATCAAATCTTGTAGCTTGAAGCTCAAAGAAGCAGGCTGTGATTTTCAGGTCTTCTTCTGAAGTTGAGTAAAGAAGCCTTCCAAATTCTATTTCTGAGTTGTTTTGGATAGAACAGATGCTGAAAGAAATTAACCTGCATATTACTGGTTTGCCTATTGTATGGTGTGATAACACCTCGACTGTCTCCATGGCAGCAAACCCTACTCATCATGCTAGAGTAAAGCATGTTAAAATCGGTTTACATTTTGTTCGTGAAAAGGTTCTAGCTGGTCAACTTATTGTTGATTATGTTCCTTTATTAGAGCAAATTGCTGATATTTTGACTAAACCTATTCCTCCAGCCTCCTTTGCGCATATGAGGAAGAGTGTTGGAGTTGTTGATTTACAAGAATTTTCTCGGGAGAAGAAAACAGGGAAAATGTTAGAGTATCTTCTATTAGTATGAGAGCCCAAATTTGTTAGGCAGTTGTAACTACTTAGGTCAGCTAGATTCTGTTATTTGTATCTGGGCTATAAAAGTTCAAGAGGCCTCTTTTTATAAGATCAAATATAATAAAAGTCTCTTTTCTTTCGTTTATTCTTTATTTTCTAATTTATTGGTGTTATCCTAACAGTAGGAATATAGGTCATTTTATATATTGGATCGAATACACAAACAAAATTTTGTTAAAAAAAGTAAAGTGATCCGCACTGCACGTGATATTTCCTATCGGGGCGACAATTTGACTGGCTGAGCCACTTAAATTGGCTAACGTGGCAAAAATTTTAAACATATTTCACGGTTATCAACTGACCTCGATCTCCCTCCCTTACTATCATTCCACTATATTTTACGAACCTCCAAATTTGATCCACATTCTTTCTTGTTCATCTTCCTCGATAATGTAAATCTGCAAAATCTCAATTGTTCAGTCCAATGGCTACCCTCTCCTTTTCAATCCTCGTTCCGAACACATCATCTCCTTCTTTTCCACCACCTTCTAAAAACGTATTTTTCCTCCCAACCCTCCGTACTCTTCCTCATCGAAACACTCTTTCACTCACTTTCTCCGACGCCAATCACCCTCGCGCCACATCTGAAAACAATGCATCCACTTCAGTAACCGTTGAAACCGCCGCTCCTGAAAATAACGACAATTCAACCGCTTTCGTCATTCGCGCGTAACCGCATCGGTCTCCTTCAAATCATCACGCGCGTCTTCAATATCCTCGGTCTACGCATCGACAAAGCCACCGTAGATTTGGAAGGAGACTATTTTATCAAAACGTTCTTCGTAACGGATTCTCGCGGCAACAAGATCCACGATCAGAAGAGCTTGGAGAGTATCAAGAAGGCCTTGGTCGAGGCACTCGACGGGGACGATGACGATGACTCCGTTGTTTCTGTTGCACCGGCTGAGAGAGGGATCGTGACTAGGAAGCCTCGGTTGGAATTTGGGGATGGGAAAGGCAAAGCTGAGAGGATGTTTGGATTGATGGATGTTTTCTTGAAGAACGACCCGATTACCTTACAAAAGGATATTTTAGATCATGTCGAGTTCACGGTGGCTAAATCACGATTTAATTTCGATGATTTTGAAGCTTATCAAGTAAGTTTAAGATTTCGTTTGTGGGTAGAGAACGAATTTTGAATTTTTTTTAAATTTTTGGCGGGAATGTATGGTATAACTTGATTTCAATTGTTTAACAGGCTTTAGCACATTGTGTAAGAGATCGGCTGATTGAACGTTGGCATGATACTCAGATACATTTCAGCAAAAAAGACCCGAAACGTCTTTACTTTCTTTCGCTTGAGTTTCTTATGGGTATATTTTCGTACCTATATGAGCCTTGTAATTTTATTGTATTTAAAATTATTGATAAGTTTAAGGGATCTCTAATAGTTTGATTATTGATTTCATTACTCTCCTTGTACCTATAGTTTGTCAAATCTAGAGGATCAAACTGTTGTTCGTTCATGCTAAACAACTTGCATGCAATTTATAATTTATAATTTCTTTAACGTTCAAGCTAGAGGATCTCTAATGTTTGCTAATTGTCTTAATCATTACTTTGAGTATCATTCATGCTAAACAACTTGCATGCAATTTATAATTTCAGGCCGTTCATTGTCTAATAGTGTCATCAACCTTGGAATTCGTGATCAATTTGCAGATGCTTTAAGCCAGCTTGGTTTTGAGTTTGAAGTTTTAGCTGAACAGGTTGACATTTGATTTTCTGTATCCTTTATTGTCCAAATCTTAGATTATTATTACTCAGTGGATCATAATTAGGAACAATATATTTTTTTATTGCGAGTAGAATTGAACACATCAAGTATTTATATCCGAGATCATGTTGTGTGGTAATTGGAGATTTGAAATTAGGTGAATCCAATGGGTGGCCATATTTTAGGGAGTAGAGAGACAAAAAATCTTAGTTGTTCGGACTCTTGTTTTTTTATGAAGTACTCATGTTCAACACTTAAGTATGGGGTTATGACCTTCAGGGATCATTCAAATATATAAAAAGACAAACAAATAGCCATATCATGTTTTTTATTTACAGCGAGTCTGAGTAACATAGCAAAACACTTTATAATGTTAAAGTTTTCTTATGCTTTCAAAACAAGCCTATCCTTAGACTTAGAGTAAGTGAGAGATATATTTGTTTTAACAAGTGACCTAAAAGTAAATCCTTAATCATGTAGGAAGGGACATTTTCTTATATTGTCATATGTATATTTGTATACTCAGATAATTATGCATTTACTCTAGCTTATTCATTATTATATTCTAAGGAAGGAGATGCTTGCCTGGGTAATGGAGGCCTTGCTCGTCTTTCAGCATGCCAAATGGATTCTCTAGCAACTTTGGACTATCCTGCTATAGGGTATACCTTTATTCTATATTTTTCTTGTAAGATTTGTGGAGGTTTTAAAGTTAAAAGTAATACATCTTAGTCTTCCATTAAGTAGCTGTACCTAATAATTATCTATTCTGGATTTGAAGCCAAAATGGGTTATGGGCTATGAATCTGACTTTTGCATATCTTCTAACTAGTATTAGCTTATTTATAATCTATGCTAGTTTTTTCTTTTCCAAGATCAGTTAAGGAATTTTTGCATCTAATGAATATGACTTGTATATCCTCAACTGAGTGTTGGATTTTACAATAATCTAACTATGGGGAACTGTGCATCTTCTTTTTGCAGGTATGGATTACGCTACCAGTATGGGTTGTTCCGTCAAGTCATATTGGATGGCTTTCAACATGAACAACCTGATTATTGGTTGAATTTTGGAAATCCTTGGGAGATAGAGCGGGTTCATATAACTTATACTGTAAAGGTTTTTGTACTTAGATGTTTTAATTATCTGTAGTAATATTGGATGTTTGACATTATCTTTATGTTCTTTTTTGTTCTGTTTTGTTTACTAATCCATTATGTTTTTGGATGGTAAAGTTTTATGGGACTGTCACAGATGAAGTTTTGAATGGAGAGAAATATAAAGTTTGGGTTCCTGGAGAAATGGTAAGGCAGTAATTCTTTTCATAAATTGAAGCCTACACTTGTGCATAAAATTCTTTATCCTTTGGTTATACTCATGGGCTGAGTGCTCAATGATAATCCTTCGGTTAAGTGAATGTAATTATTTCTTTTTTAGTTTAGCAATATGTCTTCATGGTGGTAGGTTGAAGCTGTGGCATATGACAATCCAATACCTGGTTATGGAACAAGGAATACCATTGATCTGCGCCTTTGGGCTGCCTTTGGGCTGGCGACAAAACCAAAGTGTTCAACATGATGTTTGCTTCCGTTTAGATGGGATTTAAACTACAAAGATCCAATTTCAGTAGTTTACTAGAAATGTTATAGTTGGACTGACCTTACAAGTGTTGATTTGGTTGCTTAAAACATAGTCATATGCGTAACTATGTTGTTTTTCCTGTTTGAATTATTTTCTATACCTAACCCATTAAGCTCTGTTCAGTAAGCTGGGGACAGGGAATCTTTTTTATTTTCCTGATTGTTTTGGCCCAAGTATTTTGAAACATGCTTAATCCAACTGAACTGGTATCAGTAATATGCTGGTTCAGTTTACTTATTTATTTTATTTTCTATACTATTTTAGATTTCAGTATTTGCATTTCAGAGAATTAGTTTTTGGTGAGAGCTCTCACTTATGTCAGTAAGATTTTTGCATCCATCCTTTTTCTTGTACAGCCTTTTAAGTGAGTATTTGATAAAGCTTCTAGAAATATTTGTTAAAAAAATTTACATTTCAGATGTTGTGTCTTTTAGTTTTAGTTTTGGAGACTTTAATTTAGTTAGGGGTTGTTTTGGAAATTCTTAAGTTTTTTTTTTTTTGCATGATTTTTATTCCCATATATGCTTATGGATTCTTGTGAGTATGTGGCCTTGTTATGCCTTAAATCCTCGGATTTGAAATATGGCATTGCAGGAAGCTTATAACACTGGGGACTATGTTGATGCTGTGGTCAATAGACAAAGAGCAGAAAGTATTAGTAGCATATTATACCCTGATGATCGTTCTTATCAGGTTTGATTGCTTTTCCTTAACTTTATTAGTTACATCAAGATTAGTCTCTGTCTTATCTATCAAACTTTTTATGCTGCATATTTTAAAGCTTTTATTGTAATTGTTTGATTTATGGGATGGAAATTAGAGGTACTTAGTTGGAGATTATTCATGGTGCATTCTTTGAAAACGTGGTTGAAATGTCTGCAACGGATTGAGTGGTTGACTGATATGTTTCTTTATTGTGTTTGTATAGAGCTACATTCATACTACTTTGTGTTGGCTTCTTTCAGGGTAAAGAATTGCGGTTGAAACAACAATATTTCTTTGTCTCTTCATCAGTACAAGACATCATCAGAAGATTCAAAGATAAACATAAAAATTTTGATGAGTTTCCAGAGAAGGGTTCTGAGTTGCATGTTTCATGTACCTATTAATGCATAAGCATATGTAGAAACACCTCAAATAGGACTAGTCAGTACTGGTTTGATCATGTAGTGAGATGACATGGTCCAGTTATACTCTCCTGAATCTTGAGTAATGTAGCTGTTCTCAAGGTTTATGCAGGTTCTCATTGTCATATACTTAATAAATGGTTGTGTTTATAGATGATGGCAGTACTGAGAGTTGAGTGAGGAAGCTTTCTCTATACTGAGAAGATTTTTCTTTCCACTTCAACTATCATCCTTAGGTCGAGTTCTGCGCTGATGATTGACTCCTGTTCTGTCAACTTCAATTGCATTTTATATAGGTTGCACTGCAGTTGAATGACACTCATCCATCTCTCGCAATAGCTGAGGTAATGAGAGTGCTTTTGGATGAAGAGCATTTAGGACTGAAAAGAGCATGGGACATCGTATGCAAAATATTTTCATTCACAACTCATACCGTATCAACTGAAGCATTGGAAAAAATCCCTGTGGATCTGATGGGCAGCCTTCTCCCTCGACATTTGCAGGTGTATTTTGTTTGAATTTTGCAATGAACTTTCTGCTTAAATAAAATTTACCTGTTTCATTGAATAAATTTATTTGATTGAAAGCCTAATTAGTTCTAAGGGACAAGCTTCGTCTTATAATACTCTTTCATCTATATATGATGTCATATAGTATAGCTTCATCTTAATAATTTTCTTAATTATGACATCATGCATCCAAGGTACATCATGCATGTGGTTGGTTGTTATTTTCAGCACAGCATTTCATGTGTTTTTCACTTATTTAGATTGCAATATATTAGTTTGATATGTTGTCAATTATTTTCTACTGTTTTACATGATTGTTCTTTTCAGATTATATATGACATAAACTTCAACTTTATGGAAGAGTTAAAGAAGATGATTGGTTTAGATTATGATCGGCTGGCCAGGATGTCAATTGTCGAGGAAGGTGCTGTGAAGGTATATCTCAAATTTTATAGGTTTAATTTTTGTTGTGTTAGTGGATTTCTAGAATGTATGAAAATTAAACTTCATAACCATCCTTTTTTTCAGAATATTCGAATGGCAAACCTGTCAATTATTTGTTCTCATACTGTGAATGGTGTCTCTAGACTACATTCAGAGTTGTTGAAAACAAAATTATTTAAGGTAAAATTTAAATTTGTTCTTATCTGCTTAAAGATTGCCTTTCCTTGGCTTGTAATAAGTTTGAAATAGAACTCAGCTCCGAAGAACATCTTTAATTAGTTGGTCTAAATGTCATTTGTTAAATCTTTGCAGGACTTCTATGAGCTGTGGCCGCACAAGTTTCACTACAAGACAAATGGAGTGACCCAGGTTTAAATTTAGTGCAGTCTTCAGTTCGGTTTTTAAGTTATTGATAGGTCCAGTTGCTTGCCTACCATAAATAAATTCTATAATTGTTGCTTTGATTCTGTGGTGCATCTAACCCTTATAAAAAGTACATGGATAATTCAAATTCATCTATTGTATAGTGATTTTGATCTGTTAACATTTGATTTCTCAGCGTCGCTGGATTGTTGTCAGCAATCCCAGTTTGTGTTCTCTTATCTCCAAATGGATTGGAACAGAAGCTTGGATCCGTGATATTGACCTTTTAATAGGCTTGAGAGACCATGTCAATAATGCTGAATTGCATCAAGAATGGAAGATGGTACTTCCTCAGTTAGCATGCTTCAGCTTTGGAAACAAAACACGTCATTGGTTAAACCATTCATTTAATGTTAATTATTATCTCATAGGTTAAGAAGGTCAACAAAGTAAGGCTAGCCGAGTACATTGAAACAATGAATGGTTTGAAGGTTGTGAAGAAAGCTATAGTCTTTGTCCCTACATTTCTTTTTCCCGTCTTTAAGGTGCTCCGTAATGATCTAATGTTGGTGTGCATTATTGGTAATGGGCAGGTCAGCTTGGATGCAATGTTTGATGTGCAGACAAAACGGATGCATGAATATAAGCGGCAGTTGCTTAATATACTTGGCATTATCCATAGATATGACTGCATCAAGGTTAAACACCATCTTTGACTGAAAGAGCCATGAAAACATGTGAAATTTATAAAAAATGCAGTTATAAGTGCCTTATGGAATTGTCCCTAGGTTTTATGTTATTACCATCTTTTGGCTGGATGTTTGCAAGATCAGAGATTTCTCATTCTGATTTCATGTCTTAAAACTGTCAGATATGAGTTTGATTAACCATTTCCTTGATCATAACCATTTGGGTTCGCACAAAGATGTTTAAGTTTTAAAAGTCATATATATTTTCAAACATTTTAACATTAAGTTAAAAGAACGAGTGACTCAGAGGTATCTTACTCATGTCATACTCATTTTGGTGCAGAATATGAACAAGAATGATAGGAAAAAGTTGTACCACGGGTCTGCATAATTGGAGGAAAAGCTGCTCCAGGTTATGAAATGGCAAAGAAAATTATTAAACTCTGTCATGTTGTGGCTGAAAAGATCAACAAGGATAATGATATTGGAGATCTTTTAAAGTTGGTAAGCTAATATTACTTTTTTCCGAGATGTTTGTTGAATGGAACTCTGGAATGTGTATTTTTTTAGATGAAATCTGGAATGTGTATCATTTACTCATAAGGTGAGTAATACCCTTAGAAATAATTAGCAACCATGAAGATAAATTAAAGCTGCAAGGATTTGTATACCTGTCTTCTAATAATTAATCTGTCTTCCTAAGTCATTAACTATATCTGCAGGTCTTTATACCTGATTACAATGTTTCTGTTGCTGAGTTGGTAATACCGGGAGCTGACCTTTCTCAACATCTAAGGTAGCATGCATATCTTTTGCACATTAGATGGTATTAACAATTTTGTTAGCGGCTATAGTATCTTTGCAGTGATTGCTGATTGTGATTCTACTTGTTTCTGTATGATCAACTATTGGTTTCATTATTTCTATAGATATAATTTTCTCTAAAGATGGATATATCCATTTCACTGTAAATTTGGGTCGAAAATCATTGCCTTTTTGCATTAATTGTCATTAAGCTCATGTAATGAATGATATTTCCTATATTTAAAAAGCAATAGGTAGATTGATTACCAAAAGTAAAGATTAAGCAGTTCAAAAACATTAGGATGGTGAAATGATATAGTGTAATATAATATCCAATTGCTTGGCCAGGGAGAATTACTCTCTCCACCTCCCAAACTCCTTTTTTCAGAACTACTTCAAGGAAGAAAAAAAGTCAGCTTCCAATCAACTTGTCTACTTCTGATATACACTTCTTTTACCTAACATGTTCCTGAATTTTGATCCAGCACTGCAGGACATGAGGCATCGGGAACCAGCAGCATGAAATATTTGATGAATGGATGTTTACTTTTAGCCACAGAAGATGGTTCTACAATTGAAATGATTGAAGAAATAGGTAAAGAAAACATGGTGAGTGCTAACTCACAACAGATACAAACATCATCAACAATATTAGTAGGACTAGATTTCTGATAAGATTTTTTTCAGTTTCTGTTTGGTGCAAAAGTGGATGAAATTGCTGCATTGCGCGAGAAAGGTCCTGCTCTTAAAGTTCCTCTTCAATTTTTGCGTGTTGTAAGGTATTATACCGAATCATTTCTGTGTAGTGTATGGCTTTATCAATACTTTAATCTTAGTTTCTCAGTAAAGGGGACACATCCTTGCTTTTCTTATACAGAGTTTGATTTGAATGGCATTGTGTTACTATCATATATGTAGGATGATCCGAGACGGTCATTTTGGGCTTAAAGACTATTTCAAATCTCTGTGCGACAAAATAGAGGGCGGAAACGACTATTTTCTACTTGGTGCCGATTTTGCAAGCTATCTAGAGGCCCAGGTAAATAGTTGGGGTTGAAATTTGGAAATAAGAATGGTTTGGAGAAGGGTTTTGCATTTTAATTGTGGAGTTGTGTTGGAATGAGCAGGCAGCCGCTGATAAAGCGTTTGTTGATGAAGAGAGATGGACTAAAATGAGTATACTTAGTGCAGCTGGTTCTGGGAGATTTAGCAGTGATAGGACAATCCAAGAGTATGCTGAAAAAACTTGGAAAATTCAACCTTGCAGATGCAACTCTTGATTTCTGAATGCTCTCGCAACATCACCTGTGAGATTGTTTTTACATTTAAAATAAAATAAATCTAAATTCAATAATATTTCCAAGAATAATAAAAATATTTATCGGTAATGCTTTTACTATCCTTTTTCATACTCCTAGTTTTTTACGTTCCCTTTTGAAGTTCAATCACACTGGTTATCTGTTGTATCGTTTTTTTTGTTAATCTTTATAAATAAAATATTTCCTTTAATCCAATATTTATATATTTATAAAAAATTAAAATGATTTAAGCTTGATATTTAAAATATAATCGTTGATAGGATTTTAATTGTATCATCAGAACATTATAAATTAATAATTATATTATTTATTTAACAATGTTAATTTGTGGAGGAATAAAATATATCACTTTATAAAGAAATAATTAATTATTTATTTAACAATGATTCTAGAAAAAACAATGTTAATTTCTAGTACTGGTTACCCCGGTTCCCCATTCCAAACAATTTTGATTGTTGACGAATTATACAATATCTAGTATTTTCCTTAAATTGAAAAAAAAAAAACATTTTCTCTTGGGAAGTTAAAAAAATTTAGTACTCCCGGATCTTCAAGGTTCGGTTACACCCGCCACTATTTCTATTTGATTCTTTCTAGAAGAACAAGAAAGGAAAGGAAAGGAAAGGAGAGGCTGTTTACCAGAGGCAGTAATGGCGGCTAATATGATTCTCTCCTTCCCTCCATTTTCACTTCTTTACTCTTCTTTTCCGTTACCTGCCAAGATCAACAAAATTACAACGACGATCTCTTGGTCCATGAATTGCGCGACGCCAAGCTCAAGATCTCTCGTTTGGGTAAAGTTTCTTTACTGATAAGTAATACCTGCTTAGAATTTCCAGACAAATACTGTTCTCAAATCTTAATTTCTTGATTGTTGTAAATATGATGCAGAATCTGTTCTCGAAGGAAAAAAAATTCAAGACATTGTTGCTAAAATCCATTATCTTGAGGAACGCAAGAAATCCCTCGAGGACATGACAAACAAGATCGCTTATCTGCAGTCTGCTCTATCCAATCTTAAGGTTCAATTCATTTCTACGGAACCTTGCTTGCGTTTTCGCGTTGTTTCATTTGTTTGTTATTCAAGTAATTTGGATTGAATGTCTTCTCTCAATTGGTCTAAAAAATGGAAAGCAAAAAAAAAAGGAACTTTTTTAAAGCAGAAGGTTGAAGAATATTAGGGTTTATTAACTTAGGAATATTCTTCCAAAAGCACATAGCAGATTGACATGCTATTTTGCAATTTCTGAATTGCAGGATCACTCATTACTTGCTGATGAAAGGATTAAGCCTCTAGAAGAGGAGGTTCGTTTTAAATACTTGTATAAATATAATCACTCTTACAAACTTTTTTTGGTCCTATTTGATTACTTGTCATGTTTTTATTGGTGACTGGCAAGAAAATTTTGCTTTAGTGCAACATTCGACTGACTTTAGTACTAGGCTTCATGATCCAAGGCCTTCTTTGTGCTGTTTCAAGAAAGAACAAATTCGATCTTCATGTTTTAGAGTCAAAGGCACAGAACACCGAGTATAGACTGGAAGTTGTTACTTCACAAGTTGAGAAGGTTAGCATTTACATTCATTAATTTCATTTCTGTGTAGAGACTCTGCTTTTGAATGACGAGGGCTTCTTCTAGTTTGTCATAAATTATGATTTATGATCATCTAATGCTGAATGACTAAGCATTTATCTATATTATAAAATTGTACGATCTTTAATATAGTTTAAGAGTTTTCATCCATAAAAGAAAAAATTATCTAAGCACCAACTTGTTGCTGTTCCAATTGTTGAAGTTCCTTGTTGCTTCATTTCTAGATTTAAATATCCTTGTTGGGTTATGGTTGCTGAGACGTCATCGATGTTTACCTTGTAGGGTTCAGCGATTTTGGTACCAGTCACTGGGTGGCTGAGGCTAAACTGAAAACATTGTCTTTTTCAACTTTGTCTTTGTGTGTTTTTTATTGTTTTTATTGTTTTTATTATGTTTTAGATACCGACTTTTAGTTATTTAAATAAAATCTAATTAATTGGATCAACCCAACCCAAGTAAAATTAAGGTAAAAAAGAAATCACAGCAAAAAAAAAGTATAAAAAGGGGAATAGCCGAAAGAAACACATGAAAACTTGTTTTTATAACTGGTTTTGTTTATGAATAAATATTTTATCAGAACACGGTATTTTGGTTAAATTTAAAATCTAAATTTCTCTTTAAAATTCTAACTACAAACCCTAAATAAATTTTAACCATAAATCTTAACTACAATTTATTTTTTTTTTAAAATCCTAAACCCCTAAATAACTCTTTTTGATCTTTGTTTTCTCTTGTATAGGATAATAATCCTTTGTTTATTTACTTATAAAAAATGTCATATGTTTAACTTATAGTGAAATGGACAATAAAAGGTAATTTAGTGAAATGAAGATCTTTTTTGAATTCATAGTTTTTTTGTTTTTTCTTGTTTAGATGCATTTATAAAGGATTGATTTATGATAAAATTGAACATAGAACAATGGATTCAAAATGTTTCAATATCTTGATTTACAGGCACTTTACAACGGAAAAAATTGCTAAAGTTAATTTTAGTTTATTTGGACCCTAATGATATCAGATTATTTTTTAAGCTTGATAGGAAAATTCAACATCTTGAGCAAAATAAAATAAAGTCTTCCTTTTTCATTATGATATAGCTTTTTTTTAAACTCGTAAGAAAATCTAAAAGAAAATCAAAATAAAGCCTTTTCATTACTTTATTTGCATTATTGCATTTTGTTGCAGATGAGGGCATTGCAAGCTCAAAGGCAAAGGAATATGAGATGCACATTCTTGAAGTTAATATAATAAGTTGACAGTCTTTCAGATCTTTTCTTTTCCTCCGTTTCAGTCCCTTTAAATTTCTGTATAATTTTTATCTTTGTTTATATCAAATCATCACCAACAACTATAACTTTTTAGTTCCTTTTGTTAAAAGCAATATATCTCGTCATATGCTCATGTTTCATGTGAGTCCTAAGAAAATCTCTTGTATGTGAACAGTTCATTAATGATGTTTCTAGAAGACATCTTCCAAAGATGTTCGGGGTATTTGGATTCTTATTCATTGGGAAAAGGAACAATCATATAAAATCCTACATGTCTCAATCTCTGCAAAATTGAGAAGATTTTACTCGGCAATTAAAAAGTACCACCATTAGGTATGTTTAGTCTTTGCATATGACTTTTTAGATTCTTTTTTTGTCTGAAAAATAAATGCAACTCTTGAGGGTTTTCACAATCAAAACTACACTCTCCCGTTCTTTCTAAGCAACTTATCAAAGAATTTAACTAAGAAATATAATGGCTTCAAGATTGCACCAACATGGGTTGGTTCAGTTGGTTGAGTTCTCATTAGCACTTTTTGGTAAGCAAAAGCAAAGATTTGAGTCTCTCTTTCTTTTACTAAATCAGTTAAGACTTATTATGGAAACTGTTCTGTAGAATCTTTTGGTCTCTCCCAACCCCAAAATGGAAGATTGGTGGGTTGATAGGTTATGTAAAGAAGATTTGAATTATAGTTCTATTAGCTCAGAAAAGTATATTTTGAAACATATAGTATGTACCTTCATAAAGTGTGAACCTTAATTGGCTCTTCATTAGATGCCAATGATGTGTTGAATGATATTGTATGCTAGCATTAATTACCATGGCTCTGAGTTTGCTTCAAAGAGAATTGTCAAGAATTGTCTTGCAGCGTCAACTTGTCTCTGTGGACAAGCATCTCTGTTGGATCTATACAAACATGAATTCTGCAATCTTGTGCTTTACTTAAAAATATTATTTAGGGACAATTCAAATTTCCTCCAACACAGAATTTGGCTCTCTCCAATATAATGAGTTAAATTAACCTGCATTTTGAATTTCATCAATCTGTCTTAATTTTTGTTGATCACAGTGATTTATATGATTTACTGGGAAATACATATAAACAGGTTTCAGTTTATAAGTTAATATACTCTTTGTCTATAGACAATACTGGTCAAGTTCAAAGAAGTATATCCTTCTCTAGGAACCTTTGCTTTTGAAATAAATAAACATTTTCTTTCTTGGTCTGTTTATTTGCAGTTACAAGGTTTCATCAAACAAGAAATGCAAAGAAATGAAGATGCTGCAGCTTTTGTCAACGATGAAGTGGTATTCTTTGCGGTCTTGTGTACTTATTTGTCAATGATGAACTGGTATTCTTTCTAAAAATTTTAAGTTCCGCTATATTTTATAAAGCTACATTTTATATATTTTCTTTGTATTTTCTATTGATGATCTAATTCTGCACTCCTAAAATCTTATAATTTTGCACCCTACATTTCTAATATAGCTTTTTGATTTTTATTGAAAATAGTCCCTGTACCAGAAATTTTTGTGAATATTCATTTTATGTTACTTCAGGCTTCTGCTTTCATCACCTTCCCTATACTGGGTGCTTGGATGCTGCTTTTATCACGGTAGTGGTTTTACCCTGAAATAGTGGGGGTATCATCCAAGCTGCTGCAGTTTGTTTTCTTTCTATTACATTTTGGTTTTGATTTTAAAAGATGAAAGTGGGTACATTCAACAGTACCGATTGGTTGTTGTATAAGCACCGGCTCATGATACAATTTAACGTAGAAAATTCAGGGTCAGCTTATGCTATTTGCATCGACTTGTAGCAAAGTTAGATGGAATCGATTATTCAATTGATTACTTGTTTTCAAACAAATGCATTAGTTACCTTTGCACGTTGGGAGTGTTTAACGTTCGTAGTTATAATTGATTTTGGTTTTAAGCACTTCCATCAATGATCACAATTAGCGATACTTACAAAGCAATGATTTCACCTCAAGCCAGTGCATTTAAAAAGAAGGGATTGTAGAAATCAACATATAAGTTATTTGTTACTAGGTCAATAACTTGATCGAGGGAAAAAAGTTTTGATTGATCAAATTAAATCTTTTTTTTTTTTGACAAATATAAGTTATTTGTTACTTGATCGAGGAAAAATCTCTGGTTTGATAGAGATCAAATCATAAGGGCCCTGCTAAATATTTGTCATAATTATTACAATTACTAACCTTCTTTACAACCGGCCAACAATTTCCATGAAAATCTGAGGTTTAACAACTTTGGTTTCGGTAACAACAATTATTGAATTTACTGTTAACCAAAAGCAAAACAAATGGGATTGCAAATTATTGTTGTAAAGCTTCAACAAGAAGCGTGAATTCATTCGTGATTCATCCCCTCTCTGTAGTCAGGCAACATGAAATGGAATCAACGCAAGGAAAGACAAATGGCATAAAGTGAGTGGCGATAATGATATTCCTTAACTGAGATGTTTCAGGCCTTGCAAAAACCCCTTTTTTTTTGTCATCTTCCCAGGGGTTAATTCAAGACCCATGCCATAATCAAAGGCTGAAAAAAGAAGAAAAAATGGAAGAGTCGACACGGGAGCAAAAGCTCCAGGTTCTAACCCACAACCTCACCGCCTCTCCACTCTCAGGTCTTCATCTCCACACAGTTACCATGCTTCCTCAACTGGGATTTCCCTCCGATTCTGTGCAATAAGCCTAACTCCGATGCCTCCCTTCCCTCCACCTCAGGTGGGGGTTCTCTTTTTTCCTCAAAAGGGTGTCAAGGTTGGGTCTTCCCGAATCGTCATGGAGGTCCAAGTGCCCTTACGGTCAGCCCCCACCGTTGATTCTGGCCAAAGGTGTGGATGAAGCACAGTGGGGTGATGCGCAGAAGATGGAGTATGTTAGGAAGAGGCTAAGAAGGAAAAGCCTAGGAAGCGAAGTCAATCCTTTGATTCCGATTTTGATTCCTGATTTATTCTTGTTCTCTGTTGTTGTTCAATCCATTTCCTCTCAAAGATGATTAACAGATTTTGTTATTCTTATGTTTTATTGTTTTTCTTGTTTACCTTGGATATGGTTCTCAAGTGTTTACCCTGTAAAATCTGAATTATTGGCAAATTCAACTTTGCTTAATCTAGAATTTAGCTTCCCATGACCCACCTGTTTTATTCATTAATCATCCCTCAATCCCCAACTGTAATTTTGGTTAAAGTCTAAGCATCCACATTGTTTATTTATTCTCTTTAATGCACTCACATACATACCTCATGATTTTTTTTTTTTGATATCTAACCGACCAAACTCCAACCGCACTACCTGAAAATCTATCTTAATTCTTATAAAATTCAGTTTAACTAATTTTGCGGGGAATTCCCTGCAACATATAGGGGGCCAGGCCATTGCCTCCACTCAGATTCAGAGCCCCGTGTCACGCCCCGCCAATGTTTACCAAGGTTAACCGAGACCAATCAAGTTCTTTGGGTGTTTTAAGGCCAAGCATACCCCAATGGCCTAGAACGGCCTACATTCATCCTCAAACGTTTCACAACATTCTAGGAGGTTCTAACCGAGGAAGACCTTGGAAGGCCATGGAAAGATCGGGACAAGTCTGGAAGTCTCTGGAACTCTCTAGAATAATTTAGAACACTTTGGAATGTTCTAGAAAACCATAGAAGACTCTAGAAGATTCAAGAAGGTTCTGAAACATTCTAGAAGGATCCAGAATATGCTGGAAGGATCCAGAATATGGTAGAAGATTGTGGAATGTTCTAGAAGGTTATGGAGATTTCTCCAAGACTAGACCATTCTAGGAAATTCTAGGAGATATATATATACTTGTAGAGTAATCTAGAATCCACTAGACTTGTACTTATCTAGGGAGATCTAGAATAATCCCTTATGGAGGTGGAAGCCTATAAATAGGACCACCCTCCTTCATTTGTAATCAATCTTAGAAATTCAAGCAAATCAAAACATTCTCCAAGCATTCTTGTAAGCTTTCTTTCTTAAGCTAATACAAGTCCCCTTCTCTTGTAAGTTCTCTCTTGCCTTCTCTACTTTGCGTTTTGCTAGCCATCGCGTTGTGTGAAGAAAGGTTTGTTAGCATAGTTCGGGAGTGCTAACGCCGCACGGATAGTTTGGAGAAGTTAAGTCCGTGACAGTTGGTATCCAAGCCAAGTTCGAGATATGGTGAAATCCGACAAGAACTAAGTGGTTAGCTCGTCTGAGACGGAGGTCATGCATGACCAACGAAGGCGTGATGAGACGGTCGATCCTGTGGCAAGGCCGCGAGCCAAGCCCAAGGATGTAATCTCTAGCTGAGAGTCACGTATTACTCATGTTGAGGAGAACGTGAGGGCATGTGTGCCCAAGTGGACGACCTTCACCATTGGGTCGAAGGCCTTGAGGCGGAGGATGCTGAGATCCACACGACCGTGAAGGCCATAAGGATCAAGCTATAGGAGACCTTGTGAGCGGAGATGGGTGAGGTCCGCGACTTACTGATAAGTGGTCTAAATAGTCACATTTTTATCTTTAATTATGCCCTTAATGGTTAGTTCATGATGTTGATTCGAATGTTTTTTGGATGTTTTCTTTGCAGAACCTCAATTCTGGAAATCACACTAAAAATGGGCAAAGTTCTGCAGATTTTTCTCTAGAGTCAAGGCTGAGCTAGTGGGCATGAAATCTGACCGGACGCCACGTCAGCAGTGTTAGAGGATGACGTCAGCAGCAGCGATAGCTTATCTGCCGTATTGTGATAACTTATCAAGGCAGATTTAAAATTCAAACTTTAGATTATCTTTTGTATTTAATTTAAATATTTTTAGGATTTATCTTTTATCTTTTTAGGTAATTTTTAGGGTTTTTAGAAACTATAAATACCCCCTTTGGGGTATGCTTTCAATCATCCCTTAATTCTTAGTTTGTTTTTACTTTGAAAGTTTTATAAAATTCTATTCTCTTTTTATTTTTGTTCTTTTAGTTTTTATTTATTTTCTATTAAATGCTAAGTATGATTTCTTCTATAATCATGCTTAGCTAAATTCTTCGATTAGCCAAAGGCTAAAAGTAAAGCTTCAATTCACCTTGTGAGAATTAAAAGCACTCAACAACTTCGTTTTAGATTCTCAATTTTTTGAAAACTTAGATCGGCAATCGGCCTTTCTATTAAAATATTTTCGCTTTCATTTCAAAAAGTGCACGTTGACTTGACTGTTGTTTAGATTTATAGTTGGGGGGAAGAATCGGCTTGTAGCAAATTCGACTTCCTATGAACACACTTCGCGACGGATTCACTAAGGGAAATTGAGATCGGATTCGATTCTCATCGAGACAACATAATTTGAGTCGAGTTTTTCCAAATTCTAAAACTATTTTATTCTAACGGCGATGGTCGTGGTTAGTCTAACCAAAAAACTGGAATCTAAAAATTGATTTTAGATTGTCAGTTTACCATAGAGAAAAACAATTTACAAGGGTTGGGCCTGGTAGACTGTAACCGACATGTATCCGGAGTAAAAATCCTTTTTCGATCATCATTTTGAATTGAAACGGAGCAAAGCTTGAGGCTAATTAATTTAATCAATTTATTTTTACTTCATTTATTCTCCCAGTCATTTACACTTATTCTCTAGTTTTCTCGATCAAACCCCTCATTCACTAAATTACCTATGTCTCAAGTCCCTGTGGACCAACATATTCTTCTCTATACTACGTCTTTATTTATTTAATTTGAGATTAAATTACCTTGAAGGCCTTGAGGCAGAGGATGCTGAGATCCACACGACCGTGAAGGCCATGAGGATCAAACTAGAGGAGACCTTGCGAGTGGAGATGGGTGAGATCCGTGACTTACTCATGGGGGAGTTCTCGAAGGTGCGTGATTCTTTCCAACGCGAGCTTGCTAATACGTATGCCCAACTAGAGGCACTACAAGGTAACCTTGCATTGTGCAAGCGCGCCATAGCCGCAGGTCCTAGCACCACATTTGAGGCTAGGAAGGTCGAGGTGCCCAAGCCAAATACCTTCGCGGGTGCACGCAACGCTAAAGAAGTTGATATCTTCTCGTATGGCTTAGAGCAATATCTTAGAGTCGTTGGCATCATGGATGAGGCCTCCAAGATTCAAACCGCGGCTCTATACCTTACCGACACCGCCATGCTATGGTGGAGGAGAAGGCGCGGTGATATTGAGAAAGGTAAGAGCGCCATCTCTACCTTCAATAACTTTAAAAAGGAGCTCAAACGGCAATTCTATCTGGAAAATGTCGAGGATGAGGCGAGAGCTCGCTTGCGAAGGCTTAAACAATCGGGGAGCATTCGTGACTATGTCAAAAAGTTCACTAGTTTGGTGCTTGAGATCCCCGATCTCTCTGAGAATGACTCACTCTTCAATTTTATGGACGGACTCCAACAATAGGCAAAAAATGAGTTAAGGCATCGTGGAGTGCAAAACCTAGCTGATGTCATTGTCGTAGCCGAGAGTCTCATCGACTACGCTAGCAATAAGGAGTCCACCACCAACCCAAAGGACAAGAAGAGTGGTCAAGCCACAGGTAGGGGAGACAAGGGCCAACGCAAGGAAGGTCACAAGGAGGACAACATGTCTAAGCACAAAGACTCATCCCCTTGGAAGGGCAATGACAAGGGCAAGTCCAAAGACTTTTGAGGAACAAAGAAGTCACCATCCAATAAGTGCTTTATTTGTGACGACGATCATTGGGTTCGTGAGTGCCCGTAATGTCAAGCCCTTAACTCGCTCCTAGCCAAGCATCGAGAAGGTAGTGACACCGACAGTAGCAACGAAGGTGCTCAAATGGGATCTATGCAACTATTCAATGTCCTCCAATCCGCCCCAAAGACTGAAGCCAATGGGTTGCTTTATATGGATGTCACTGTCAACGAAAAGGCAACAAGGGCCATGCTTGACACATGTGCATCCCATAACTTCTTCTCTCTTGAAGAGGCAAATAGGCTCGGTCTTAGAGTAAAGGGGGAGGCGAATCCATCAAGGTAGTTCATTTTGCTGCACGGCCCATCCATGAGATTGCTCGAGGGGTAAAGACCAATGTTGAAACTTGGTTTGGGCACATGGATTACTCAATTGTGCTAATAGACGACTACAAACTCGTCCTAGGACTCGACTTCTTCGATCGAGTCAAGGCAGTCCTGATGTCATTCTCCAATAGTATGTGCATCATGGATGGCGGCCAAGATTGCGTGGTACCAACACCCAGGGCCCCCAAGCAAGGGACTAAAGTGCTCTCGTCACTTCAGTTCCAAAGGGGCATCAATCAGGGCAAGCCATCTAAGGGGTTGGATGAGCATGAAGAGAGCAAGGCCATCCAGCTCAAGTCGACGATGCCAACTTCTGCCAAGGCCAAGGGAGATTGAGAACAGAAAGGAGTGACTGTGTCCAAGAAGGCTACCAAGGAGTTCACCAAGCATGTTCGTGGGAAGAACATGGCTTCAAAGACCACCAAGAGAAAGGGGGGTAAAAGGGAAAGCATTCTAGCAATGTTCTTGGGGGACAACAACCAACCACCCCACTCTTTCTTGCCACGCGCTATGAAGGGAAGATCCCAACAGCCTTCAAGCTTGCTAAGCCCGTGCCAAAAATAAAGATGAGTAAGAAATTCTACTTCTGTGATGGTCCTCATGTGATAAGGGGATGTCCCAAAAAAATCACCTTACTACCATCAAGGGTGATGGTGAGACAAAAGAGAACCATGGTGCGACTACGAGTACCAAAGTAGTCAAGCCAAGGTCAAGGCTTGGTGCGACAGCAAAGAACAAAGTAGTCAAGCCGAGGGTGAAGAGGAAGCAAGCTCGGAGTCGAATGAAGCACTTTGGCAACACCATAACAGTTCAACGAAGGCGCAACGAGGGCGTCGCGAGCTTAGGTGAGGGAGAATGTCACGCCTTGCCAATGTTTACCAAGGCTAACCGAGACCAAATCAAGTTCCTTAGGCGTTTTAAGGCCAAGCATACCCCAAGAAAGATCTATAATGGCCTAGAACGGCATGTATTCATCTTCAAACGTTTCCACAACATTCTAGGAGGTTCTAGAAGGTTCTAACCGAGTCCACACAAGTCCGAAAGACCATAGAAGACCTTGGAAGGCCGTGGAAGGATCAGGACAAGTTTGGAAGTCTCTAGAACTCTCTAGAATAATCTAGAACACTTTGGAATGTTCTAGAAAGACATGAAAGACTCTAGAAGATTCAAGAAGGTTTTGGAACATTCTAGAAGGATCTGAAATATACTGAAAGGTTCTAGAATATGATAGAAGATTATGGAATATTCTAGAAGGTTATGGAATTTTCTCCAAGACTAGACCATTCTAGGAAGTTATAGGAGATATATAGATACTTATAGAGTAATCTAGAATCCAAGAAAAATCACCTTGCTACCATCAAGGGTGATGGTGAAACAAAGGAGAACCATGGTGCGACTACGAGTGCCAAAGTAGTCAAGCCAAGGTCAAGACTCGGTGCGACAGCAAAGAACAAAGTAGTCAAGTTGAGGGTGAAGAGGAAGGAAGCTGGGAGTCGAATGAAGCATTTTGGCAACACCCTAGAAGTCTACGAAGGCGCGACGAGGGCGTCACAAGCATAGGTAGGGGAGAATATCATGCCCCGCCAATGTTTACCAAGGCTAACCGAGACCAAATCAAGTTCCTTGGGCGTTTTAAGGCCAAACATACCCAAAGAAAGTATTTAGAATGGCCTAGAACGGCCTACATTCATCCTCAAACGTTTCCACAACATTCTAGAAGGTTCTGGGAGGTTCTAACCGAGTCCACACAAGTCTAGAAGACCCTATAAGACCTTGGAACGTCGTGGAAAGATCGGGACAAGTTTGTAAGTCTCTAGAACTCTCTAGAATAATCTAGAACACTTTGGAGTGTTCTAGAAACCATAGAAGACTCTAGAAGATTAAAGAAGGTTCTGGAATATTCTAGAAGGATTCGAAATATGCTAGAAGGTTCTAGAATATGATAGAAGATTATGGAATGTTCTAGAAGGTTATGGAGATTTCTCCAAGACTATACCATTCTAGGAAGTTCTAGGAGATATATAGATACTTGTAGAGTAATCTAGAATCCAAGAAAAATCACCTTGCTACCATCAAGGGTGATGGTGAGACAAAGGAGAACCATGGTGCGACTACGAGTGCCAAAGTAGTCAAGCCAAGGTCAAGATTCGGAGCGACAGCAAAGAACAAAGTAGTCAAGCCGAGGGTGAAGAGGAGGCAAGTTGGGAGTCGAATGAAGCACTTTGGCAACACCCTAGCAGTTCAACGAAGGCGCGACGAGGGAATCGCGAGCTTAGGTGGGGGAGAATGTCACGCCCCGCCAATGTTTACCAAGGCTAACCGATACCAAATCAAGTTCCTTGGGCGTTTTAAGGCGAAGTGATAAGTGTTCAAAAGTACTATTTTTATTACCCTTTTTACTCATATTATTGTTAGACTTAAGCTCATATTAGTTGCATAATTAGTTATTCATGCATTAATTCATGTTTCTTTCCACTGTTGAGCTTGATTACATAACTTGGTGATTTTTGTGGAAAAAGATGCTGCTTTGGTGTGTTTTTGTGTGTGTATGTGCAGGATCACTTGCCAAAGCAATGCCGAGCTAGTTGCCAGGGCAATGCATGAAGGATATGCCGAGCTAGTTGCCAGGGCAATGCATGAAGGAGAGGCCGAGCTAGTTGCCATGGCAATTGTCGACAAAGAGAAAATGCAATAGGGATGTCGAAATTAATGACTATACAAGCCCAAGATGACGTGGAGCAAAGCCCAAACCCAAAGGAATTTGATTTCCATGCAGAGATTAAAGAAGAATTAAATTCCAAGAAGATAGGAGAAGTTCTAGTAGGAATACAATTATAATAAAGAATTATATTCTTTAACGATAATTTAATTCCAGCTCAAACTCCTCCTCAAAGAAGGACTTTGGCCTAGCCCTATAAATAGCAAGGAGATTTCAACAATTCATGGGGAGAAAAATAGAGAAATTTTGATAGAGAGCATTAGGGGAAATTTTGACTTCTTCTTCTTCTTTGCTTCCATTAGATTCATGGTTTGGGGATTATTCTTTGTATATCTTTTGAACCCAACCATGAACTAACTTGATTGGTTGGGGTTATTGTGTTTTGTTGTTGTGAGAAACAATTGGATTTTGTTTAGGTAATAAGAGTTTGCACTTTTCTATTCAAGGTTTACTCATTCTTGGCTTTTATTCTTGTTTGCGAGTGAATTGGGAGAGGATCTCGTAACTTCATCTATTTATCTAATATCGGGAGAGTTAGATTCAAGAAACGAATGAGTATGGTCATTATTCAATCTATTGATGGTGAAGATTAATCCGGCTTAGGAATAAGTTAAGGATTTCAACGGCTAAGAGAATCGCAAGATTGGTTGTTGTTCACCCTTGATTCACGCAGGGATGTATTATCAAGGCATGCACAAGTAGCTAGAGTTTCGACTTAGGGATAAGAAGAAACCATTGAAGAACGCTCTGCCGAACCTTGAAGTTGCTGCCCAGACGCCCAAGTAGTTGCCCAGCTAGTTGCCCAGGCAACCATCGATTAGTTGCCAAGGCAACCCCACTGTGCAAGTTGCCACGGCAATTGAGTTGCCCTTGCACTCTTTTACCAAGACGATCCAATCGGCTATCCCACCTCAACTCACGATAACCTGGCATATTCTCTCTTTTCTTTCATCTATTCTTTTAGTTTATTGCTTTTACTTTTCTCGTTAATTAAAACATCTATTATCAATTCTGTTTTTATTTTCACAGTGCAGTAACTTAAGCAAAGTGGCCCAAACCAATCCCTGTGGAGACGATACTCGATACTCATATCACTTTATTACTTGCGGCGTGTATACTTGCACAATTGCGTAGCACTTATCACACACAACAAGTTTTTGGCGCCGTTGCCGGGGATTGGCAATTGGTGTTAGTTGTTTTTGTTATTGCATTTTTCTTCTCTTAGTTTTACTAACTTTTCTTTTTTTTGTTTTATCAAAAAAAAATTAGGTGCGCTACAAGTTAAGGAACATCAACATGTCGGGAAATAAAAGCCAATCTATTCGAGAGATGATGTTGGAAGATATGAATCAATCCAATCAAGAGTTTCTTGCACCCTTTGATGATTGCCTATACCAACCGAGAAAAGCCCAAAGAACTTATACCGTGGAGAAATCTTGTGCTATGTGTGGAGAACATCATGTGTTTGAAAATTGCCCTCACATTTTCGGTGCATATAACTACATGGAGGACCATAGAGGGAACCAGCAGCAAAACTCTTCATGGTATGGTCAAAAAGCTCAAAATTTTTTTTACCATAACAATTTTTTGTGTAAAGAACAGATATGTCATGGCAATGTAGTCCTTTTCAAGAGCATTCCAATTCCTTGGAGGAAACGTTACTAGCTTCCTTGGCTAGACTTGACGGATCAATTGAAGAGATTCGAGAGCTATCAAAATCTATGGATACAAGGATAACTCAGTGGGATGCAACCTTAGGGGATTCAGAAGATCAATTGGGGAGATCCACATATGTCATGGATAACATGCACCAACAATTCATTCCTAGGGATACCGGCGTCCCAAGGCAAGAGGAGGAAGGAGCAATGCAAAGAAATCTCTCGATGTGTGAGGAACAACTAGAACCTCAAAGTCAAGAGGATGTCAATGAGAGAGAGGCGCCCAACACATGATGAGCTTGAACAACAAATTGCCTCGGCAATGATTGAGAGCCTGAGCGAGCAATGCCATGATAACACTCGGTGAAGCCGAGAACAACAATACTACAGCAAATTCGAGGAACTTGATGCCCGAAGGTTACAACGTTAATGTTGAAGCGAGGAAATCAGATTGCTCTCATCTACAATTGTCACGGCAATTACACGACCACATGCAAGATCAACGAGATGATAATACTTTGCCAATGGAATATGAGCAGGTAATGGTTGAACCTTTTGAATTCTTTTAAAACTCACCTCGTCCGTTGCGGGTATGTCTTGAGGAACCGATGTTGGTAGATTTAAAGCCATCGAAATCTCTACTGATGGAGATGTTTGAGAGGCCAAAAGAAAACGGTGTTTGGATTCATAAAGCTCTTCAGAAAATTGATTCTTCCCTTGACTTACAACAAATTTTGCAATCGATTGCCACGGCAATTCGCTTGAGCAAAGAATTGCCACGACAACAAAGGCTACATCCAACCATGATAGAAGTCGACAAGAATGAGGTAATTGAATGGTTGAGAATGGATATAATTTTTCCTATTAATATATTTATGCCTCCAGGAATAGTAGAAAGGTGGAGAGTATACATGGACTACAAGCGAACAAAGAAGAAAGACACCTCCACCATGGTAACATAAAAGGAGTAGTGGCAAGCACATTGGCCAAACTCTTTTTGGGCAATATTATCACCCGATGGAAGTGCGGATGGACTATAAAAGTATCAAAACAGAAACCTTCAACACCGCAACAACTCCTCGATCACGCACGCCTCGGCAACCAACCATGGACAAGACGCCTCGGCAACCCCCGACGCCTCGGCACCCATGGATGTGCATGCCTCGGCAACCCTCGACGCCACGGCAACTCATCGATACATTTATTTTTATTTTTTGAACTATTTTGTTCTATTATTTTTGGTTATTTTTTCTCTTTATTTTTTAGGATATATTTTATTTTTCATTATCTTTAGTTTTCAGGTTTTCTTTGTTTTCTTTTTCACAACAAGACTCACAACTACTATGCTAAGGAAATTCACTGCCCGACTACTTGCCACAAAGAACCACAACAAAACCGGTGATGCCCGAGGCAACAACAATGGGCCGGCAACTACGATGCCCATGCAAGTGAACCTGTATCGACAAACATGGATCAAATCAAGGCAATGCTATTCACGCGGTACCAGCCACAAGCATTCAACCACTGACCGGAAATTGAATCAAGCAAACGGCACGAAGGAAACTCATCACTCGAGGTGACGACCTCTCTGACTAACTCATTTCATTTAGTTTCTTTTAAATTTTGTTCCACTTTTACGTGCATTGAGGACAATGCTTCTCTCGAGTTTTGGGGGGGTGTTGGTTTCTAGTTAGTTTCATGTTTAGTTGCATTCATCTTTAGCAATCACATGTAGGTTGCATATGTTACTTGCCATGCCTTTAATTTGATTTAATTGCTTAAGACTTGTTGAATATCCAATGATTAATTTTTGCCACTGCACTTAATTGAAAGAACCTTTAATTTTAGGATTACATGAAAAGAACTTAGAATTTTACTATGATGCTGAATTTTTTTTTACACGGTTGTGGCTTGTTGATTGAAAGAAACTTAGTGAACTTAGGTTGCTTAAAATTTGGGTAAATTTAAAATTGAAAATTAAAAGTTAATTTCTTGCTAGAGGTGCCCAAAAACTGGCTCTAGTAGTAAATGCACTTTCTTGCTAGAGGTGCCCGAAACTGGCTCTAGTAGTTAATGCACATTAAAGAATCGCTAGAGGTGCCAGAAATTGGCTCTAGTCGACTAAAATAAAATGAGGAATTGCTTACTTTGCTAGAGGTGCCCGAAATTGGCTCTAGTGAAAATAAAAATAAATACCCCGATAATTGAATTAATAAAAGTCTGTAGTTCACATAGAATCTTGAAAATCAACTTGTTCACAACTGCGCACACACATTGTCACGAGCATTATAGTTTGGTTCCGGGTAATTTTTGTGTTATCAAAAAAAAAAGGTGATCATACTTTGTGCCACGGTTCCGAGGTTTGAATTCAAGTATGAAGCATGTCTTTGATGATTAAAGTCTTGGCAGGTAATTGTTAGTTTGCATTGCTTGAGGACAAGCAATAGTTCGAGTTTGGGGGCGTGATAAGTGTTCAAAAGTACTATTTTATTACCCTTTTTACTCATATTATTGTTAGACTTAAGCTCATATTAGTTGCATAATTAGTTATTCATGCATTAATTCATGTTTCTTTCCACTGTTGAGCTTGATTACATAACTTGGTGATTTTTGTGGAAAAAGATGCTGCTTTGGTGTGTTTTTGTGTGTGTATGTGCAGGATCACTTGCCAAAGCAATGCCGAGCTAGTTGCCAGGGCAATGCATGAAGGATATGTCGAGCTAGTTGTCAGGGCAATGCATGAAGGAGAGGCCGAGTCAGTTGCCATGGCAATTGTCGACAAAGAGAAAATGCAATAGGGATGTCGAAATTAATGACTATACAAGCCCAAGATGACGTGGAGCAAAGCCCAAACTCAAAGGAATTTGATTTCCATGCAGAGATTAAAGAAGAATTAAATTCCAAGAAGATATGAGAAGTTCTAGTAGGAATACAATTATAATAAAGAATTATATTCTTTAAAGATAATTTAATTCCAACTCAAACTCCTCCTCAAAGAAGGACTTTGGCCTAGCCCTATAAATAGCAAGGAGATTTCAACAATTCATGGGGAGAAAAATAGAGAAATTTCGATAGAGAGCATTAGGGGAAATTTCGACTTCTTCTTCTTCTTTGCTTCCATTAGATTCATGGTTTGGGGATTATTCTTTGTATATCTTTTGAACCCAACCATGAACTAACTTGATTGGTTGGGGTTATTGTGTTTTGTTGTTGTGAGAAACAATTGGATTTTGTTTAGGTAATAAGAGTTTGCACTTTTCTATTCAAGGTTTACTCATTCTTGGCTTTTATTCTTGTTTGCGAGTGAATTGGGAGAGGATCTCGTAACTTCATCTATTTATCTAATATCGGGAGAGTTAGATTCAAGAAACGAATGAGTATGGTCATTATTCAATCTATTGATGGTGAAGATTAATCCGGCTTAGGAATAAGTTAAGGATTTCAACGGCTAAGAGAATCGCAAGATTGGTTGTTGTTCACCCTTGATTCACGCAGGGATGTATTATCAAGGCATGCACAAGTAGCTAGAGTTTCGACTTAGGGATAAGAAGAAACCATTGAAGAACGCTCTGCCGAACCTTGAAGTTGCTGCCCAGACGCCCAAGTAGTTGCCCAGCTAGTTGCCCAGGCAACCATCGATTAGTTGCCAAGGCAACCCCGCTGTGCAAGTTGCCACGGCAACTGAGTTGCCCTTGCACTCTTTTACCAAGACGATCCAATCGACTATCCCACCTCAACTCACGATAACCTGGCCTATTCTCTCTTTTCTTTCATCTATTCTTGTAGTTTATTGCTTTTACTTTTCTCGTTAATTAAAACATCTATTATCAATTGTGTTTTTATTTTCACAGTGCAGTAACTTAAGCAAAGTGGCCCAAACCAATCCCTGTGGAGACGATACTCGATACTCATATCACTTTATTACTTGCGACGTGTATACTTGCACAATTGCGTAGCACTTATCACACGCAACACGAAGCATACCCCAAAGAAGCATCTAGAATGGCCTAGAACTGCCTACATTCATCCTCAAACGTTTCCACAACATTCTAAGAGGTTTTAAGAGGTTCTAACCGAGTCCACACAAGTCCGAAAGACCCTAGAAGACCTTGGAAGGTTGTGGAAGGATCGGAACAAGTCTGGAAGTCTCTGGAACAATCTAGAACACTTTAGAATGTTCTAGAAAACCATAGAAGACTCTAGAAGATTCAAGAAGGTTCTGAAACATTCTAGAAAAATCCGGAATATGTTGGAAGGTTCTAGAATATGATAGAAGATTATGGAATGTTCTAGAAGGTTATGGAGATTTCTCCAAGACTAGACCATTATAGGAAGTTCTAGAAGATATATAGATACTTGTAGAGTAATCTAGAATCTACTAGACTTGTACTTATCTAGGGAGATCTAGAATAATCCCTTATGGAGGTGGAAGCCTATAAATAGGGCTGCCCTCCTTCATTTGTAATCAATCTTAGAAATTCAAGCAAATCAAAGCATTCTCCAAGCATTCTTGTAAGATTTCTTTCTTAAGCTAATACAAGTCCCTTTCTCTTGTAAGTTCGCTCTTGCCTTCTCTACTTTGCGTTTTGTTAGCCATCGCGTTGTGTGAAGAAAGGCTTGTTAGCATAGTTCGGGAGTGCTAACGCCGCACAGATAGTTTGGATAAGTTAAGTCCGTGACACCCAGCTCCTTTGTTATTGTATTTTTTATATTTTTTAAAAATATAGTATTCGTTTTAAATTTATAATTTGATATATGTTATATCCTGTACTTCGTATTCAAAAGACCCCGGAAGTGACCTTCAATATCTCTGCGTTTAACACTTTTGGAAGCGATCTCATGACAACAGCTTCTCTGGAGGTGAACAATATCGGAGGCCCATACAGTCTCGGGAGTAAACTTTTGTCAAAAATTGAGTCTTGATGGATAACAATCTCACCCTTGTGATCAGATTGTAAAACTTATAGATTAAGAATCGGACCTAACCATGTCGACCCATTAATAGGTGTCATTAGGTCTGATCCTATCCCAACAAACAACACCTTTATTACAAATACCCACAAGACTAGAGTGAACGGATAAGGAAAAAAAATAAGGAAAACCTTTCTCTCTCACCTTCATTTTCATTTTTCCACTTCTCATTTCTTTGACTACCATATTAACAACGATTCTACACCTAAATCAAGCGAAGTAAACTGCTTAAAATCGTCACTATCGTCTCGATTTTAATCTTTATTTCTCTTGTCTGATGTCCGTCAACTTTAGACATCAACAATATCTCACCTTTTAATGTAAAATTATTGGATTAATCTTATTCGGATTTTATACTTCAAAATGTTATGATTTTATGTACGTCTGCTTTATATTAATATCCGGTGTCTATTGTAAATATAATCTTTCAAATTTTCTATAAATTTAGAGAAGCAACAAGAAAAATAGATAATCAACTAGTACACATGATACATTAAGAATATTATCATGTGCCTCATTAAAAATCTCCCTAAACTTAGGTGAAGAAAAATAGTACACACGATAATATCAGACAAAGTAATGAGAAAGCCCGACAAAACAAACTATTAAAGTCTAGTTACTCGACGTATCCAACAGGATACCTAAAACAACATAAGCTGGCGGTTGAACAAAATAGATAGTGTTAAAGCTATCAAAGCATGCATGTTTAGCTAGAATATCTGCAACCCTATTACCATTATGATGAACATGTTGAACCTTGAGTCATTGGTGCTTGAAATTTCTAAGGCATAAACCACAAGGTTCAGTCAATATCATTATGAGACGAATTTCATAGTTCCTTTTTCCCCTTTGTTATTGGCACCAATATTCATATTCATAAAGTTGATTAAAAACATTTGGTGACCAACATTCAATTACAATAAAGACGATGGATCATGGATGGATACATCAAAACCATCCGCCCCTCATTCATGATGATGTTGCCACTTTTCCACTCTAACAATCTAATGAAGCTTTAAATTGATATATTTATGGAAACATATAAACTTTAGTTGAGTTGGTTCAAATAATTATTTTAAGAGACAATATTTAGTGTTATTTGAATTTGAATAGTTTTTTTTTAATTATTATTGCATTGCAACTATCTTCTTGTGCTAAACCAAGAGACGAGGGAGAAACATATTTTGGTTAGAGATGTGGGCTTGTTTCCTTTGGTTTTCCATTTCATGTTTGGATTGCGACACAAATTGATTGAGGAGGCAGGTGGATGCAGTTATATTGGTATTAAGAATATGTCTGATTGTTAGGTTTAAAACTTAATGTAATTTGTGTGTTCAAGTATTGAATGAAAAGGAGATTATATAATTATAATTAAAATTAAAATTAAAATTAAAATTAAAAACCCTTTTTATGGTATCGATAGACTTCATGCTCGTATTTGACATGTAAAAACATTAGATAAATTTGTAAAATAAATGCGAAAGAGGCGTATTTTGCAATGGGTGGGGTATGGGTGCTTTTCAAACTGGGCTTGAAATACACATGGCGTGGAACTTTAAAGCAGCAGCAGTTATTGAATCCTCCGAGTAGAAAAAAGAGAATTAGGTGTGTCCCTAAAACTAGACAATGAGTAGAGGGGGCAGCACGTACACACCCCAACTACACCTCGTTGTTTTATGTCCCACCCCACTTTCCCTCTATTTTTCTTTATAATTATGGATGGTTAATCAATTTATCAATTAATTTAAATTAAATATTATAAAATTTTATTATAAAAGTGATCTTTTTAATTTAGTTTACTCTATTCAAACATCAAGGTTTAAATTGATCTTCAACATTGAACGTAATTTAAAAGACTTAATATCCCATGTTACTAAATTAACTGTCTTCAATTTTATTGTAGCATCTAATACCATATGGGTACAATTTTTAAAAAGTAGAAAAATAAAATAATATAAATACATATATTATCAAATATATAATCTTTTATCTATTAATATTTCTTCAACTTATTTATCATAATGACAAAAAACTTTCCATGTTTTTTCAACTACACCTTAAAAGTTTTTTTCATTTTTTCAAATATTTTTTTGATAAATTAACGGTTAATATTTTTACTAACGTGGCATGATATAAAGGGTACAAATTGGAAAAAAAATTTAACAAAATACTGTAGATTTTTTGTTGTTGTTGCTATCATGTCATTTTTACTCTTGATTTATAATTTTATTTCAAATGCGTAAGTTCATTTTATAGTATTGTTTGTTTCTATAAAATGATATTATTTGAATCGTTATGAATTATGAAAAGTGTAATTACAATAAAAATTAAAATAAAAGAAGTATAAGACTGTAAGAAAATTATGAATCATATTCTAGTATTCTTTCAATTTTATTTATCTTGATAACAAATATTATTATTACTAAATATTTATATTATCGAATTTACAGTTGATCGTTAACATGTAATGTACTATGCATGAGTTTAAATTTATATATATTCCATGAATGATCACAAGTAGAGTGATGAATGATTGTGTATATAGATCTACTAATATTTTGTTTGATTAATAAGAAATGATTTTTAAATTATTTTATTTAAAGATATGATAAAATTATAAATCAAGAGTGAAAAAGAACATAATAATAAAGGAAAAAACTTTGATACACAAGCCGTGTAAACTAAAGTTTACACGTGCCTTTTAGTTTTAAGGGTTAGGATTTTAGTTTAGGGTTTAAGGTTTAAGGGTTTAGGTTGTAGGGTTTAGGGTTTAGAGTGTGAAGTTTAGTTTTTTAGGGTTAAGGTTAGGAATTTAAGATTTGGGTTTTTATAGTGTAAATACACAGGCTGTGTAAAATTAATTTTACACAAACATGTGTATTTATATTATAAATCAAAATTAAACCTAAACCCTAAAAAAATAAACCCCAAACCCTCAATCCTAAACCCTAAATTCTAAACAATAATCTTAAATTCTAAACCCTACAACCCAAACTCCTAAACTCTAAACCCTAAACTAAACTCCAAAATTTACACAGACTGTATATTAAAATTTTTCTCATAATAAAAAACCCTCGACCTTTTCTTGTTTTTTAATTGTTCTCTTAAAATTATGATGTCACGTCAATAAAAATAATGGTAGTTAATTAACCGTTTAAAAATGGTTTATTTGATTGAAAAAAAATGTTATGATTTTTGTTGCAAAATTTCAAGACAATTGAAGAAAGTGGTAGACGTTGAGGGTTTTTTTTGTAGTTATGCTATTTTTTATTTGTTAACTGCAGAGGGTAACCTTTGCTGACAATGCTTTTATTTTCCCATTACTCCCAGCTCTAGGAACATGCATTTTCTTTATTAAATTTAATAAAAAGAAAATAAAGAATTTACTTTTGCTTTTCTTTATCATGTTTTGATACATTAAGATGAAAGAAGTTAAAAGGAAGATAATATAGTACTTAGTGAAGGTTTGTAGCAAATTTGATAAATTATTTAATGATTTAATTATGAATTTCATCTCTTTGTTTTATGAAAATTTAAAAGTTAGTCTATTTGTTGGTAAACACGTGAATATTTTTTAGTTACTATATTACATAACGATAAACTTATTTGATTTTGATATAACTTAATGAAAAATATTTTGGACTTAAATTAATTTGTGAAAATATTTTAAAAGTTTATAAACTTGAAAAATATGTTTGAAATGTTTTTAAAGAGTTTTTGACATGTTTTAAATATTTTTAAACAACCAAAGTGTCAAAAACTGGTCCTGAGTATCGATACGGTTTGACCCATATCGATACCCAGAAATTTCCAAATTCTCCAAATTTCAGTAGCCAATTTTCGTACCGATACGGTTTTAAGAGTATCGATATGATTTTTTGTCCCCAAAATTTTCCAAATTCCAATAGTTAATTTTCGTACCGATACAGGCCTAGCTGTATCGATACGAAAAGGGCCATACCGATACCAAGTATCGTGTATCAATACCCAGTGCATTTATTGCCTAACGGCTCTTTCTTCTTTAGGTAGCATACCAACGATACGCCCTGCTCCAGAAGTGCATTAAAGGCTGGAATTAAAGTCCCCAACGGCTTTTAACAACCCCTAACGGCTACCAATGGCCATGAAGTCTTTAAAGGGTTTAAAAGACCACTCCAAGCATCCATAGAAGAACAAGAAACAACAAGCCAACATTCTATGATGAAACAAAGTGTTGTGCTTTTAATTGTCATTTTCTTTGTAGAACACACTTGTGAGCTTAATTGTCGTATATGTTCAAGTATTAAGTTTTGGGTAAGAGCTTAATTGTGCAAATATTGTACCTTGCGAGGGTTTTCTTGTTTGCTATTTATTTTTCTCTTGTAAGAGAGAGTTTTCTCAAAGGTTTGGGGTATAAGCTTTGAGATTGTAAAGGTTTCCTCTTGAACCTAGAAAAAGAAAAGAAATTCATAGTGAATTTGGAAAAATCTTAGTAGTGTGTGTAAGGTAGTGGATGTAGAGCTTGGTTAGAAGCTTGAACTATTATAAATTATTGTGTCTCATTTTTAAATCTCATCGCTTTCACCACAAATACCTTAAAATCAATTCACCTCCTCTTGGTTATTTCAGTTAATCATTCGAGCCTCCCAACACATATGTATTATTGAATTTTTTATTGTTACTAGTTTTGTGCATTCAAATTACTGAGCGTCTGAGCCATTGATTTTTGAGGTTAACAATCTAATGTCTAAGTTTAACGACACTCAATTAGAATAACTTTTCAGGTCTTATAAAGTTAAAGGGACTAGAATTAATAGTTAGACAAATAGTTAATACTATTCATTATTCGCCAAGTCAAACCTGTTTGATTAGCTGAGTATACGCCTCATATTATATCCCAATGAAATCAATTTAGCTTTCGCTTAAACGATACGAAATACTCGAAGAGTTTCATGCAAATGATTATCAAAACACTTGATTAGTAGTACCAAGCGATATCTTGGTAAAATCTTAGAGAAGATGTGCACACTCGCGCGAGGAAATCTCGAGAGAAATAGCCAAAACATGTTTACCACAGTGAGGGGAAATGGGATCATTAGAAAAAACAAAGGAATAAATACCGTTTAACAACAAACACAAAAGAAAGGCCTCCCTCTTTTGATAAAGTTGTGTGTCGTGCAAAGGGACCGCAATCATCACCATTCACCACCACTCCATCCCATTTGCACCCAATTGAGTTGAAATTTTTTACAATTCTGAAGAAAAAAAAAACACAGAAGATATCCCTTTCTTCCTTCCTATATAAACACTTTGTATCATCGCAATTCCTCATCACACACACACAAGTAAAGCAAAAACAAAGCATTAGCTGCTGCCATGGCTTCCACGTCTAAACTCATTTCTATCCTCTTCCTGTTTGCCCTCTTCTCCACGCAAATCCATGCCAGGGAATTCTTCAGCAAAATCCCAACAGTCAACACCAATGAGAAAGAGACAACAACAAGAGAGCAAGAGCATGAGACTGAGACCACCCAAAACTCAGAAGAGCAAGAACCAAAGTTTATCCCCGAAACCCAAAACGGTTATGGCCTTTACGGGCACGGAACAGGCACAAACCAGCCCAGTTTCACCACCAAAGAAATCTATGAACCCTATGTCACCCCTGTTAAATACCACCCCGATGAACCCTATAACAGCATTCCCGAATCCAGCTCCAAAAACAAAAACACTTACTACAACAACAAGAACGCCTACGAGTCCACTGAACAGCAAAACTTGGGCAACGCCAGGTTCACCGAGAAAGGATGGAGCACCAAGGAGGACCAGAACAACAACTACTACTACAACGGCAACAATGATTACAACAATGGTGAGAAACAAAGGATGAGCGACACCAGGTTTTTGGAGAATGGAAAGTACTACTATGACGTTAAGAGTGAGAACAACTATTATCCGAACCAGTTCGACAACACAAGGGGAGTTGCTTCGAGGAACGAGTTCAATGAGAACCGTTACAACAACATGGGAAGGTACAACCGGAACCAAGAGGAGTTCGAGGATACCGAGGAAGAGTTCGAGCCCTGATGAGCTGCTGTATACTACTCTACAGTTGATGGGTGATTTGTGAAGAACATTAAGCAAAACAAGCACTGGATTTGAGTTGATGTTAAGTATGATAGATAAAAATTTATTTATCGAGTCCTGCGGTTACTTTCTTGAGATGTATTTTTTTTCTTCCGGCTATAAGTTTGCTTTGCTTCAAAATGCTCACGGTTTGCTTATGTTTATTTTTTTTTACTTTATCAAACAATTTATTGAATAAAAATGTAAGTATATTTTAATCCTAGCTCTTACATGCACAACGATCATAATCTTCAGCGTTGATAGCCTCATTAAACTAAGAGTCAAAAGCTTAATCTTTCATGATACTATATATAATATAATCTGATGGTTATTTTGGATCTTTTCATGATCTTGTCTTCTAAGTGGACAATTAATTAAAAAATTAAGTTTGAGCAAGTTAAAGCGGTCCTGTTGGCCAAACAATGACTATATGGCGTCTTTTAAACAGCTAGCTTAATTGAGTGGGAAATCCATAGTCCTCATATATCTCTATTAATATGGATAAAGACAAATTTCAACGGCCATAGTACCAAGGAATGTGTCTAGCCAGCCAGTTGTGTACCACTCCCATGTGACCCTCTCCTCTCATCACTATCTTTACAAGTGATAACATTATGCTTTGAGGTAAACAATTTAGCACTTTCAAGTAATTAATCATTATTTCCGTTTATAGGTAAATGGAAATTCAATTGTAACGACCTGGATTTCGAGTTAACAAATCGGGTCTTGGACTCGGGTATTGGGCCTTTATGTTAAGGGCTCAATTAAAAACTTTGGTTATGGTTTGCATGGTAAAAGACGGCGGGTGTTTTATTATTCATTTGGTAAAGTAAAAGAAAAATAAAAATAGGTATTTTATTGTTATAAAGTGGGCTAATGTGATGGAGGAGAGAGGGGACAGAGATATTTTGAGAGAGAGAAAAAAGGAGGGAAAAAGAGAAAAAGTGAGAGGGGGCTTTGAGTCTCGATCTACGGTCGTCAGAGCTGTCGTGCATGACACCGCCGATACTATTGGAAAGGTCTCGTCGAGACGAGTCCAACGGTGGTCGCCGCATCGCAGTTTGAGCCGTCGTTCGTCGGAGTGAGGAAGAGGGAGTTTCAGGGGAAACTCGTTCAACACGTTCTAGTCGTCACCGTCGCAAATAGAGGCCATTATTCGAACCAGCGGCTGGAGAACAACGAGACTGAAGCTTGTCGCTGCTGTCTGGCCATCGGAAGGCCTCCTTCGCATCACCGGCGAGAGTGGGAGTGAGCAGCAGCAGGTGGGTGCACAGAGCTATAGTGCACCGCGCCACACTGAATCTTGCACCATGGTGCATGTGGTTCTGGCCGCAGCATATCACAGCCCACGGTTGCACAGTAGGTACCATGCGCCTGCGCCGCACCGGATCACCAAGGTTGACCAGTCGGCTTAAGGTTAGTACACCTCAAACTCCTATTACTTCATGAGCATCATAAATGTGATTGCCTTGTATGCTAGTGATCGCAAAATAGGTAGACGATGAATAAGCATGTTGTGGACCAGAATCATGAGACTTGATATATTTATGAGATGCATGATGATGTTACGGTTGTGATGGGACTAGTAGAGACTTTAGAGACCGTGCAGGGTCGTTTGTGATGCTTGTGTGATTTTGGATAATTGTTGATTTATGGATAATCATGATGCCTTATTTACTTGTTTGAATAGATTAATGTATTTGATGGAAACTATGTAAGAGAAGAATATTGATAATATTCGAATAAATAAGTATAAAGCCGATAAGTAATGTAAATTGAATGAATGTGTTAGTAAACAAACCTGAATGACTTTCATAAGCTTTAAGGATCGAATAAAGTGTTGTAAATCATAATTCAGGGAAAAGTGTTACAACACCATGGTTAAAGATGCCATATGTACGTTCTCGTTGCTGTGTGACACTGGGCCTTATTCGATGATACTCGATGAGAGATACCGAGTATGGGTGTACGTTCCCGAGGCTGTGTGACACCGGGCCTCACTCCAGGTTTGTGATGATGACATTGTGTGTTTCGCTCAGAGGATCCGGTGGGATCTCGAGTATGGTTGGGCCTTGTGGGCCATGTATGATGTTTAGCTATGATGAAAGTATGTGTTTAGGCAACTAGTAGTAGCGCCATGTGTTTGTCTATCGCTCCTTATTGCTCGTACTAGCTTGCATGCTTATGTTTATAATTAGCATGAAGTATGGTAGAGTAGATGTATACCACTGAGCTTTGTAAGCTCAGGGCTCGGAATCATTGTTTTCATGCGTAAGTTGATCGCCGGATCGTGGGTTCGAAGAGCACTATCAGTACGGGACTCTAGCATGTGGAGGCTTTTAAAGTACGATACTTGTGTTTAGTGGGCTATATATTCATAGGACCTTACGTGGTCGAGTTTGTATTTCTTATTTTTAAAATTATATTAATCAAGTCAAATGTTTAAATATTTTAAATTAAAGTGGAGCTATTTTGCAATTATTTTAATAATTTATCTATATTTTCAACTGTTGACTTAAAATGCTTTTGAGAAATAACTTGTTTGGGCTAAACCTGGTTGGAGAATTTAATGGTTTTAGTTTGGGCTTTAGGCTCAATTGTGACATATAGGTCAGGGGTGTTACAACAGTGGTATCAGAGCTTAGGTTTAGCCGATTCTAGGAAACCCCGAGGGTGGTATAGGTATTATAGTAAGGTGTCTAGTGAATACAAGCCCTTAATTAAGTTCGTACTCTTTAATATCAGAATCCTGGTGGTGCGTCCAATGTTGCAATGATAAAATGGTTACGATCGTGCTCGAGAGGGCCAAGTTAAGTGTTGAGTCGCTCTTAGGAGCGGTTTCAGGGGCGAGGTCACCCCAGAGTCGCTCTTAGGAGCGGTTTCAGGGGCGAGGTCACCCCAGATTGTTGAGATGCGAGTTGGTTGAATGATGTTAGAGTCGAGGATGTATCATCCTTCTGCCACCTAAATAGTGTCTTCGTTGCATGTTGAATACGTTCCGAAGCCTTCGAATATGTTATGAGAGTTGTGGCAAAAAATATTTATCGTTATATGTGAATAACAATTGTGTTACGGGTCTGGATAATCCACTCTCAAAATCGATCAGTGGGTGCATGTTGGGTGAAGGACCCTTTGTTTGCTTAAAAATGAGTCTCGTTGATACTTGGGAAGTATCATTCCCCTTTTCAAGGGCATTTCTCAGAGATAGTGGATTCGGGATCCGCTAGTTCGTTAGAGTGTGCTCAGAGTAAGAATTTTTACAGATTTGATGGAGCTACCTTTTTTAGAGTTGTTGTATTTTGGAAATTGCTTTAGAATGATCAAGCGTGATGTAGCCTTTAATGTCAAGAGCTGTACCCGAGGCTTTGAGACCTCTAGCGAACCTTGTTGTGTGGCATGTATGACCGTACGATAGATGCTAATGTGTGCAGTTCGATGCTCGTAAGCTTTCGAACCACTAGAGTGTTTGTTTATGCTTCTTGGAAAGGTTGTCATGACTTTTTCCCTATCAAGAACGTGAATGGATGTCGAGGTAAGACCGAGTTGGACGTTGGTGCCCATAGCTGTTGTCAAGGACACCAGCCCAGTTAAGAAAGTCTGAGGTGTTGTTGCAAAAGCGCAACCCGAATGAGGTTTCTTTGGTCTAAGTGTTTTGCTCAAGGAAGAGTCGGGCTTGTCCGCTAGTAAGAAGTTGGTTCGTGGGGTGATGTTTAAACTGTTGATAGATGTTATGTGGTAGTGAAGGATCGTTATGTGTTTCCAACAGTGGATGACTTAGTTAACTGATCGTGATGTACCAGTGTATTTTTTCGGGATTGGTACCAGAACAAGATGGTCGCGGTTAAAGTGTCAAAGGCTTGTAGTTCTGAAATGAATTTTGGAATAAATATTTCTCTTATTAGGGTGTGTTACGGTAATGTTTGATGTCTATACCGATGTTTGAGGTGCTTCGGCGATGATAGAGTGGGGATCACCATATTTTCTCTCGAATATAAGTTTGTTGCGTAACACGTGTGAATGTACAAGGAATATGAAATGGTGAGTGTTGGCAAATAATCATCTTAATGACCTTGTGTGCGGGAAAGGCTAGTTCTGTGTTACAGTTTTCTTGAGGCAAGCCGAGGAATATTGGTGGGGATCTGAGCTACGTGAGACCATTTTGTTATGATTGTGGTTTCGACTCGAGTAAGGTCGAGTAAGGTTTTGAGATTCCTGATGTTGTTTTGTCAAGACTGCATCTTTGTACAAGAAGGATGAGGGATGTGCCTACCCCAAAAATGTGAATTATAGGTACTTGATTTTTTTAAAGAAATTTAAAATTTGGATAGCGACGCAAGTTGAAGTAATTGGAAACTGTTGACTGTATGGTCGGTCACCACATAAGTAAAGTGAATTAGGTAAGTGGTAGAGTGTACAAAGTTAGTTCAGATTTGAGTATTAGGTTACCCATGTGAGGCGATCAAGGATTTCAAGTTATGGTCATGTAAGGAAGTATCAGTACCAGCTCCATGCGTTACCAGTGCTTGTTTCTTTCGATGTTGATACTGATCGGCCAACATCAATACCCGTGTGGTTATTAAGGTCAAGCTTTGTGTTGAGGATTAGTTAGTTTTAGAAGTCATGGGGAGTATCAATTGCCTATATTTGAGTGGGCTCAGTGTTATTATTGGGTTTAGGTTCGATGGTTTTTGTTGGGCTATGAGATCTTGTTATGGGTGTTTAGGGAAAGATGTGTCAATGTAAGAGATTCTTCTTGTATAGCACAGTGGTCAGAATAGAGTTTGTGCGTAACTCTTGTAGCGTATTTTAGGAGACAGTATGGAGTTCTATGTTCAAGATAGCACTAAGTGGTCGACTTGCTATCAATCGAGAGTCTGGCATTGAGGTTGTCAGAGTTGTGATGATGTTTGGATATTTCTTAGTGGAAATTAAATGGATGACCATGGATCTTGTAAAGGATTGGTGAATACACAGGTTCATTGAGATTACGTGGAGTAATGATATAGTCCTTGGTGGGTGTCATTTGATACTTTCGGCAAATGTGAGATCCAGATAGAAGTCCGCTTGGTTTGTTTGCGAGTTTGGTTGTACGACACTGCGGTGTGTACATGTTATCTTTTGAGATGTGGCTTGAGGTTCGTGATGGAATCTTATCACTTGGTAGGATTTCTTGTGATGACAGATCCGAGTGATGGTACATATGATGGGTCCTCTAGACACGTGATAGTTTGGAGTGTAAGACTCTTGTGTGAACCGAGTTTTTGGGAGTTGCTTAGTTACTGATATAAGTTATCATGCTGAGGTTAAGGTAAGTGCTTAAGGTGAGTTGAGACGGAGTCTTGCACCGGGCAAGCAATGATAATGATAAAGGACGACATTAGAGTTAGAGTCACCTTCAGGAGTTGCCACATAAGAAATTATTTTGTTGGTTGTAATAGTTGTCAACCTCTTGTTCCTCTAAATAGTACGGAGTTGTGGAAGGATTTTGTTGTGCATCAATCTTTTGGGTTTTACAGCATGAGTTAAGTTTCTTGATGACATGTTTGCGTGACATTTGTTCAAGGCATCGTTGGGTTTGTTCTATGGCTTTGGTTATGTACCGAATAGTGATTGATCTCTATAAAGAAAATGGTTAGTTGATTTGGGTTGTACCGAGGATGGATTTCTTCTAAGAGAAAAGAACAGTTCAGATTTTGTCGTATCGCTAGAAGACAAGTGTTATAATTGTTAAGTGTTGTGAGATCAGAGTAGCGTAGCGGGATATGTTTGACAACATTGGGGAGTTATAAAAGTTTAGCACCTTCCCTGGTTTACATTTATAAATTTTGAGGATGAAATTTCTTTTAAGGTGGAGAGAGTTGTTATGACCTGGATTTCAATTTAGCAAATCAGGTCTCGGACCCGAGTATTGGGCCTTTATGTTAAGGTCCCAATTAAGAAATTTGGTTATGGGATTTATTGTAAAACATGGTAGGTGTTTTATTATTTATTTGGTAAAGTAAAATAAAAATAAAAATGGGTGTTTATTGTTATAAAGTGGGCTGATGTGATGGAGGAGAGAGGGGAGAGAAATATTTGGGAAAGAGAGAAAAATGAGAGAAAAAGAGAAAAGTGGGAGGGGATGCTTTCAGTCTCGATCTACAGTCTTACCGAGAAGAGTCTAACGGTGATCGTCACATCGCAATTCGAGCTACCATTCATTAGAGTGAGGAAGATAAAGTTTCGAAGGAAGCTCGTTCAGTACGTTTCGGCCGTCACTGCCAAAAAAGAAAGACACCATTGGATCCAATGGCTGGAGAACAGTAGGACTGAAGCTTGCCATGGCCGTCCGGCCACTATAAGGCTTCCCACGTGCCGCCAACGAGAGTGGGCGTGCGCAGCCACATGCGTGTGCACACGACTATAATGCACCGCGCCACACTAGATCTTGCACCCGGGTGTACGTGGTTCTGGCCGTAGTAAATCTCAGCCCGTAGGTGCACAGTAGTTGCCATGCACTTGCGCCGTACCGGATCACCAGGGTTGACACCATTGACTTTTTCTGAGAGACCCTACTCGGGGGTTTCTCGACGTTCTGGATCCAATGACACAATCTATTTTGCCAAATTCAAAAATGGTAAGCTATTTTTATGCATTTGACCATTTGAATTCTTTAAATTAATTATTTATGTGATACTTATAATATTATTTGGTATATGAAGATTATTCGGGAATGGATATTGGGTCGAGTGGAATATTCGGGAAGCTTGGATGAGGATTTTAGCGATATTGGCTTAAGGTTAGTACACCTCGAACTCATATTGCTTCATGAGCATCACAAATGTGATTTTCTTGCATGCTAGTGTTCACAAAATAGATAGACAATGAATAAGCATGTTGTGGATCGCTATCATGGGACTTGATATATTTATGAGATACATAATGATGTTACGGTTGTGGTTCGACTAGTGGAGACCTTAGAGATCATGTAGGGTCATTTTTTATGCTTGTGTGATTTTGGATGATTGTTGATTTATGGACAATCGTGATGCATTGTTTACTTGTTTGAATAGATTAATGTATTTGATGGAAAATATGTAATAAATAAATATTGGTAATATTCAAATAAATGAGTATAAAGCCGGTAAGTAATGTAAATTGAATGAATACATTAGTAAATAATCCCTAATGGCTTTCATAAGCTTTAAGGATTGAATAAAGTGTTGTAAACCGTAATTCGAGGAAATAGTATGAACTCGTGAATAGGGTATCAATACGAGCTTTGGCCGTATCGGTATGCGATTAGCGGTCGTATCGGTACAGGTTGGCCCGTACCGATACTTATGGAAATTAAGGATTTCCAGTGAACAATTTCAATATCGATACGCGCGTGAGTACTAATACTCGAAGGTACTATATCGATACTCGTGTACGAGTATTGGTACTCAGTACAATAAATAATATATAAGTATAAGTTAAGGATAGAAATCGATGTGGATATTAATAATTGAATTACGCCTTGAATAAACGTGATAACATGGATTAATGGGCAAATGAATGAGATTAATTATATATGATCCTAATAAGTAATAACTTGGAAAATGTTGGGTGATTTGTTTGTAATAGTAAACTATAGATATCCTTGGTGGATCGTGTGTTGTGACGTGCCAAATATGGGCACTTGTGTGGTTTAGTCACCATTGGTTGGTGGGATCCAGATACCCAGTGGAAAAATATTGCAACACCATGGTTAGAGATGCCGGATGTACATTCCCGACGCTGTGTGACATCGGGCCTCATCCGATGATACACGAGGAGAGATGTCGAGTATGGGTGTACGTTCCCGAGGCTGTGTGTAGCACCATCAACCCAAATATCACGTTTGGGCCTTAAGCCCGAACGTAAAATCATAAATTAGCGCAACTAGATTTAGCCCAAACCACATTCATTCATTTAAGTCCATTAAGTTTAAGTATTTCAAAATAGAAACATAATAAAAATGTTACATGGGGAGCTCCATTTAAAATTACATAGTTAAAGCATTCGACACTTAATTTGAAATCCAAAATAAAAGTTACAATACAACATAGGTCATATGAATACATAGCCCAAATAAATCTAAGTATTGTTCTCGGACACAAGTTGATGGCAAAGTCCTACTCGGTGGTGCTCCGGCGAATGCACGTCAACCTACAAACCTGCAAACAGAAACAACAATTTTGAACGATGAGCTAGCGAAGCTCAGTGGATACACTTTCACTCAACCATTCTTTATGCAAATCATAAATAAGAGCATGTAGATAAAGATGACAATAAAGCGATCATATCATATCAATGCGGCCCTAAGCCTAGCTGTCTAAATACACATCAACAATATGAGGTAAAAAGTCTCGCATAACAACCGTATACATAATATCAACAAACCTAAAGTTCGGCCTGTTTCCACCAAGTATCGGGTACGCATACTCATGCTTAAAATCTCTCATCGAGCCTTCGAATGAGTCTTTGTCCCACTAAGCCTCGGGTTCATACATTCGGGAACTTGACCATGGTGTTGCAACTCTCTTTTTCTCATGGGTATCCAGAATCCCATCAACAAGGTGACTCAACCATAATAATGCCCTTACGTGGCATACATTCACTATTCGATCTACCAACGATCCTTAGACATACAACACAATATGTCACCCAAGGTTTTTAATTAAGTTATTACACGTTAAACTCGTATATGAGGTTTAAATCTCAATTTGTCGATTTTACTATTCATTTTACCACTTTAGAGGCCCACCAGGCCTTAGTCCTCGAATTATAGGCCCTTCGAACCCAAATCTTATTTTTCGGGCTGATTGCCCAGATGGTATCGATACACCCCTAAGGGTATCAATACACCCCCTCTGTACCGATATGCCTCCAAGCTTATCGATACCTGGCTTACATACGTAGGGTTTTATCTTAAGAACCTCGCATTAATACACAAAGGCGTGTACCGATACCCTAAAGCGTATCGATACACTTAAAAATGTATCGATACTGAATTTGGCTACTAGAATTTGGATGAGAAAAAGGGTATCGATACCCCCTTTAAGCGTATCGATACGCCCTTTACAAAATGCATGTGTTCTTTAAGAATTAACACATGGTATCAATACGCCCTCACTTGTATCGATACTTGAATCCATAATTCATTTTCTAGAGTTCGTAAATTACCCTCAATGCCCCTAAAACCCAAAGGCACAACCCCAAACTGAACTTACAGGTTATGGAAGGTGTTTTAAGTGGTTTCCTACCAAAATTTAGCCATTTTAACATCAATCTTAAGAATTACCATTTTAGAGGCTCTAAGCATTCAAACAACCAAAATTTCAACCAAACTACAAGGCAACCCAATTCATGATTTCCAGGAGCACAAACGAGTTAATAGTGTACTAACATTGATTTAAAACTGAGAAGAAGACTCTCAGCCACAAGCTTCAAGCCTTGTTCTTCCCTTTTGCCTTAGATGCCTCTTCAACCTCCTTCTCTACAAGAAGACGTTGTAAGATGAGTTACAACATTGCTGGGAGATTAAAAGGGATTAAAGATATGATTTTTAGTGGAAATAGAGTTAAAAACTCCCATTCTCGTTCTTAATCCCATCCCCTCACCAAAACCCATATTTCTCACACTCTACCAAACCCTTTCAAACTTACCTTGAATGATAGATCCTTGCAAGCTAACACTTCTCTAAACTTAAATTTTGATATTTGCTTCCAAAACTACAAAGATTACACCTTTAACATGGGCTCTTGAAGGAAAGAAGAATAAGAATGAAGCAAAAGACAATGGTGATGTCATCCACCAAACTTGTAGGAGAAACAATAAAATAGAAATAAGTTTTTCTCATTAAATTGAGGAAAAATACTCCTTTGCCCTCCCTTCTTCCTCCCAACCCAGTCAACCCAAACCCAAGACCTAAGGAAAGAAGCCTACCAAAGCTAACTCAAAAACAAATGGGCTCATTTCTTCGGCCCAAGCATGAAGCTCGTGCTTCAGGTTACACCGACCCTTTGGATTCTGAAATCTGGGTTGTTACAACTCTTTCCTCCTTAAGAAAATTTTATCCTCAAAATTTACCTTTCAGAAACAAATGTGGATAGAGCAACTTCATCGGCCTCTTACGCAGCCTCCTCGACTCCGTGGTTCAAACACAGTATCTCAACCAAGGGTATACTCTTGTTACGCAACTCCTTGACTCTTTTGTCTAAAACTCTTATCGGCACTTCTTCGTTGGTCAAATCAGTGTTGATCTTAATCTCCTCAAGTGAAATAACATGGGAAGAATCAAAATGGTAACGTCTCAACGTAGATACATGAAATACGTTGTGGATGTGTGTCATCTCCGAAGGCAGGGCTAACCGGTAAGCTATGGTTCCAACCCTCTCAAGGATCCCATATAGTCATATAAACCTCGGGCTCAACTTTCCCTTCCGTCCAAAACGGATTACTCTTTTCCACAGTGACATTTTGAGGAAAACCTTATCACCGAAATCATACTCAATGTGCTTACGCTTCTGGTCTGTATAAGTTTTCTAACGATCAAAGGCCGCTTGCAGTCTTTCTTTGATTATCTGAACTTTCTCTTCAGTTTGTCTAATCAAATTCGACCCCACAATTCTTCTCTCATTTATCTCGGTCTAACACAAGGGTGTTCTACACTTGCGCCCATACAATGCCTTAAAGAGGGCTATCTTGATGCTTGACTAAAAATTGTTGTTGTAGGCAAACTCAACAAGAGGTAATTGCTCTTCCCAACTTCCCTTGAAATTAATGATGCAACACCGAAGCATATCCTCCAAAATCTAGATAACTCTCTCTGACTGGCCATCGGTCTGAGGATGAAATGTCGTGCTAAATTGCAACTTGGTGTCCAAAGCCTCATGAATCTTCTTCCACAACCTTGTTATGAAACGTAGATCTCTATCTGATATGATCGATGATGGCACCCTATGAAACCTTACTATCTCTTGAATGTTCAACCGAGCCAACCTCTCAAGCGTAAAATTCATACGCACACGCAAGAAATGTACAGACTTGGTCAAACGATCGACTATTACCCAAATGGCATTGTGCTTCATTTGTGTCAACTGTAAACCTATCACAAAATCCATGGTCACACGATCCCACTTTCATTGTGGAATCTGGATGGGCTGAAGCAAGCTTGAAAGAACCTGATGCTCGACCTTAACTTGCTGACAAGCTAAGCATCTTGTCACAAACTCGAACACATCTTTTTTCATGCTAGGCCACCAATTAAAAAGATGAAGGTTTTGATAAATTTTGTTACTGCCTGAATGCACGATAAAATCGCTCTGATGCACCTCACGAAGGATGCAATCTCGTAAATCTTCTAAGGCTGAGATGCATAATCGATATTTGAAATACAAGACCTCACTGTCTCATACTTCAAAATTAGATACCTCACCTCTCTAGACCATCTCAATCTTTACCACCAATTCTTCGTCTACCACTTGCATCATCTTGGTCCCTTACACTATGGTAGGCTTTACACGAAGCTCAGCTAACAACCCACCATCCCCGGTCATCCTCAAACGGGCAAACATCACCCTTAAATTTGACATAGACTTCTTACTTAAGGTATCAACCACCACATTCGCTTTACCGGGATGGTACTTGATGCAATCATAGTCCTTTAACAACTCAATATATCACTTTTGCCTCAAATTTAACTCTTTCTGGGTGAGCAAATACTTTAAGCTCTTATGGTCGGTGTAGATGTAGCACTTTTCCCCATACAAATAATGTCTCCAAATCTTTAAAGTGAAGATAACCGCGGCAAGCACCAAATCATGTGTAGGATAATTCCGTTCACGAGGCTTAAGTTGCCTCGAAGCATAAGCAACCACCTTACCTCTTGTATGATGACACAACCAAGCCCATTCAAAGAAGTATTGCTAAACACAACATAATCTTTCCCCGGTTCGAGTTTCCTCAACATCAGCGCTTCCGTAAGATAAGCCTTCAACTACTCGAAACTTTGTTGCCTTTTCGTGTTCCACTCAAACGAAACTCCTTTCTGTAACAACTTGGTCATCGGTGTCGCTATGATGGAAAAACCTTTAAAGAAATAGCGATAATATCTGGCAAGCCTAAGAAAACTACGGACTTCTGTGATATTCCTAGGTGGTTTCCATTCCACCACTACTAGAATCTTATGTGGATCAACTCAGATCCCATCTGCTACAACAATGTGGCCCAAAAACACCACCTCAAAGAGCCAAAACTCACATTTACTGAACTTAGCAAAAAGTTGTCTCTCACTCAAGGTCTGATGGACAACACGAAGGTGATAATCGTGCTCTTTCTCTGAGCTCGAGTAAACCAATATATCATCGATGAAGACCACCACAAACTGATCTAGATAAGGTTGGAAAATCTGGTTCTTCAAGTTTATGAAAGCTGTTGGTGTATTTGTAAGCCCAAAAGGCATTACCAAGAACTCGTAATGTCCATACCGCATCCTGAAAGTAGTTTTCTGAATATCTTCTTCTACTACCTTCAATTGGTAATACCCCGATCAAGCGATATTTGAGAAAACTTGAGCACCTCTTAACTGATCAAAAGGTCATCTATCATTGGTAGGGGATAACGATTCTTCATTATTACCTTGTTGAGCTGGTGGTAGTTGTTACGCATAATAAGTGCTACGCAAATGTGCAAGTATACACGTTGCAAGTAATAAAGTAATATGAGTATCGAGTATCGTCTCCACAAGGATTGGTTTGGGCCACTTTGCTTAAGTTACTGCACTGTGAAAATAAAAACACAATTGATAATAGAGGTTTTAATTAGCGAGAAAAGTAAAAGCAATAAAGTAAAAGAAAAGATGAAAGAAAAAAAGAGAGAGATAGGTCAGGTTATCGTGAGTTGAGGTGTGATAGCCGATTGGATCATCTTGGTAAAAGAGTGCACGGGCAACTCAGTTACCGTGGCAACTTGCACAACGGGGTTGCCTTGGCAACTAATCGATGGTTGCCTGGGCAACTACTTGGGCGTCTGGGCAGCAACTTCAAGGTTCGGCAGAGCGTTCTTCAATGGTTTCTTCTTATCCCTAAGTCGAAACTCTAGCTACTTGTGCATGCCTTGATAATACATCCCTGCGTGAATCAAGGGTGAACAACAACCAATCTTGCCCTCCTCTTAGCCGTTGAAATCCTTAACTTATTCCTAAGCTGGATTAATCTTCACCATCAATAGATTGAATAAAGACCATACTCATTCGTTTCTTGAATCTAACTCTCCTGATATTAGATAAATAGATGAAGTTACGAGATCCTCTCCCAATTCACTCGCAAACAAGAATAAAAGCCAAGAATGAGTAAACCTTGAATAGAAAAGTACAAACTCTTATTACCTAAACAAAATCCAATTGTTTCTCACAACAACAAAACACAATAACCCCAACCAATCAAGTTAGTTCATGGTTGGGTTCAAAAGATATACAAAGAATAATCCCCAAACCATGAATCTAATGGAAGCAAAGAAGAAGAAGAAATTGAACTCTCTCCCTCCTTGCTATCTTGTCGAAATCTCTTCCTTCTTGCCCTTTGGAGTTGTCAAAAATCCTCTCCTCCTCCTTGCTATCTTGTCGAAATCTCCATCTTATTTATAGGGCTAGGCCAAAGTCCTTCTTTGAGGAGGAGTTTAAGTTGGAATTAAATTATCTTTAAAGAATATAATTCTTTATTATAATTGTATTCCTACTAGAACTTCTCCTATCTTCTTGGAATTTAATTCTTCTTTAATCTCTGCATGGAAATCAAATTCCTTTGGGTTTGGGCTTTGCTCCACGTCATCTTGGGCTTGTCTAGTCATCAATTTCGACTATCATATCACCTTTGCTCTTGTCGACAATTGCCATGGCAACTGGCTCGGCGTCTCCTTAATGCATTGCCCTGGCAACTAGCTCGGCGTCTCCTTCATGCATTACCCTGGCAACTAGCACTAGCCTTGCTTTGGCAAGTGATCCTGCACAGACACAAAAACACACCAAAGCATCATCTTTTTCCACAAAAATCACCAAGTTATGTAATTAAGCTCAACGGTGGAAAGAAACATGAATTAATGCATGAATAACTAATTATGCAACTAATATGAGCTTAAGTCTAACAATAATATGAGTAAAAAGGGTAATAAAAATAGTACTTTTGAACACTTATCACGCCCCCAAACTCGAACTATTGCTTGTCCTCAAGCAATGCAAACTAACAATTACCTGCCAAGACTTTAATCATTAAAGACATGCTTCAAACTTGAATTCAAACCTCGGAACCGTGGCACAAAGTATGATCACCTTTTAATTTTTCGGATCGCACAAAAATTACCCGGAACCAAACTATAATGCTCGTGACAATGTGTGTGCGTAGTTGTGTACAAGTTGATTTTCAAGATTATATGTGAACAATAGGCTTTTATTAATTTAATTATCGGGGCATTTATTTTTATTTTCACTAGAGCCAATTTCGGGCACCTCTAGCAAAGTAAGCAATTTCTCATTTTATTTTAGTCGACTAGAGCCAATTTCGGGCACCTCTAGCGATTCTTTAATGTGCATTAACTACTAGAGAGCAGTTTGGGCACCTCTAGCAAGAAAGAGCAATTACTACTAGAGCAGTTTTGGGCACCTCTAGCAAGAAATTAACTTTTAATTTTCAATTTTAAATTTACCTAATTTTAAGCAACCTAAGTTCACTAAGTTTCTTTCAATCAACAAGCCACAACGTGTAAAAAAATTCAGCATCATAGTAAAATTCTAAGTTCTTTTCATGTAATCCTAAAATTAAAGGTTCTTTCAATTAAGTGCAGTGGCAAAAATTCATCATTGGATATTCAACAAGTCTTAAGCAATTAAATCAAATTAAAGGCATGGCAAGTAACATATGCAACCTATATATGATTGCTAAAGATGAATGCAACTAAACATGAAACTAACTAGAAACCAACACCCCCCCCAAACTCGAGAGAAGCATTGTCCTCAATGCACGTAAAAGTGAAACAAAATTTAAAAGAAACTAAATGAAATGAGTTAGTCAGAGAGGTCGTCACCTCGAGTGATAAGTTTCATTCATGTCGTTTGCTTGATTCATTTTTCAGTCGGTGGTTGAATGCTGGTGCCGCGTAAATAGCATTGCTTTGATTTGATCCATGTTTGCTGATGCAGGTTCACTTGCATGGGCATCAGTAGTTCCCGAAGCCATAGTTGTTGCCTGGGCATCGCTTGATTTACATTGTGGTTCTTTGTGGCAAGTAGTCGGCAGTAAATTTCCTTAGCATAGTAGTTGTGAGTCTTGTTGTGAAAAAGAAAACAAAGAAAACCTGAAAAACTAAAGATAATGAAGAAAAAATAAAATATCTCCTAAAAATAAAAATGAAAAGAAAAAGAAAAAGAAAAAAATATTGAAATGAGAACATGCTCAGGCATCTCCTAAAGTGACCACTTCTAATGTTACTGCATATCTGAGAAAACTTGAGGAGAGTCGTTTCCGATACTTCTTATAGTCCATCCGTACCCTCCATCGGGTGACAATATTGCCCAAAAAGAGTTGGGCCAATGTGCTCCCAGCTACTCCCTTTTGCATTACCATGGTGGAGGTGTCTTTCTTCTTTGTTCGCTTGTAGTCCATGTATACTCTCCACCTTGCTACTATTCCTGAAGGCACAAATATATTAATAGGAAAAATTATATCCATTCTCAACCATTCAATTACCTCATTTTTGTCGACTTCTATCATGGTTGGATGTAGCCTTTGTTGTCGTGGCAATTCTTTGCTCAAGCCAATTGCCGTGGCAATCAGTTGTCAAATTTTGCTTTAAGTCAAGGGAAGAATCAATTTTATGAAGAGCTTTATGAATCCAAATACCTTTTCTTTTGGCCTCTCAAACATCTCCATCAGTAGAGATTTCGATGGCTTCAAATCTACCAACCTCGGTTTCTCAAGACATACCTGCAATGGACGAGGTGAGTTTTTAAAGAATTCAAAAGGTTCAACTATTACCTGCTCATATTCCATTGGCAAAGTATTATCATCTCGTTGATCTTGCATGTGGTCGTGTAATTGCCGTGGCAATTGTAGATGAGAGCAATCTACACATTCCTGCTTCAACATCAACGTTGTAACCTTCTGGGCATCAGGTTCCTCAGAATTTGTTGTAGTATTGTTGTTCTCAGCTTCACCGAGTGTTGTCGCGGCATTGCTCTGTTCAGGCTCATCAATCATTACCGAGGCAATTTGTTGTTCAAGCTCATCATGTGTTGGGCAGTCTCTCTCATTGGCATCCTCTTGACTTTGAGGTTCTAGTTGTTCCTCACACATCGGAGAGATTTCTTTGTATTGCTCCTTATCCTCTTGCCTTGGGACATCAGTATCCCTAGGAATGAATTGTTGGTGCATGTTATCCATGACATATGTGGATCTCCCCAATTGATCTTCTGAATCCCCTAAGGTTGCATCCCACTGAGCTATCCTCGTATCCATAGATTTTGATAGTTCTCGAATCTCTTCAATTGATCCGTCAAGTCTAGCCAAGGAAGCTAGTAACGTTTCCTCCAAGGAATTGGAATACTCTTGAAAAGGACTACATTGCCATGGCATATCTGTTGCTACGGCAAAATTGTTATGGTAAAAAAAATTTTGAGCTTTTTGACCATACCATGAAAAATTTTGCTGCTGGTTCCCTCTATTGTCCTCCATGTAGTTATATGCACCGAAAATGTAAGGGCAATTTTCAAACACATGATGTTCTCCACACATAGCACAAGATTTTTCCATGGTATAAGTTCTTTGGGCTTTTCTCGGTTGGTATAGGTAATCATCAAAGGGTGCAAGGAACTCTTGATTGGATTGATTCATATCTTCCAACATCATCTCTCGAATAGATTGGCTTTTATTTCCCGACATGTTGATGTTCCTTAACTTGTAGCGCACCTAAATTTTTTTTGATAAAATAAACAAAAAGAAAAGTTAGTAAAACTAAGAGAAAAAAATGCAATAACAAAAACAACTAACACCAATTGCCAATCCCCGGCAACGGCGCCAAAAACTTGTTGCGCGTAATAAGTGCTACGCAAATGTGCAAGTATACACGTCGCAAGTAATAAAGTGATATGAGTATCGAGTATCGTCTCCACAGGGATTGGTTTGGGCCACTTTGCTTAAGTTACTGCACTGTGAAAATAAAAACACAATTGATAATAGAGGTTTTAATTAGCGAGAAAAGTAAAAGCAATAAAGTAAAAGAAAAGATGAAAGAAAAAGAGAGAGAGATAGGCCAGGTTATCGTGAGTTGAGGTGTGATAGCCGATTGGATCGTCTTGGTAAAAGAGTGCACGGGCAACTCAGTTGCCGTGGCAACTTGCACAACGGGGTTACCTTGGCAACTAATCGATGGTTGCCTGGGCAACTACTTGGGCCTCTGGGCAGCAACTTCAAGGTTCGGCAGAGCATTCTTCAATGGTTTCTTCTTATCCCTAAGTCGAAACTCTAGCTACTTCTGCATGCCTTGATAATACATCCATGCGTGAATCAAGGGTGAACAACAACCAATCTTGCGCTCCTCTTAGCCGTTGAAATCCTTAACTTATTCCTAAGCCGGATTAATCTTCACCATCAATAGATTGAATAAAGACCATACTCATTCGTTTCTTGAATCTAACTCTCCCGATATTAGATAAATAGATGAAGTTACGAGATCCTCTCCCAATTCACTCGCAAACAAGAATAAAAGCCAATAATGAGTAAACCTTGAATAGAAAAGTGCAAACTCTTATTACCTAAACAAAATCCAATTGTTTCTCACAACAACAAAACACAATAACCCCAACCAATCAAGTTAGTTCATGGTTGGGTTCAAAAGATATACAAAGAATAATCCCCAAACCATGAATCTAATGGAAGCAAAGAAGAAGAAGAAATCGAACTCTCTCTCTCCTTGCTATCTTGTCGAAATCTCTTCCTTCTTGCCCTTTGGAGTTGTCAAAAATCCTCTCCTCCTCCTTGCTATCTTGTCGAAATCTCCATCTTATTTATAGGGCTAGGCCAAAGTCCTTCTTTGAGGAGGAGTTTAAGTTGGAATTAAATTATCTTTAAAGAATATAATTCTTTATTATAATTGTATTCCTACTAGAACTTTTCCTATCTTCTTGGAATTTAATTATTCTTTAATCTCTGCATGGAAATCAAATTCCTTTGGGTTTGGGCTTTGCTCCACGTCATCTTGGGCTTGTCTAGTCATCAATTTCGACTACCATATCACCTTTGCTCTTGTCGACAATTGCCATGGCAACTGGCTCGGCGTCTCCTTCATGCATTGCCCTGGCAACTAGCTCGGCATCTCCTTCATGCATTGCCCTGGCAACTAGCACTAGCCTTGCTTTGGCAAGTGATCCTGCACACACACAAATACACACCAAAGCAGCATCTTTTTCCACAAAAATCACCAAGTTATGTAATCAAGTTCAACGGTGGAAAGAAACATGAATTAATGCATGAATAACTAATTATGCAACTAATATGAGCTTAAGTCTAACAATAATATGAGTAAAAGGGGTAATAAAATAGTACTTTTGAACACTTATCAGTAGTCGATACACATCCTCACCAACCCATATTTCTTCTTAACAAGCAAGACCAGTGCACGACAAGGTGAGATGATTGGCCAAATGAAACCTCTTTCCAACAACTCTTGAATCTGATTCTTTAGCTCTCTCAACTCTATGGGTGTTATACAATATGAAGTAATCAATACTAGTGTCGTGCCAGGCATCACATCTATCCAAAACTCTAACTCACGATCTGGGGCAGCCCGAGCAACTCTTCTGAAAATACGTCGATAAACTCTCTAACAGTTCAAAAACTCTCGAGCATTGGACTCTCAACACTTGTGTCAATCACGTGAGCCAAGAAGGCCCCGCAACCTTGTTGGATCATTCTTTGTGCTGCCAAGGCTGACACTACATTGGAAAGGCAAAGATTCTTTTCACCCTTCACCACTAACTTGGTTCTGTCAAAACCCCAAAGCTTAAGACTCTTCGCTACCCAAACACGCATCATGTTCAAAAAACCAATCCATCCCTAAGATGGCATCAAACTCTTGGAACGAAAATACCATCAAATCAGCCGAAAAGATCAAACCTTGAACCTATATTAGACACCTCTGATGCACCTTATTCACCAAAATATCATAACCCAAAGGATTAGTCACATGGACCCCTATCTCAAGATCTTTGACAGGAATACCCCACTATTAAGATATTCTACTACAGATGTAGGAATGAGTAGACCCCGAATCCACAAGAGCAACTATAGGAAATGAGAACAAGGTAAACATACCTGAGATAATATCGGTAGCCTCACAGTCTTCCTAAGCCTTGACTGCGTACTATCTCACTGGTGCCCTAGTAGTAGACTGGATCGTACCCCCACTCTCATATCTTGAGATGTAGTTCACTCTTCAAGCGAAACCCCGCCTCCTCTAAACTAGATAAGAGGTCATCTAAATCTGAACCGGGGTGGTGTTAGCAGCTGTTGTACAATCCCTCAGAAAATGACCAAGTGACCCACAACCATAGCAAACTCTAGATGTCCCCCAACACTTGCCCCTATGCTTACGCCCACACTGATTAAAAACAGTGTGTTCTTTTGTAAGCCCTCAAAGCTCATCACAGACAAAGACGAATGTCTCCTAAAGTCAATTGATTCCAACCTAGAGTGAGGCCCGATTCCACTAAGCATCAGGTACACACACTCTGAGTGAGGCTCGGTTCTACTGAGTATCGGGTACGCACACTCATGCTCAGAATCTCTCATCGAGCTTTTGAATGAGTCTCGATCTCACTAAGCATCGGGTTCATACATTCGAGATCTTAACCATGGTGTTGCAACATTCTCTTTTCTCATGGGTATCTGAAATCCCATCAACAAGGTGACTCAACCATAATAATGCCATTACGTGGCATACACTAACTATTCGATCCACCAAGGATCCTTAGACATACAACACAACATGTCACCCAAGGTCTTTAATTAAGTTATTACGCGTTAAACTCGTATATAAGGTTTAAATCTTAGTTTCTCAATTTTACTATTCATTTTACCATTTTAGAGGCTCACTGGGCCTTAGTCCTCGAATTATAGGCCCTTGTAACTCAAATCTTATTTTCAGGCAGATTGCCCAGATGATATCGGTACACCCCTCCGTATCAATACGCCTCCAAGCATATCGATACATGGCTTACATACGCAGTGTTTTATCTAAAGAACCTCATACCGATACACGATGACGTGTACCGATACCCTAAAGCATACTGATACACTTAAAAGTGTATCGATACCAAAATTGGCTACTGGAATTCGGATGAGAAAAAAGTATCGATACCCCTTTCAGGCATATCGATTAGCCCTATACAAAATGCATATGTTCTTCAAGAATTAACACAGGGTATCAATACGCCCTCACCTGTATTGATACTCGAACACAGAATTCATTTTCTGAAGTTCTTACATCACCCTCACTGCCCTTAAAACCCAAAGGCACAACCCCAAACTAAACCTACAGGTTATGGAAGGTGTTTTAAGTGGTTTCCTACCAAATTTTAGCCATTTTAACATCAATCTTAAGAATTACCATTTTAGAAGCTCTAAGCATTCAAACAACCAATATGTCAACCAAACTACAAGGTAATCCAATTCATGATTTCCAGGAACACAAAGGAGTTAATAGTGTACTAACCTTGATTTAAAACTGAGAAGAAGACTCCCAACCATAAGCTTTTCAAGCCTTGCTCTTCCCTTTTGCCTTAGATGCCTCTTCAACCTTCTTCACTACAAGAAGACGTTGTAAGATGAGTTACAACGTTGCTTGGAGATTAAAAGGGATTAAAGATATGATTTTTAGTGGAAAATGGAGTTAAAACTCCCATTCTCGTTCTTAAGCTCATCCCCTTACCAAAACCCATATTTGTCACACTCTACCAAACCCCTTCAAACTTACCTTGAATGATAGATCCTTACTAGCTGATAACACTTCTCTAAACTAAAATTTCAAGATTTGCTTCCGAAACTACAAAGATTACACCTTTAACATGGGCTCTTGAAGAAATGAAGAAGAAGAATGAAGCAAAAGACAATGGTGATATCATCCACCAAACTTGTAGGAGAAACAATAAAAGAGAAATTAGCTTTTCTCTTTAAATTTATGGAAATTACTCCCTTGCCCTCCCTTCTTCCTCCCAACCCATTCAACCCAAACCTAAGACCCAAAGAAAGAAGCCCACCAAAGCTAACTTAAAAAATGGGCCCCTTTCTTCGGCCCAAGCACGAAGCTCATGCTTCGGGTTACATCGACCCTTTGGATTCCGAAATCTGAGTCGTTACATTGGGTGACACTAGGCCTCACCCAGAGAAAAAGTGTACATTCTCGAGGCTGTGTGACACCGGGCCTCACTCAAAGTGTACGTTTCCGACGCTGTGTGACAGCGGGCCTCACTGCAGGTTTGTGATGATGACATTGTGTGTTTCGCTCGGAGGATCCGGTAGGATCTCGAGTATGGTTGGGCCTTGTGGGCCATATATGATATTTTGCTATAATGAGAGCATGTGTTTAGGTGACTAGTGGTAGCGCCATGTGTTTGTCTATCGCTCCTTATTGCTCGTACTAGCTTGCATGCTTATGTTTATGATTAGCATGAAGTATGGTAGAGTATATGTGTACCATTGAGCCTTGTAAGCTCAGCGCTCAGAATCGTTGTTTCCGTGTATAGGTTGATCGTCGGATCGTGGGTTCGAAGAGCACTATCAATACGGGACTCTAGCATGTAGAGGCTTTCAGAGTACGGTACTTGTGTTTAGTGGGCTATGTATTCATAGGACCTTACGTGGTCGAGTTTGTATTTCTTATTTTCGAAATTGTATTAATCAAGTCAAATGTTTAAATATTTTAAATTAAAGTGGAGCTTATTTGTAACTATTTTAATAATTTATCTATATTTTTAATTGTTGACTTAAAATGCTTTTGAGAAATAACTTTTTCGGGCTAAACCCGGTTAGAGAATTTAATAGTTTTGGTTTGGGCTTTAGGCCCAATTGTGATATCCGGGTCAGGGTACCACACCAATCAACATAACAAATAGGTTCTTTTATTGTAGGTAAGTCTTCTAATTTAGTTTATTTCGTTCACAATGTCAGGATTCAAGTCATAATATTATTTATGTGACATAACAGTTTGTCCTATTAAATTAACTAATAGTAGTTGATAAACGACTTAAAATTTATTTACTCATAAAAGTAAAAGTTGGGAAAAGAAAAGGGAAATCATGCATTTGAATTGGATTGTTATCTCCGTGAATGACGGATAGAATTGTTGTCTGATCTCCTTTGTCCAACTTTATTAGCGTTCTCAAGCTTTAGCCTTTAGGGATCATGTGTCTTTTTGACTTATAATATATGCATATGAACTCAGTGCAATATCCAAAGGCTTGTAACCGGTAGAGAGATCTGTATTTTATCTTATGTCGCGGTGCGGAATGTTCATCATAGTATAGATAGATATTGAAAATAAGAAGTTAAAGTTGGAGGCGAACCTAATTAATCATATATATTTTTAATCGTTTGAGAATATACATCCACTTTTTTACTATGACCTATTGAGTTCGATGGAACCTCATTTCAAACAAAGAAGAATTTATTGATCCACCGAAATAGGAGCATGGGATTGTGGGAATACTCAAGATGCCGGGGATTCAATGGTTAGAATTAAAAAGAATGCGCCATTTGGAGAGATGTAATAACTCTAGTACCCTAGTTTTAACTAGGGCCGTAAATGAGACGAGACAGATCGCGAGTTACTCGAACTCGATTCAGCTAAAGTTATATTAATACTTTTGGACTCGACTCGAGTTCTTAACGAGCCGAGCCGAGCTACTTGATACTTGACTCGAAAATATAATAAACTATTTTTTAATTTTTAAAATTAAAGTGAACTAAAATGTAGGTTGGGTTTTTTGGTTGTTATGTTATGATAGTTTAACTTTTTTGTACTTTCATGTGTACTTTTTTTCTCCTACTAGGATTACGAGGTTTTTAATGAGTCGCATGAAAATATTTCTTTTGTATGATTCTATCTATAATAAAATCATACAATTTGATCGATATTATTATTATTATTATTAATTGGGGTGTAAATGAAACGAGACAAATCATGAGCTACTCAAGTCCGACTCGGTCAAAGTTCAATTAATACTTGACTTGAGCTCGAGCTCACCTCGAATTTTTAACGAGCCGAGTCGAGCTCATCATACTCAAGCTCGCCTCGAGTTCTTAACGAGCCGAGTCGAGTTCATCATACTCAAGCTCGAGTCAAGCTCAAACCCGACTCAAATTCTTCAAGTCGAACTCAGCACTACTCGAGTTTGACTCAACTCATCCATAACCCTAGTTTTAACCATTGAAATAGGTTGTAAGAGAATGAATCAGATTACGGTAAGGGAGTTAACTTGAGATCTATCGATCAGAATTATAACAATGTTCTTTATTAACACATCACTATTTTAATTAATATAAAAAATAAATTTAAAATTATATTTTATAATGATGTGTTGATATTTATTTCATTAAATATTAATGATGCACATCATCAAATATTTTTCCAAAAATTACTGCTTTATTCATTTTGAGAAGCCCACATTTCTTTAAGTTGGAGCGGTAGTCAGTACCCATCTTTTCTGGGCCTGTAAATAATGTTCACATTTCTTCTGGCAAGTGCAGAGATTGGCATTTTTTATAAAAGCTTTATATATATATATATATATATATATATATGTTTATTTAAAAAAAACTCTCTATAAATTAAGATTTCCTGGAAATTATCATATGCATCTCAACCTCTAAAACTCTCATTAAAAGTTGGCGTATTCAATTCAAAATCAATTCTCTTAAAACTTCATCATTTTTATTAAGTGAACTAAAATAATTTGGGTTTTAAGGTAAAATTTCGATTTATTTAGACATTAAATTACTTTTTCCCTTACCACGTGTCCGTTTCTCCCTTCTTGTTATAGAAAAGACGGGGACTTCAACACTTGACCGGGCCGCCGGCGGGAGTTGCGGCTTGCTAAATAAAATAATTTATTTCCCAAACGTTTCGTCTCGAAGCGCAGAAAAGCCAGCATTTAGAACGCCTTCAATTTCCCATGCAATTTGTTTATCACACTCCATAACCCCATTTTCCTAAACATCGTGTACAGCTAGAAAAACAATCATCCTTCTTTCATTAATACTGAAGGTGATCCTCATCACGTAGCATTACAAAAAATTCAGGATAACAGAGTACGGAAAGGTAAACGAAAAGTAGTGGAGTTTGATATTTTTGGTCTCATATTCCTGTCATGACTCATGACCTGTCTCTCTTTAAGTTTCACCTGTCAGCAATGTCCGCCATTTTTACTTCTAAACTAAAACCCCTGGCCTTCAATTTAAAGGAAACTGATCCTTACTTAAAAAAATGGTTAACAAGTAAGAATCACTTCAAAATTCAAACAATTTGCTATTTGATGGTTTTGGCAGTATTTCTTATTCCAACAAAAGTTGAACAGAGTAATATATATTTACATCAAACAGAAAATAAGTGAGGGTTGTGAATAGACAAGCCAACAAGAATCCCATTTTCTTTTGTTTTCTAGCTTTGTTTAATCAGTGTGATCTCTCCATTTATGTGAACCTCATGGCATATTGAAACAACCCTTTCCTTTACTAGAATAGGGTCCTAACAGGCTAACAACACTTGTTTTCTTGTTGTCTACAAGATTCTGAATACTCGTTTTGTTTCAGTAGCCATTTAGCAGAAAACCAGAGTTGAGTTTCCATCTTTCTTTAATTCCCCTGATATAGGTGTCCTGTTTCTTTAATGCGTGGGGGAAGTACTGTGAGCAAACTACCATTCATGATGAGAGTTGTCGTATTAAGAAATAATTTTAAAAATATTTCCCCCTAAGGATATGCAATATATATACTTAAGGATAGACGGATGAGTGCTAGAGGGAGCAGTCCCACTCTTAGAAATTTCAAACTTTCATATAATTTATATTTTTTTAACATTTTTTTGTATTTTCTATTGATGATTTGAGTTTTGTAATTTTGTACCTTAAATTTTTAATATAAAAATTTAACGGTTCGCACTCTTAACATAAAATTACATGTCTGTCCATGTACATACCATTTTTCGGTTCATAGATAAAAAGGAGAATTTTGAAATACGGCGGTAAGTTGATGGCTAGAGCCTAGAATGTTGTTATTAATGACTAAACAGGTTTGATTATCTAACCTAATTAAGATTTCGGTTACAAAGGAACTAGAAAATTTGGTTTATATTAATCATCTCCTCTCTCTTCTGGGACCCATTTCATTAGTTGTTCCTTGTTTAAGAAAGAATCTGTGAGATGAGCCAATCTCTTGTACTTTTAACAGTCACAGCCTCACAGGGATTTTGTATTCTGTGATCCTCATCTTCATCTATTCACTGCCATTTTCATTTTTCTCTTATAAATGGAGAGCTCAAGCCATGGCTGCCGAGGTATTAACCGTTCTTGTTCTTATTGGTTGTTTTTCTGTTGATCATGATGCCATGCATGTGCATTTCTTTTTTTCATGAATTTATGTTCTGATTGTTTTAATCGCCTGGTAATTAAGAATCGGTTTCTGAGTTTTAGTTGAATTCCTTTTTTTTCTTCTCGCTTAAGTTATATCTTCCGTGGTTGGGAATAGAAACTAATAAGATTTTAGCCTCTGGTTGTGCTGAATGACACCGCTATTGCAGTAATGGTAAACTACGGGTTACTTGATCTGTGATTCCACCGACAGAAAGTCTTCCCAAAAGGAAAATATAATATGTCTATGTATGTATAGATGAAAGTAGAGAGCGGAACGGTGTCGTTTCAAAGAAATTCATGGTCGCTGCAGCTTATTATTTTGATTTTAATGTTGATGCCATCCATTCCCCCACATGGCTTTTGCCAAACTTGGTTTGTTCAATCTCTTTCAATTTTACCCCCCTTCCCCATGATAATCAATTCAGAGTTGTGGTTTGCTGTTATATTGGAGAATGATTAACATTGCACATTTTAGTGCTAAATATTGGATGGATTAGTTTTCGCAGAACCATGAGACGTCCAATGGGTGGCCACTTGGGCTACAGATAATGACCATGCGGCTTGGGTTACAAGAAAGATACCAGGGCGCTGCTCCAGCGGTGGAACCACACTCTTTGCACATTCCCTCGACCAGCTTCTTCTCATTCTCCTCTTCCAACCTTGACACCAAGGTAGTTCCAATGAACCAACCTTTTCTTCCTCCATTTACTCGATCAAATTCATTTACCTATACACATGATTTCTTCCACGGTCAGTCCTCAGCATCATTTTTCCAAGACAGCAGTGTATCTCTGGGGAAGCTAATCGGGCTCGGAGCAACCGAGAGAGGACCGTTGTATTTACAGAACACAATCAGTACCCACCAAAGTAATAGGCGGCAACCGGTAAGTGGTACCTGCAACTGCAAGGATGTATCCAGAGGACACAGTGCAGATACGTCTCATGGAATTTGCATTCCTCTCGTACTAGGCGCTCTACTAAAGATCTCCAGAAACAGGATGAAGTCAAAGCGGTTGGATTGATTTCGTGCTCTTCTACCAAATTCTTTTCTCCTAGGTATTCATAAATTAGACATTAACATTGTTTCCAACCTTCCAACTGCACTGTCAAATTAACGTCGAGTTTCAGAAATTGGAATGCTATTTTCATATGTATCTTAATAAAATGAGATATTATTTTTTGAAAGGAGGAAATTTCATTCAACCTTTAAAGTTCGAAACAAACAATGGCCAAAATAAGGCCAAGAGCAAGCAAGCACAGAGCATAGCTCGGGCGAGAGACAAAAAGTACACAACAATGGTCCAAGACAAAACAAACAAACAAAAAAACAAAAAAAAAAACCTTCAGTGAAGCAATGTAATCCAATTGCGAGAGAAGTTTTGACCGAAGCCATTAAAAAACGGTAAGATGAGGATGAAAGTGCCTGACGTCTTGCCACCGAGGACTTATCGGAACGGCGAACTTGACGACAGATATCGATGAAACCGACGTTAACTTCAAAGGCCTGGCAGACGAACACGGCACGAAAATGACAACAAAGGCCTTCAAACCACGTTTTCCTCGTAGAGGAAAGCAGGAAAAAGAATGGGAGTGGCGAAACTCGGGGACAACAGACTAGAAGAACAACTAGAACAGGAGCATCGATTGGCTCCAACCTCAAGCCCGACTGTTGGACCAGCCTTTAAGTCCTCGAGAACTCCAACCCTTAATGGAAATTGCTGACCTCCTGCCACTTTGAGACTCCAGAGGGGTGACCAAGATGCATCTAGAGAAGGAAGCTCCAAAGAATAACAAATCGGGTCTTCCAAAAAAAATCTCAAACTGAAAAAGAAAAAAGAGAACGACCAAGGGCATGAGAAAAGAGAGTTGAAGGTCGTGGTGGAACTACCGTCGCCCGGCGACGCCAGAGCCATCGAAAGAAGTTCTCCTTAAGATTATAAAATGAAAGAAAAAACGAGATTTTGAGAGCGTTTTTTTATGATTGTCAATAAAATGAGAGATAAACACTAAAATGCTTTACTAATTGCATTTTAATGTTTCGAGAAAAAATAATTTCAAATCTAAAAAACATAAATTTGCCGTATATAGTTAAATATATCGTATATTTAAAAAAAAACCTCATTACCTTATGGTCAATTTGAGCACCGCACGGAAATATTTTTATACAATATATATTTTTAAGTTTCAATCGTGGTTTTAGTAGGAAACAGATAATATTCATTTTAAAAGATCTAAATTCAATTATTTTGTTCACTTCCTTATAATTACATTTAGACTATTAAAAAACAGTTTCAATTGCTTAGGGATCGATAGGGACAATTTTGAATATTTAAAACTGACAAGGGTTAAATAAACGTTCTCAATCAAGTAAATTTTGCCAAAATTTGAATAGATATATTATTTGTAGATAGTTTAATTGTGTTTTAATAACCTAATAGAAAGATGGGCAAAAATCAGTGTATATGTAAAAAATAAAAGGTTTCTAAATTCTAAGGTCAACATCTTAATTATGCATCGTTTCATGTTCTACATACCCAAATCTATGAAGCATATAGCATTCGCTTATACAAATCTATCCAATGTTTTTAACCATACTTGGCTCGAGTAAGCTTCGATAAAGGAGCATCCTCAACCAGACAACAATAGACCCGTGAAAATTCTTCCTGCACCCGACATGAAAAAAATTCGGGGTATAACTAGAAAAACATCTAGATTGTTTCAGCCGCTCAAATGTCGAGCTATTGCATAAACAGGTCAAACGCACTCTTTCCTGCAAAACAATTGAACTTCCTGGTCATATCATTTAAACCCAAGGATCAGCCCATGCCAATATGTGAGCTGAAAGATCAGCCACCAAAGCCAATTACAAATTCAAAAGATGTCTCTGGAGATTAGATGAGTTAATTATTAGCTTCCTTAGTTGTTCTTGATTCCAAGAAGCTTCATGGCCAACTCCCAGGTGACGATTGCAGCTGCATTTGCCGGAAAAGCTCTCGCAATAGTAGGACCCAGTCCTGCATAACATCCTCTGAGTCCAGCCCTCTGGTAAATCTACAAGGCAAGGAAACAATTAGAATATCCTCCTTTTCTTCTGATATATAAAACCTCCACCATTCTGCTATCCATCTCACTGAGTATATAGCGGGGGAATCAGATCATCTCACCGAATTTAAAACTTGAAAAGGATTTGTTGAATAGCTTTTATCTGGAGCAGTCTGGATAATGGTTTTTGCCACATCCAAAGGTAAAACAGTTGACCAGAACTAGGAAAAAAACAAAGAATAAAACTAGATTTAAATAGACCAAATCATAACTCAGTTGAAAAACCAAAATGCAAGGATGTCAGAACACTTACAGCTACACCACCCAGACCACCACTCAAAATTCCAATTCCCATATCAACCAAACTGCAATAGTCAGATGAACCAGTTTTTAGCTGTAAGTGCATATAATAACGGACATATTCATACACACTAAAAAAGACTGCATTTCCAACAGATTCCTTTAATAATGTTGCAGAGCCACCACGAAAGGCGCCTGTAACCTGAAAGGTGTTCCATTAGTTTAATTTCATGTATGAATTAAGTTGCCAAAAAGCAGAGTATTTCTCACCCTGTCACTTTTTATGGTTTTTAGTGCACAATCAAGAGAACTGCAGTAGCCACTACACTTTGGAACCAATGAGTCAGTGCCTTGAATTTGCATCCTACACTGGAGGATCCCATTGTCAGTTTGTCACGAGCATGCTTTTGGGGGTAAAAAGAATAGTGATCAATTATCATAGAGCAAGTAATATCAGAACATAAAAACTAATTCATACCTTCACTAGCTCTGATGGACAAAGAACAAAACTGATAATAGCTCCACCAAAAGCAGCAGAAGGAATTATTACTTGGGGCTGTGGCCTGCTACTCTGAATTCCTCCCTTCATTGGCAAAAAAAAATTAGAAACATTACAATGTGTTGGAAACATGTTATTAAAGCAACAGGTATATCACCTCCAGTTCTCTTTAATACAAACCTGCAGTAACTGTTTTGTTTGTGAATAAATGCCAAAAAGAAGCGAACTTTCAAAAGCCATTCCAACAAAAGATGGTGTTGCCCCTGTATAAAGTCCTCTAACCTGCAGAAGCTAACCATTAGTTCTCCACAAAAATCAAATATGTCAAGTGTAAGGGAAAGGGTAACAACCATGTATAATATATGCTAAGATTTATGGATTGTTATAGGATTATACTACTGCAACAAGTGAATTGATGATTTACATTCCACAGACTACCTTGTACGTGCTTTAGGATCCTCTCAACATATGTAGTAGACCAATACCTTGGTTTTAAATCACAGCCGAAGATACTGAGAAGTCTTAAGAATTTTTATTTTCCCCTTTGAACATATAGAATTTGCAAGAAATCCTCTCTATCTTCACAAATTCCTGGATAACTTCATTAACTCTGTTCAGTTTTCCATTGTCAACTTTTTAGATTTTAGGACATTAGCAGACAAGATCCGGTGTAGGAATTAACACAAGAAAATGAGCTTGTCTGCACAAAATGTTGAAATCAGAGACAGCTGAACATTTATATCTTTATATCCTACTGATTCATTTTGCACTTTGAACAGCAAGCATCACTATAAACAAAATTGGAGGTATTTGAGTTCAAAAAGTTATAAAAGAATAACACAATCTCTTTTCACCGCATGTATTTCTTTAGATATACAATAATGGTCTAATTGTCACCAAAGAACAAATTTCCGAACAGGGTTCTTGATAGGGAAAGGAAAAAGAAAGAAACAAAGATCAAGAAGCATACCCCTTCAGTTGCAAGTATCCTAGCAGTGCAATGCAAAAACCATTCCTATATGTAATCCCATGCACTGCAAAATTGTGTTTCTGCAACTTAACCTGACCAAACAACCGTAGATGATAAAAGAAATTTACTGAATTGTCAAGAAAACCAAGAAGCAAGAATAAAGCTTAGGTTAAAAGAATCTAATCAACATTTACATGTTCCGAAAGAGGAACTTTTTCAATCTTTAAATTCGATTATTGACCCACATTCCTAGAAATGCTAGCCACCTGGTTAAATTGTCAATTATTATTACAAGTTAACAAATATAATTCTTGAAACTTTGTCAGACCCATATTGCAAAAAGCTTTGATTTTCGAAAGAAAAAATAAGAGAATCAGAAATAACTTATACCTTCACAGTATCGAAGGGGTGACCGATGATGACGGTGGCAACACCAGCGAACAAGCCCGCGACGTACTCTTTGTAACCGGAAGGTTTGAAACTCTCTTCCATCGGTGTTTTGATAAATCTCTAAAACCCTTTTTTTTAGTTTGAAAGTAAAAGGAGCATCAGAGATTTGGTCCACTCCGGCGCCAGACCGCAGAGTGCGACTGAGAGGTGGTGGGAATTCCCCCGCAAATTCTCAAGTATTTCTTTTGGGCAATATCCAGTAGTGTCTCATATCTTTAGTTCTTTTTTGGGTTTTTTTTTATCATTCTTTAATATATTATTGATAAAAAAAAAAAGTAAATCTATAAATGATGTTAAAATGATATTGAGGTCTATTTGTTTCACTAAAATCTGTTTTTGAAAAATAAATTTTAAAAAATAAACTATATTTTTAAGAAAATAAACTACATAAAGTATTTTTTGATGTTTGGATGATTGTGTAATTCATTTTTCGTTGTTTGGTAGAGTTTCTTGATAATTTCATTAACAGTCCACAAACAAGCATCGATAATGCTAAAAACAAGTTTCAACCAAAACATTGTTTAGGGTTTAGGTTAGTGTTTAGGGTTTAGGATTTAGAGTAGTATTTAGGGTTTATGGTTTAGTATTTAGGTTAGTATTTAGGGTTTAATGTATTATTTAGGGCTTATGGTTAGTTTTTAGGGTTTAATACTTAGGGTTTAAGTTAAAGTTTAAGATTTAGGTTAGTGTTTAGGGTTTAAGGTGTAAGGTTTAGGGTTTAGGATTTAAGATTTATGGTATCATTTAGGATTTAGGATATATGATAGGGTTTAGGGTTAGTGTTTAGGGTTTAACATTTAGGGTTTAAGTTAGGGTTTAGGGATTAAGTTTTAAGTTTTTTTTAGTGTTGAGGGTTTATGATTTTATGGTTTATGGTTTAGATTAGTGTTTAGGGATCATGGTTTAAGTTTTAGGGGCATTATTTAGGGGTTAGGGTTTATGGTATAGGTTAGTGTTTAGGGTTTAGGGGGTAGTATTTAGTTTTTAAGGTTTAGGTTAGTGGTTATGGTTTAGAGTTTAGGATTTATGGTAGCATTTAGGGTTTAGGATTTATGGTAGCATTTAAGGTTTAGGATTTAATGTTTAATGTTTATGGTAGCATTTATAGTTTAAATTTTAAGGTTAGTGTTTAGGGTTTATGTTAATATTTGGGGTTTAAGGTTTATATTAGTGTTTAGCATTTAGGGTTTAGAGTCGAAGAGAATGTAGTTTGTTTTATGAAAAAAAAATATAGTAAAACAAACTGTAAAAGAATGTAAAGAAAAAATAATCAACTGTAATTCAAAACTCATTTGACCATGTGAAACTATATGAACCAAAAACCGTAAATTACGAAAATTGAATTTTAAAATTCAAACTACGTGAAACAAACACACCCTAAGTGTAACCCAAATATTTTAGTGGGAAAGTATATGATATTTATCTCAAGAGAGACAGGTTCACGCATTATCAAAGGTAATAATATTAAGTGTCTAACTATTTATTTAAAAAAATAAAAATTTGAAAATACATTTAGCATTAGACATTAATCATAAATTTCAAAATTGATTCATAATTATAAAATAAATAATTGTTTGATATATAATCAATGTATTATCATTTGATAGTATTTCGATTTCATTTGTGTAATTACAAAATTATATCATCAATATATCAAAAATTATTTCATATAAAATAATCAAAATAGATAATTAGCGTGTATAATTGTTTGATAGTTTTTGTTATACTCATAAATAACGGAATAAACCTGAATAGGTGACCCAAATGAGCTTCGGCCTTGCAAGGGCATGGAGTCCACACAAGTTCAAACCCATCAAGCTTAAAAGTTTGCATAAGTAGTGTTTCTTGACATAAAATGGTACCATCTTCCCTCAACATGAGATGATTTATTTGATTCAAATACCTTGAATATTTTGGATTTTTATTTTTGTATATTTTGTTACGTTTAATTTATTTGTTTTGTAGCTCGTTTTTTTTATATTTGTAGCATGTTTGTACTTTATGACACGTTTTCGTCTATTTTTGCGATAAATTTACGTTCGTGTGAAGCTTCTTATAATATTTGTTTTAAATTGCGTTTGTCGATTCTCTTCACTAGTTTGATTCTCTTTTATGATTGGTTGTTTTTGTATTTAAATTTGTTTAGCAAAACAACCTACAAATTTGTTTGTTTTGTTCATAAATCCTGCATTATATCTTAAGGTCTAATCAGACCAAATTAAAGAGCATTGTTGACGATTATTAAATTTTTTTCAAAGAAAAATATCAATTTCTTTTGCACGTTTGAGATTTATCCATAGTACCATTTGGTGAACTTTTTAAATCTCTTTTTGATGGGTTGTATGTCCATATTGTACCTCTTTTTATTTTAATAAAATAAAATCCAGGCCATCGTTTATTTCTTCTATTCAGTTAAAATTGATTTCGACATATAGATAAAGCCACGAAAAGATATTTTTAAAATCTTAAACTTAAAAATTAAAATAAATTAAGACCTGTTACCAGTTAAACTAAACTCAAAAACCTCTTACGAGTTCAATAATAGATTATTGAATATTAAAAATAAGGTTTAATAGTTAAATAGGTGCCCAAACTATACTTGTAGCTCATTTTTGTTGTCTAAATTTTTATTTCGGTTATTTTAGGTGCTTAATTGTTAATTACTGTTAATTTTTTATTATTTTTTAATTTTATTTCTTTTTAAATTTTTATTTCTTTTTAACTTATTTTATAAAAGAGCACTTAAAATTTCAAAATCTCATAAAATGGCCCCTAAATTTAAAATCTTTAACTTTCCCAGCCGATTCCATCGCCGATGGTCACCCCGTCGGCCATCATATCCCCGTCGGACCACCATGATCATTCCCCCAATTACCCATCGCTAGTAATCGACGGTGGGAGTGCCGATTGGCTTCCTAATGTCGAAGGAAGCTAAACTCGCAAAAAAAAATCGATCGCCACACCTATTGTCGGTTACTGGTAATGGGTGGGTGAAAAAAATTATCGTGATGGTCCGGCGATAGTATCCAGCGAGAATCAACGGCGAAAATGGCGGCAATTTGAGAATTTTGGGTTAGAGATTTAAGACTATTTTGTAAAAAAATTTAAATTAATAATTTTAAAATTTATTTAAAATAAATTAAAAATTAAAAAACATACCACATGTTACATTTTAATTGGCTAATGATATTTTTAATAGTCATACACTTAAAATAATTGAAATAAAAATTTAAGTGCCTATTTAGAGTTAAAAATAGTTTAAACACAAAAAATAAATTATAAATATAATTTAAGCATTTATTTGACTATTAAGCCTAAAAATAATAATAAGAGATTATTGGTGTTGAGTCCTGGATCTAATTATTACCGGAAATAAACTTTATGTTTGGGCATCACCGCACTTGCCATCTTTCAAAGTTTGTCCGAATCCTTCTTTATCCGCCAAAGGTGTCCAACAAGCAACAACTGTACCATGGATGCGAAACCCGTATGGCCTTATCCTTTTCATTCAATAATGTCGATGCAATACTTTATTTTAAAAAAATGTTATACATAGATAACCTAAATTGAATAAGATTAATGCTTTGATTTAATTAAAATAATATATTTATGCACATCATTACAACACCCCCATTACATTTATTTATTTAAGTAATATAGCTGCCGCTCACGGCCGGATATTGGATGACAAAACATTCATTAAACCCACCCTTGGTGGTCGTCGCGCTCACAAAAAAGGGTTAGCTAAAGTTTTAGACAGCTCTTAAAACACCTACTACAATAACTACTTGAGACATGATCCAAATAGCATTAGAACAAAGACACCTTAGCACATTGAAAACGACACTATTTACATGCAACCCTGGTTCAGGAGAGCAGCCTTCACTGAGGATGCCTGTGAGTTGCCAAGGCCACCCATTCAGCGATGCTTGCTCCTTGTCTCCCCACTGTAAAGCCTGCAAACCAAGTACTTAATCTTAGCACACTTTTAGTTTTGAGACCCAGAAATTAGATTCATCCCCTTTGATTCAGAATCCTCATGAAATTGATTAAAACTTTATGTATATATTTTCTTTTAAAATATCTCATCTTATCTAAAGCAAGTTATCTTAGTTTTTGTTTTGACGTAAAGTTGTCTTAAATTTTATTTTAAGTAATTAAGAATAAGAAACAACTAGTGTTATACCATATACAAGTGTGTATACTGATCAAAAGGAATTATTTCCACGCAGCTACCAAACAAAGAGCCAAGTTTTCCTTCCTTCTCTGTCTCTGAGCCTCCGTTTGGTTGCTGAGAAAACGTTAGAGAAACAGAAAAAAAAACATAGGAATTTCCTTGAGAATTCTGTTTTAAAATTTCTTTCTTTCATTTGTGTATATATATATAATATATAAAATTATCTATATCAGGAAACAGTAAGTTAAGTAAATATCCAGTTAATTTATCTCAGTAACCAAATAGATGGATTAATGGATCGCCAACCCCCGAAACAAAAATCAAGTGGGTGATGAAGTAGCGCCAGACAAATCCATGCATGTCAAGTGGTAACTGGTACGTACCAGTCATAGACGGTTGGAGAGTTGGGTTGTGGCCTATCGAACATATCAGCACCAATACGTTTGGTAGCAAGGTTGCTACCAGGATGGAAGACGCTCCTCCACACGTTCTCCTTACGCGGCGTCGGAGTCGTCGGTGTCAAGGGTATCGGCGTCGCCCCTGGACTCGTTGGCATCGACAACGACCTCTGGAACCTTTTCCCTTCTCCGTCATCTAACCAAAACACATATACATATATATCCTCTCTCTCTCTGTCAGTCACCCAAAGACTCACCAAAACTAATCAAATCCATGCATATATATATATTAATAGTGGGATGATTTTACCTTTGATGGACAAGGGCTGGGTGGTGATCTTCCTAAGCTTGCCGAGACCACGCTCGGGTTGAGGCCCAGCTAGAACATCGTCCCACATTTTATCTAGCAGAACCATTTTTTTTTTTCTTTCTGATTCTTCTCTGTGATGTTTTTGATGGGTGGGAATGGGATCTATTTGGTCATATAATATATAGGGAGTTTTTGCTGAAAATATCTTCTCCTCTTTTCACAATCAAGATGGGTTTTTGGCTATTTCCAAATACATACCATCTAGATCTAATTAGCCTTAAAAAAATTATTAATTAGGTTAAATCAGTGGTGGTTGAATATTGGCAATAGAAGATTGAGGAGTGGACATATAAACACATCCAAAGGAGATGGATAAGGATGAGATTGAGGACTGACTGAGTAAAGGGTCAGGGGACCCACAACACAATAGAACAAATGTATTTATTTTTAATCTGATGAGAGTAGGTTGATATGTTGATTCACAAGGGCAACACTTGTATACAATTGTTTGTCCTATTCTTTAGACCCATTACTGGGGGTCCACAAATAAATAAAAAAAAAAAAATTGGTAGTCATGTGCTTAGAGATTGACACCTAGGTTCCATTCCATTCGATTAATAAATATTTAATTTAAAAATTAATATAAAAAATTTATTTGAACAAATATTCAACTTAATAGAGATTAAAATTATTAATAAATACCTTTTTAAAAACACAATTCTCTTCTATTTCTTTAATAATTTCGTCCCTATCCAATACATATGTATTTTAAAATTGTTTCGATGATTTCATATCAGAGTAATGCAAGTTTGGGCTTGTCTTTTAGCAGTGGAAGGATCTGGACACAGAATCTTAAGAACTGGTTTTTATTGTTAGATTGATGTGAGAGTCATTCGAGATATTAAGCAATGTTTATTGTTTGTCTAATTAACATGTTACATCCAACATCAAGGAGACAACTTTTCTTAGTGGATGCCATTTTTCCTAAATCAAATCAATTAATAAAAATTACTTTTTAAAAAACTTAAAAATAAATATTTAAAAATTTATTTTTTTTTAAAAAAGTTTGATGGTTGATATGATTGCATGGGTACAGGCTCATAGTAAAAAAGTCTTTAACAAAAATAAATGATAAAAGTTTAATAAAATCAATATGTTTAGTAATTAAACATGATGTTATTTAAAATAAAAGGTTTGGATTTTAAAATCAACTAATAATATAATAAGTTACTTAAAATATATTTAAAATTTTCAAAAAAGAAAAAAAATTTTCTTATTTTTGGCCATTCCGTAATTTTAAGTGATTTACATAATGTTTAAAAAATTAAAATCAATGCTTGACACGTGATATATTTTTTATTTAAAACATTTATTAAACAAATATTTTAAATTTTTAAAAAATTCAAAATTTACTTTTTTTTTTTTACAAAAGGATTGACCTAAAATTCCTAAACTGCGACTTTTATAGGTTGAAATGGATATTTTTTCCGGCATATAATGGCATCGAAATCAGACAATTTATTTTAATTATAAATGACAATGTTTATTGAAATTTTTTTAAAATAGGGGATGTTGAATGAACAACATCTAAAGCACATCAATGGATATGGAAATACCCATCTTTTTATTCTCTAAACCAAATCAATGAGGCATTTGTTCCATTGATAAAAAAATGCGACTCTACTAACTATAAGATCATTAATTAATCAAATTAAATAATATTATTTTAAATATGAGATTTGAAAACGTTGTTTTATGAAACAAACCAGCATTTCAAATTAAAATCCACCCCGTTGGTAACAAAAATGAACAAAGATTGTGTCCTGATCAAAAAAAATATATTTAAAATTTAAATCACCCAAAAAAATGAACAATCTTTAAGCTAACATAGTATATCTCCTGGGCATGATGATTGATCGCGATGAAATGTCATCCGCTGAGAACAATAGCTAACAGAACAAATCAAAAAGATGATCAAACAACGTTAAACCTGCATGAAAACTGTCATGTATTTTACATCAGTTTGAACCATAATCCTGATCTATAAGAGAGCTAAAATTACCGAGGTTGTTCTCGATAAGTCCGGCATATAATGGCATCGAAATCTGGCAATTTATTTATTATTTTAATTATATCCGACTGTCTATGACATTTGATAACTACTTCTGAATGAAACAAATCCAGCGCAATGAATATGGTTACCCTCGTTGGTATCATATATATATATATATTGAAAGATTTTCAGAGTTGATCAAATTGTTATCATGATTAAATAGATTTAAATCTCCTAAAAAAATGAGATTTGTATAATTTAGAAAATGTCACCATAATTATTGGTAAATCCACCCAACAAAAATAACAGCAAAATAAGTAACCACATATAAATTTTCAAAACTTCAAGACAAATATTTAATGTAAATGTCATCCGCTGAGAACAATAAGCAAAATGATGATCAAACAGAATGAAAACTGTCATGTACTTTCCATCAGTTTGAACCCTAATCCTGAACTATAAGAGGCCAAAAGTACTTACATTTCATATAACCATGAGCATGAAGCTGAAGTTTCACATTACACAACTCATTTAACCTAATAGTTTATCGAAAAACTGCAGGGTACTATGAAATAAGTTCAAAAAACTCATACCTCATATCCATAAAAAAGAATGTTGAAAAAGGCCTGAGTTCAATATTAGCCAAAGGAGTCCCAGTTATAGAAAACGTCTTAAGTGATCTTACATAACCCACAATTCAGAACACAAGTAAACTTTCAATCGTCTGTTCCATCGGACTTACAGAAAGTTTAACTTGAGCTCCTTAGAAGATCTCTTGGCATGCAAGCTAAGAAGATTAACATTCTCTCTTAGACTTGTACTAACTAATCAATAGGCCACATAAACTGTAAATTTCTTTCTACATACAACTAATAAAAGAAACAATAAATATGAAAAGATTTCAAGAGAATCCCGAATACTTCCATACTTATCATTTCAATAGGTTGAACATATCATTGTTTAGGAATTCCATTAGTAAATTACAAATACACAAGCACTCTGCCTCTCAAGATTTTCCGTATTTCTCAATATATCCCTGCAAAGAAGTAAAAGAAAAAATCTCCGTCTGATAAATGAATTACATTAAAAAATAGAAATAGTAAATAGTAGTAAAATTTTATTGAGAAAACAATATTCACGCTTAAAAAGATCTGTTTTTTGTTTGGAGAGGAAAGTCGGCGTTGGTAGAAGTAATAGCAAATATATTATATAGATCATGCCTAGTATACACCACCCCTAAAATCAAAGACACTCACCTGAACAAGCCTTGCTATTTTTGGTTGGGATGAAGAAAGATACCGCTTAACTGATTCGAAGGTAAGTGGAATTTGATGAGGTTGAATGGTGCCAATAACCTTGTCAACTGCTTTTTTGACTATTCTATTATGCACATCTTTACTGAGACGACCCTCGCGCCAAGTTGGTTTCAAAATTTCTTTAACTAAATCTACAAGAGCAGTGTGGAAATGCTTCATTGCTTTAGACTCTGTTGGAGCATCACCATCTGCCTTATGCTCAATATCTGTTTCATTCTTTTCTCTAACTCTATCTACTTTTAGATCTTTTTGCATCCAAAACCATCCCTTCGATGTCTAGCATCACAATCAGTATCAATTTTTCTAGTCTTTGAAATGTCTTTGACATGAGAAGCAACTGAGGAAATTTCTTCTTTTGCCAGTGTGCCATATTGCACATCAGCTGCAGAGGTCCCATCATTTGCATCAGTTGTTGAATCTTTCCCAGAAGTGTAGCAATTATTATTGACCAAAATTTCAAGGTGTCTACCATGGCAAGATGCAGTTCTTTTATCAGCGTTACATTCAGGGACCAGTGGCCCTGCCAATGCAGAATCGCCGCATGTTGGTGGATAGGCCACATTCAGGAGGGATGGGATTTGACTACAAAATGAAAATTTAAGAGACCTCTCTCCTACATGGGACAACTCAATGCTATCACGAAGAGGATCATACTCGCGTAGTGGAGATGATGGGCCAAAAGTGACAAAAAAGGATGGTCGAAAGGGTACTGACGGTTCCCAATCGTCTGAAGAAAATTTTATTCTATATTCAGCAAAGTGCAATGGATCCCTAGAAATATCACCGACATGAAAGTTTTCCTGTTCAAGATTAGAGAAAGGGGAAGAGCCTTGCAGCAAAGAAGACAGACGGGAAGTATGGTGTTCTCTGTTATTGTCCAACATCTTTTGGGCAACAAGAGAACATGCACTTGGAGAAGAACTTAAAGGTAATGATGCTAGCCATGTCGAGACACGAAATTTTTGTTCCTCTTTGTATGTATTTCCCAATGATGTAACTGAGCCACTTGATAAAGGTATATGCTTAGGAAAAAAAACTATTTCTGAAAGTAGAACTACTTCTATCACTCTGCAAACAAGGCCATACATAATTATCAGCAGGCAAAGTCTGACCATACTATTTTGTCTTACGTCCGTAGATGGTCCAAAATCATCTATAGATGCTGGAATCAGTTGAGAGCCAAGAGAAGTGCCAATAGATTTATCCTTACTCTGGATTAAAGGGGATAACGCTGTCTTATTTCTAACTGATGAATGCAATCGATCAGTAGAATCAGGTGATGGTGGTCTTCTTTCAGCAGCATTTCCAATACCTGATGCAAAAGGTTCTTGTTAAGATATCACTATAGAGAAGATTGGATCATCCTTAATACAAAATTTTTTTTGTACCTTCACCAAGTTGAACAGCTATTTTCTGATCTGCTACAGCTACATCTTCCTCAGGTTGATGTCTAGGATTACTACCACTATCTTTTATGTGAATAAATTTACATGAGCTTCCTTTAATACACCAACCTTTATCAAAGAAGTCACATATACGCGCAGGGCGTTTGTTCTCACTATTAAACTCAGCACCAGGGGACAGACTTCCGGTACTAGTTTGTGGAGCAGCAGATCTGTAAAACCTATTGATTAGTAAAATAATGGATAAATAATCTTAGGCAGGCAGAAATTTACTAGCAAAAAGGACATAATAAGAAGCTTGGGTTCAATTTTCTATGTTACAAAAGGCATATAGGTATCACCAACCTTGATTTTATGCTCCACTTATCATCCTCTGTTTGCATGCCCATTTGCTTACCGTTTTGCTTCAAACCTAGATGACTGTTAACTCCTACCCCCGAGTGATTTCTGTCTGGGATTGAAATAACCTCATTGATAGCTACCTCTTTGCCATCATCACTTGATCGATTAGTAGTCTCATACATAATCTCATTGACAACCAAGTGACTCTTGCTATTAGTATGCTGTCCATGGTAGTTTTCAGGGCTTTTCTTTCTAAAATGATTTGAGCATCTTGTCCATTAACCTCATATTCTTGAATAGCCTTTTCCATTGCAGGCCTTTTACCAGATATTGAATACCTGGAACCCTCATAGTTTGTGCATAGATCCTCCCTTTGAGTTGCCAATGGCTCATCTGGAAGACTACAAAATTTGAAATTAGCACTACTCTCTCCTGCATAAAGGGTTTTAGAGGGTATTCTCATTTCAGACCTTCCAGGGGCATTTAACGGATCTGATCCTGGGTGTCCACCATAATCCTTGGACTCCATAATATTACTAGCACCTACATGGAAGAAAAACTTAATCAAGGTGACAAGAAATAACCATAATTTCTGGTCATACTATGAAATAGATTTAACCAGATCCTATAAAAGATGAGTCTTTCCATTTCGTTTGCCTATAATCTGGACCCTAAAAGTAATTACCAAGCCAAAGTAAAGAGACAATAAATTAGGGCACCAGCACTGCTGCCTCAAAGCAGTACAGCAGGAACAAGTAAAAAGATAGATCAATTCACCTGATGCTAACACAACAAGCATCAAGCACCTAAGAAAGAGATGTGCCAGAACTGCGTAACAGTATGTTAAAGCTAATAAAATGGGTACCAAATTTCTTGAATACTAAGGTACTTAGTGTTAGGCTCAACTGAAAACCAATCTAGTTGTTGAATAAGTACACACAAATCTATAAACTTTCTTCCCAATTCAGAAATTATGTTTTATTTATTTATTTTGCACCTCTTAACAGCTAACATTACAATTTACAATCTTCTAAGGTCATTCAAGTCACGGCGCAAAAATCATGACTTTAAAACATATTCAAATATTTAATCTCCTTTCAGAAAAATCAAATGTCATAAAGATGAAACAATGTTATCATCATCATCATGCAAAAATTATTAACGTCCCGAATTAATTCAATGAAAAATCGATTGAACGATGGTTTATTTATAATAACCGTTTCGTTCCGAAGACACATGCAATTCCTCTTCTCCTTCTTCCTCAACGTCTCGTCGATTTCCATATCGGAGCTGTTGACTTCTCGTTTGGTGGTTGACGCGGCGGGTCTTTCGACGTCCTTATCGGCGAGTGGAACAGCGGCGGGGGTTGACAGAGGCATTGCAGCTGGTGCGGTATTTTAATCGGGGTCGTGAAACGGATGGGAGGGGTGTTGCGGAGTTGCGCACTCAAAGAGTATGATCTCTATTCATCTTTTGCCATCTGGATTGCCGATCATCACCGGATGAGGACCCTATTTCCTTCTTCTCCACGCGCTTCTCTTAGAGCGTGCTCCGGGGGTTAGTATTTGGGCTCTAGACACATTTTGGGCCATAATCCTGCAATGCGAAGGAAAGTGAATTTTCTTTTTAGAGATTTTTTTCATATTTCTACCGAAATAGAAGGTTTTTAAACAAATAATATTTTATTTTTAGAAAAATTTATTTTTGAAAATATTTATATTTATTCAAATACAAAATGCATTTGTTTATTTATTTTGGCTTGTTTGAGTTTTCATTTTTTTTCGATTTTTTCAGAGTTAAAAAACGATATATTTTTTTGTAACAAATTGTAAAAAAGTAATTTTAATATCAGGACTTGTATATCAATTCTACCAAAATTTTGGGCTCCATTGAACCATAGTTCAATTAGTCTTTCCGGTCCAATTTTAAAATTTTAAAAATAGGAAAACCGAGTAAACTAGTTTATAAAAGAGTTGATAACCCAATATATAAGAGCAACAAAATCTAGGGAATAGCCCAAAATCTGAAAACGCCGAACAGAGCAGAGAGATTTAGAGCAAACATAAAAGACGTTTTTACCAACAGTTTATTTCTTCAATAAAGGGACAGTGGAGGAAGCATCCGACTATTCGGCAACCAGCTCCGCCACGCCACCCCTCTATTATTTAGGCATCGCCCTCGTCGCCTTTGGCATTTTTGGAATTAATATTTTATTTTTCAAAAAACGTAAAATGAAAATAATCATTAAAGATCAAATAAAAAATCCCTTTAAAATATTTTATATAAATATTCTGGTTTGATTATGTTTTTACTTTTTTTATCGATTTTTTCGAGTTGAAAAATTGATATACTTTGTAACAAATTGTAAAAAGTAATTTTAATATCAGAATTGTTATCCAGTTTTGGTTTTTATCCTTTAGATGAAAGATATATAATATTTCAATATTTGCATTTTTTGAGAAAAAAGGTGAAATTTCTCTCTTTCTAGTTTGAACCTAGTTATAATTTTTCCGTGATGTTTGAAATTGCCAAAATCTGAAAACCCGAACAGAGGGTGATCTGAGATATCTGTTAGTGTTCTGGACCAACTGTTGATTACCAGTTAGGGATAGTGGAGTGAGCATTGTTAACATCCAAATCCGCCAAAAGGGTTAGGCATCGCCCTCGTCGCCTGTCATTTAATTACAGGTCCAAAAACTCATTTTATTCCCTGACCTCATCTCATCATCATCAACAACAATTTTCTTCTTAAATTTATTGAGATCAGGTCTTTCCTTCTTCCCTCAAAAATTGTAGCAGTGGATGAAGATCAGATCTACACATTTAACTCTGATGCTTTTATCATTTCTGTTTTGTAATCAGAATCGTTATCCATATTTGGGTTTTTATCCTTTAGGTGAAAGATATGTAATTTTTCAATATTTACATTTTGTTGTGAAAAAAAATGAAATTTCTCTCTATTCTAGTTTGAACATAGTTATAATTTTTCCGGTGATGTTTGAAATTGCTGTTTAATCCGTATCCCATAGATGGCTGATCTGAGATATCTGTTAGTGTTCTGTGAAGTTGATTACCAGTTAGTATAAGAGTGAAATTGTTATCATCGTAATTAAAAAGAGTTAATTACACCAAACCTGTCTGACTTACTCCAAAAGCTCATTTTCTTCCCTGACCTTTCATAATTTTCAGTACTTGCAATTTTCATCTTAAATTAAGTAGATGAAAAATGTTATCTTGCCAAAAAAAATTATGTGCAATGGATGAAAATTGTCCACGTTGTCACTATGTAGCACAAACCGTTTTTTTGGGTTGAGAAAGTAAAGTGTAAATTGTCATATCTATTGTTTTTATTTTCATATTTGGGCTTTAAATTGTCACATTTTCCATCTCAGAGTTCTATTACTTTGTTATCTTTCTAAGGTGTACTTTGATTGTTATCAAATGTAATTGGGTATCATTTATGGCACCCTTTCATGATTGCAATCTTAGCAAATTTTATTTGGTTTCTTAGAAATGTTTGTTTCGGAAATAATTAGCAGATGGTAATATTATTTTCAAAGCTAGAAATATTTATGATATCCTTTCATGATTGCAATAGTAGCATTACCTTTTGCTGTGGCTTTTATTGTCATGCTCTGCCTAACTTTCTATCGAAGCGAAGCACATTTAGTAAGTTATTAGCTTCTATGAATGTTTTGTTGAAAGGCATCTAAATTCTACCAAGGCCCTGAATTTCTATTAAAAACTCCTGGTAGCTTTGATGATGCATGCAAAAGATTTTAGTAAATGCTCTATTCTCTTGAATTTTTGTGATACACTTGGTCTGCAAACTGATTTTCATCAGATAGTCAATGTTGCAGGTGGATGCTCAATGGAAAAAACAAAGTTTGGACATTGCCATGTTTCAGTTTCGTCTCTGTAGTTTACTGAATAATAAGCTTTGTGCCAACATAAAACAGACTTGCTTCAAGTTTGATTGTTATGAAACGTTGTACTGGAGCCATTGTCTATATTCTTTATATGTTTCCTCTTCATGCTGGTATGTTGAGATATGGACACGTTAATGGAAATATTATCTTTCAAACAGAAAAATTGTTGTTTAGAGGGCTCTTAGAGAAAGTGAATGGCAGTTGTGCTGCATGGTTGGTCATGCTTAAGAGTGCATCACTTATCATAAGTAAAATATTGAACAATACTTGAAATATATAATGATATTAGAAAAATGCATCACTTGAATGATTGTATCGAAATTTATATAAATTGAAATAGTAATATGTTAAAAATTTATATAAATATATGATAATTTTAAATTAAATTTGATTAGGTTTTTAGGTTGGATAGGATAATTCTAGTAGTGTCACTTGTTTCCTGGATCAATAATTTGTATATACAAGAAGGGCAATTCATCACATCCAAACCAGTGATTTTACAACATTGTACATTTCTGCAGTTAACCGTCTTCCCTTGACATTGGACAATGGTGTTTCCACAAAATGGATAGGAAACAGCCCTTCTGTAACTCAACCTAGATACTGCTGAACCTTGTAATTTATTTAAACAAAGAATTTTGCATAACCCACTCCGTGGATTTTACATTGATCCTTTTTTTTTTTTAAAAATGAATACGAGCAGTGAAACCAATAGATTTTGATAAATGTATTCTTCATTTCCATATTTTAGTGGGTGTATATTTTATACACACAATAACAACAAAAAGACAAAGATGAGCAACACGATTCTCAATATCCATTTAAGTGGAGGAGCAGAAAGCAGTTTGTACATTAGAAAGTTTCCGCTCCCGCTCTACTTGATGTTACCCATGGGCAAAAGATTGCCGAGAGCAATATGAAGCTCAATCTCTTCTTTATAATCTTAGCCATGTTTACATAAAACTAACGTTGCTCTTTACATATTTTAACATTTTTAAGACTAATCATACAACTCTCAGGTTCGAAATAAAAAAAATAATTTGATTATTCTTAATTAAGGTTCATTACCAGTAATTTCTAGGTATTAAATCTACCAAACCATTTTATAAACCAAAATTCCTTTTAATCGTGAACCATAATAAAAACATGGTTGAACAGAAAAAGCAGTGAAGTTTATTTCTTAGACCCAAGCCTAAAACTTGGTAAATTTGAAGGAAATAGCTCAACTACTGAACAAATCAGCATTTTCAAGTAATTTTCCCAGCAAACAAATAGAAAAATCTAACAGCTCGACATTTTACAAAACCAAGCCTTGTGAGAAATTGTTATGCCAAGAGGTTTATTCACTATTAGCAACAAAAAAAAAGAAGTTTATCCACCAACTTTAAGCTGCTTTTGCTTTCTTGCAGTGATTTTCTAGCCAATCCATTGTAACACTTTTTGGCCTTTCGAGTGGCAATCCTAGTGCTCGGTCCCATATTAGCTGAACCAACAGAAAACAAACTCAACGCAACATCTGGTGATTCACACAAATGCAGATGAAATATTGCAGGAGAAACAAACCTGAGAACAAATCCCAATACTCCTTGATACACCAAAAAGTACGGTATAGTATCTGCACATAAAGTTAAAAAAATTATCATTGGGAAGATGAAGAATTACCATACAACTAAAAAAAACTACACTATTCATGCTTCCCAAAAAATGAACCGTAATAAATGTTCATACTAAATGAAAGAAAAGCTTTGAATCATCAAATGGTACCTTGCTTCAGTCAAACCATAATAATTCAGCAGCACTCCACTGTGTGCATCAACATTTGGCCAGGGGTTTTTAACCTACAAGCATCCCAAAATTACAAATGCAGGCATTGAATTCCAATTTAACATGATAGAGACAATGTATCACTTGAGCGTCAGTTTATTTGCCAAATAATATCCTAATATTCAAGGAAAAATATAAAATTTGCAATAACTTGGTAATTTTAATATAAGAGAGAGAGAGATGGAGATGAGTTATACAAATGAAAAGCACAAACTTAAAAACATACAAATTAAATAGGTCAGAGTCATAAGTTTACTTGAAGAACCCATGTCCAACAACTGATAAGGGTATGGAGGTATGACCCTTCAACTATACATGACTTTTAAAAAAATTGAACATGTTCATGCCAAACACATACCCGTACGGCCATACCTGAAACTCATCTGAGTTCAAGTAACATAGGCTTTAATGACTACATCCATGAGACCATGAGGATTCCTACCTTTCCTTAACCTATTTTCCAAATTTTACCATTCATTTCAAATAATAAATCAAACCAGCAATGATTCCAGATTCTATCCGTTAACCATAGATTTACATGTCTTCTGAACTTTACCACTGCACTGAAGTCCGTTCTTTTGTGATGTGTTAAAACATGCAGCATATGCAAATTCTTTGAAAGATTTCTGCTCAAAAATAATGTAAATCAGAAATTACCTTGCCTAACTCTGTAAGAATAGGAGGCACCACCTCATAAAGTTGTGAAACCTGCAATGACAAAAAATTATGTCACCTTAGCAATAAACTAGAAGTATAAACAAAAGCAGACAAATGACAATCATTAACATTCAATCATCAAGGCATAAGTGAGAACCAGCTTGAATAGGGGATCATCAGGCAAGTGCTTTAATGCAAACTCCCTCTGACACATGTATCTTGGATCAGTTTTACGCAGCACTCCATGACCAAATCCTGGGACAACCTGCAGACAGAAAGTACATTGAATTAAGACAACATTAAAGATAATCTAATTGAGCTTCTAATAAGAACTGAAAATAAATTGTGCTATTGGTCATATGAAGGATGTTAAAACCCCTTTTCGCTCATCCAAAATCGAGGATCTCAAAAGGTAAAATGCTATCTTAGTACAACAACTTCAAGGAAAGCAACAAAAGAGCTCAAAACAAATAGAAATTTCAGAAACAACCACAAGATGCTTATAAGCACCGACAGACAGGTGCTTATATGTTTTGAGCAGAAGAATTTTCGGACAGGTCCTGAACTAAATCTTATATTCAAATAAACTTCAGACAATATGCTTTCAGTGCAGAAGTCTTTAAGCTGGTTTTGGATATGATTTCTCCAACTCATCTACCACTCCAAAATTGTGTTCTTATATTCAAATAAATCACTTCAAGTTTTTGTTACCATAATTTCATTTTCTCACGCCGGTGATGTGTTAACCAAATTAAAGGATCAGTTTATTATAGTCTAATCAGAAATTAACAAAAGTTGTGCTGTTTGACATTGCTTAAGAGTGGTTTCAAAGACTAACAATTTTATCATCTACAATTTGGATTTGATGGACAAACAATATAAACAAAGTAAGACTTACAATATGCAGATGGACAGGTGCTGTAACAAATCACCAAAACGTTAGACTAAATCATCTCTAAACTAAATTCAATTCAAATAAACTTCAGACTTTTACCTTGCCAGTATTCAGTGTTTTTACATATAATCAAATATAAAAATAAAAACAAAAATTAAATGGGTAAAGACTATTATGATTAGAGGCAATTGTTTTAATCAGGAGAAACATGTCTATAGCTAGTTGTTCATTATTTGATACATTAATCCTTTATTAAAGGGGAACAAGAAGAGCATAATATTTGGTTTTGCTTAATATAAAGAAAAGTCTTAACATTTTTTTTTAAAACTAACTAAATATAAATTTTAACAATTCTAAAATTTGCTAGATTTTTTAATAAAATTATTTATATTTGAAAATATTATATTTTTAAAATTTTGATTTTGGGAGTAGCAAGATACACAAACAATATAAACTAAAAAGCTGTGCAATCTTTTCATCCTTATCTTTAACTTTACTTTTTTACAGCTTTATTTTTCTACTTCTCCCGCATTTCACTTCTGTCACTATGAAACCCCAAACATCTTTCTCACAAAAACAATTTCTAGGCTGTGGTTTCACTGAATAAGGATCTTCCATTGAATCTCAACAACCTTACAAGCCTTAACGATCTGTAAGCTATGAACGTAAAAGGCTGATAGTCTTCTTTACTTGTTTATCTAGGATGGAAGGGTACTATTATCCTCTCTTAATTAAGACCATTTGTGCTGATTTTCAGGTCTTTGTCCAACAATCGGCTGACTGGCCCTCTGCCTAAACTTACTGGCATGAGCAGTTTGAACACCTTGTAAGTAAAAATTGCTTTAGTGAGTCTTTCGCGTTCTCAGACCGCACTCTGTCGTCTTACTTTTGTTCCTTGCATATGATTAGGCGCCTCAGTGGCATTTGGCTTATCAATTATCATAGTCATATTGTTTAATAACAGTACACATTTTTATTACTATTGCTAATCTTTGTTTTATCGCATAATGTGCAGATACTTGAGCAATAATAGTTTTAATTCAACAGACATTCCTTCATGGTTTCTGACCTTGTCGTCCTTAACAACATTGTATTTCCTCTCTCTCTGCCTCTTTTTCTTTCTCCACACACAAGGATACATGAAAGTTAACTGATATCAAAACATGTTATTGAACAAAAATCTTTTAAGCATTTCCACCATGTTCTCTTAAAATGATATTATCATTAAATATGCTTAAAGATGGTGCTAGTTTGGGGCCTGTACCATTATAACTTTCTTTCTCACAAGTATTTTGTTGAAGTTGGGAGAGTAATCAATTCATCTGTGTGGCAGAGTGATGGAAGATACTCAACTTACAGGTCAAATTCCTGCCTCATTCTTTAATCTTCGACGGTTGGAGACTGCGTAAGTATGCTTGACCTTACACATTATAATGAAAAATGAGGACCCTAGACAAAAAGAAGTCATAATCGGGAAATGATGGTTGGAACTTTACCCCCTTTGCTGTTGTATTGTTGACAGGGTACTAAAATACAACGGCCTTGATGGTACCTTGGATATTGGCCCAGGTATTAGCGACCAGCTGGAGATCATAGATTTGCAGGGTAATTCCATTACTGATTTCAATAACACTGGCAGACCATACACATTTGAAATAATTTAAGCCGGTATTCTTTAGTCTATCTTCTATTTGCAGAATTTTTAGGCTTGTATTCTCATAGTCTTGGAAGATGGATTTCCGTTTATAGATATGTTTGATTTAAAGATTATAAGTGTACCTTTTGACAGTAAAGTTCTTTCTACAAATTTCTGTAGACTTGTAGATAATCCAGTGTGCCGGGAGACAGGAACGGCAAACCCTCAACCTTACTGTACATTACCGCCACCAGATCCTTCGCCTTTGCATTCAACCCCTCCTCAGAACTGTCAGCCTTATTCATGCAGTTCTGATCAAATTTCCAGCTCCACATGCAGATGTGCATATCCATATACAGGGACACTAGAATTCAGAGCCATTTTCTTCTCAGACTTGGGAAGTCCAACTCCATTCGTAAGCCTTGAGCAGAAATTGACGCAGTTCTTCAAGTTCCCTGAGTTTCCTGTGGATTCTGTTTCAATAAGAAATCCACGGATGGATCCATATCAGAATCTTCTCTTGGACCTTGAATTATTTCCATATGGCCAAGACAGGTTCAATCAAACAGGAATGTCTGAGATTGCATCTGCCTTTAGCAGCCAGGATTACAAACCACCTGGCATGTACTTTGGACCTTATGTTTTTAGGGGTGATCCATATGAGTACTTTTATGGTAATGCGCCTGCAATAGAACTAGAATGAATTTGTAAATTTCTGTATATTTAGATTCATCGTTTTCCTTGCTTATGCGATGTATCATCTAGATTGACCGGCACACTCAAGCAAATCAAGTGTTGGCATCACAATAGGAGCAGCTGCTGGTGCTTCAGTGCTTTTTGTACTATTAGTGCTTGCTGGGATTTATGCTTATCGTCAGAGGAAGAGAGCAGATAGAGCAACCCTTTTGGTATGATAATTATTTCTTTCGAACTTTTCCTGTTGATTGTGTGGAATATCTGATGTAATGATTCTCTTCCATGAAAACATAGCACACTGGGATCCTAAGAAAAGCAGTGGTAGCATTCCTCAGTTAAAAGGAGCAAGATGCTTCGGTTTTGAAGAGCTTAAGAAATACACAAAGAATTTTTCAGAAACCAACGATATTGGATCGGGGGGTTATGGAAAGGGTTTTTTTTTTTACTCTCATCCTCTCGGTATTGCATATGAGCTTATAAAAATCATTCATGCTAGAGGTGGTCTCATATGCACAGTTCCACATCATGTTGATGGTTTGGACTATTTCCTGACTGAAGCAAGACAATGAAATTTGGTACTTATTGTGAATTGTGATCAAGACAACAGAGAATGCAGTCCAATAGGCATATATTTGGATGCATAATTTTCAGAAATAAATGCAAGCAAATATCTGAAAGAAATAGTTGTTTTCTATATTACTCCGATTCTTCATTTTTTTTTGAAAGATTTCAATCTAGACTTGTGTCCAACACATGGGTACAGAGATGTGACCTATTAGGATTGTCCAATACATTGAAAAACTTTGAAAAAAATGATTATACATGTTTTGGACACATACCCATATCCGGCACTTACACATGAGTTCAAGTAACATAGGTTTTATTCACTGTTTCATTTGAGGCCACTAGCACTAGCCCCTTTTGCACACTATGTGTTTGCTTGACCATAATGAAGGGAAGTTTTAAATAGATTACAATGTTATTATGCAATAATAATCTGTGTTACGTTTCGTGTCTGCAAGTATTTGTGTTGATGAGGTGGATTTCTTTAGCATGGTCATTGTGAGATATAAAACTATTTTTCCAAATAATTTCCAATTCCCTTATTTACAGGTTTATAGAGGAACTCTACCAACTGGGGAGCTTGTTGCCATCAAACGAGCTCAGCAAGGATCTATGCAGGGCGGGCTCGAACTCAAAACAGAGATTGAGCTTCTATCTAGAGTTCATCATAAAAATGTTGTTAGCCTACTGGGATTTTGCTTTGAGCGAGGTGAACAAATGCTAATATATGAATATGTTCCTAATGCCTCACTTAGTGACAGCCTGTCAGGTACATTCCTCTATTTCCTCACTTCATTACTCCGGATTGGGTTACATCATCAATAATTAAATGGCATTTTACGGTGTCCTTAACTCGCCTAGAATATATATATGCATGTATGATGAGCTATACTAAACTACTGGTGCAAAGAGGAGAACCTAAAAGTCTCAACAATGCTTCTTTACTTTCATTTTCCAACCATTCCGTCACTATCTCATCGTATATAACGCTCTCATTACAAAGAATTTTTAATTTTTGTCTCCGTGCCTGAAAGCATTTATCGTTATTCCCAATATCTAAAGCTTTTTCTGCACTCATGTATTTACTTCTTTGAAAAAAAAACACATTATAATAATGCAGGGAAGGGGAATCAGATTGGATTGGGACAGGAGACTGAAAATAACACTTGGTGCAGCTAGAGGTGTGGCATATCTTCACGAGCTTGCAAATCCTCCCATTATTCACAGGGACATCAAGTCCACTAACATCTTATTAGATGAACGCTTAAATGCTAAAGTTGCTGATTTTGGTCTCTCCAAACCTATGGGTGACAGTGAAAAGGGTCATGTTAGTACTCAGGTGAAGGGTACAATGGTGAGTTCTTCCATACAATACTGACTTTAAAATGCTAGAAACTTGAGCACCAAGCTCAGCTGTTGGCAATGTTGCTGAGACACCAAGGTCAGCTGGAGTCAATGGTGCTCAGGCACAAGGGCCAGCTAGTGCCAGTAGTTCTCTTTCTGTGTTGATATTTAGTTTATTTTCCTTTCATGGCAAATGCTAATATTATGTGCGGTTCTAAGAATTAATTTGTGTCTGTTGTAGGGTTATTTGGATCCCGAATATTATATGACCCAACAGTTGACTGAGAAGAGCGATGTTTATAGCTTTGGAGTGCTGATGCTGGAAATAGTAACCGCAAGAAGACCAATAGAGCGAGGGAAATACATAGTGAGGGAGGTGAGAATGTCTATGGACAAAACGAAAAGCTTGTATAATCTCCAACAGATTCTGGACCCAACTATTAGTTCTGGTACATCATCCAAAGGCTTGGAAAGGTTTATAGACCCTTGCAATGAGATGTGTTGAAGAATCTGGAGCAGAGAGGCCTACAATGGGTGAATTGGTGAAGGAGATTGAAGACATTATGCAGATGGCCGGTAAGAACCCAAACGCCGAATAGGCAACAAGCTCGGCAACTTATGAGGACGCAGCTAAGGGAGCTGATCTCCATCCGTACAGTGACGAGTCTTTTGCATACAGCGGAGGCTTCCCTCTGTCTGCCAGCAAGATAGAGCCCCATTGAATGTGGGTTTCTTTTACTATGCTTTATCAGGCAATGAACTTAGTAACTGTGAGAGCTGCTTCTGTTGTATCTTCTTTTTCATGGACTGGTGACAGACAAACTTAATTGTGTGGGATCTTATTTTTGTTTTGTTGGATATTATGATGAAAGTGTAATCAGAAGGATTCTTTTTATGTAAATAGGTAATACAAGTGTTGATTCGAATGCTCTAGCGTATAATGGAAATCAAAATTATACATCTCAAAGATTCAAAATCTTAGTAAAAACTGTTAGTTGTTAGCATTGGTGAATGCAAGTATAGGGAAGTGGCGATACTGGAAAAGATAAATGCCATACTAAACACCATACATATGGTGTAAGGATAGAGAAGGAGTTAACTTTAATATTCTGATTCGAAAGAATTTTTTTTTTTTAATATTTCCATAATTAAAACCCTCATGTGCATCTTGCTTTTATCCTCTTTATGATTGTCTAGCTATGGTGCCTTCCTTCTAAAAAGTTGAGAACTGCGTTATTCTTGGGATTTTGATTCTTTTTCCCCATCTGAATGATGATAATGTTTTGGTCCCAACAAAGCTTTTATGATTTCATATGCTCTGCTTTACATTTCCTACTGAAGCTTCTTCACATGCATATGGGATGTAAAACTTTCATAATTGTTTGATATGCACCATTTCACTTTTTTCTTCTTCAAAATTCCCTGACTATTTTTGAAGATTTTTGTTTAGGATTGCTGTTTTGGTTTAATTATTGCAAGATTGTCTCCTCTATGCTGTTTAGTGTTTAGAGTCACTTGCAGAATCATCACAAAAGAATATAGTCATAGATGATTAGCAATTTACCGAATAATATTCAAATCAGAGTTTGCATTCAATGAATTTGTTCTTATAATAAATATATTCAAACTCCAGTACATAGGCATGTAACGAACATGAACGAGGGTATGTTCATGTTTGCTCGTTTAATTTTAACTGAATAAATAAACGAACACGAACAATTAAACGAACATAATTTTTTGTTCATATTCGTTTGTTAAAGAATGTAGTTTGTTCGTGTTCGTTCACGTTCGTCCATTAAAATGATAAACGAACGTAAACGAACACAAGCGAACGAACATATATGAATAAATTATTTTTTTAAAATATAATATTTTTGTTATGAATATGTGTGAATAAATTTAAACGAACATAAATGAACAAATTACCTAACATTAACGAAAGTAAATGAACGAACGAGCTCTTTATTCGTGTTTGTTTATTTAATTAAACAAACATAAAATCTTGTTCATGTTCGTTCGTTTAATAAATAAACGAACTTTTAGTCGAACGGTTCACGAACAGTTCGCTGAACATTTGATTCATTTACGGCCTACTAATACATGAGGTTACTAATTATTTTTTAAAAAGTCTGTGAGTCAAAAATGTTATTAGGTCAAAGTAAAAGCATATTTCGACCAGACATTTATTTAAAGAAATTGGTGCAGTTGGATCATTAGTGGTAATGGTCCGAATCAATTTTCAATTTCGTTTTTTCAGTTTTATGTGGTAGATATTTACTAGATAGCGATAGTTACTAAGAATTGTAATGTTATTGTCACGGACCGTAAGCCCGCGACCGAGACAAATGCAACTATGGCATCCCAAGCCTATCTCCATAGCATTTTGGGCTTGCCAAATGACCCAAGAAAGCTGGCCATTTACCATGGTGAAATGAGCAAGCAGAGTATTTACCATGGTGAAATTCGATAAGGCATCTCACTTATCATTTTTGTGCTTATTTGTAAAGATAATTTCCACTTTATCTCTTATTTGAAATTCAAATATTGTAGATAGGATAGGCTCTCATCTGGACCATTGATCCATTGTAATCTTGACCGTTGATTGTACTGAGCTCTCACTATAAAAGGAGGCTCAACCCAAGTCATTTCATCATTCATTCATTCATCACTTGCTTCAGTTTGTAAGATTTTACCCAGAGTAATACAACTCAGTATTCACCCACTTTCTCTTGTTCTTTTGCCATCGTCTTTCTTTTGTTCCGCAGCGGTTTCTAAGTATTTTTACTTAGGAGTTTTTCAGGTGACTTAGCCCAATTTTCAACCGAGAAAGCAACTAAGGCTGCACGGTTGTCTAGCAGAAGACTAGCCCCGTGTCAAGTGGTATCAGAGCGAGGTTTTGCTGAGAAGTTGTTGATTCGAGATGGCACATGATGGAGAGAACACTGCAGTGAAGAAGGGTGCAGAGACCACATCTGACAAATCCAAGAGGGGTTCGTCGAAGGACATGATCACATCGATCCAAGGAAGGGTTACCAAGCTTGAAGAATCCATGGCGGAGGCCAAGGCGACGTTGGAACCGTTAGAGTCGATGGACGTCGAGAAGCTGAGTTCGTAGGATTTCGAAAAGCTCGAGTCCTTAGAAGGAATTCAGGATGATGTTCATGAGGCTCTTAATGGGATGGATGTGAAGATATCTAAGCATGGCGATGCCTTAGAGGCCATGGTGGTTGCTCTAAGGGATGAGGTTGAGGAGCTCAAGGCAAAGAGTTCCAAGTCCGAGAAAGATGAACTGAAGAAGGAAGTGGGCTGCTCAAGACCGAGTTGCTTGTGTTGAAAGCTGCGATTACAAACAGTGCGACTGTTGCAGCACCTAGAACCTCGGGAGATATCCCTAAACCAGAAAAGTTTAAGAGGACGAGGTCCGCCTAGGAAGTGGAGAATTTCCTTTGGGGAATGGAGCAATACTTCAAAGCTGTGGGCATCGAGGAAGATGCTAAGAAGGTAAGGTTTGCAAGTATTTACCTAATTGATCTTGCACAAACGTGGTGGCGACGTAGGTGCGAAGATGTGAAGCGTGGGAACACTGCTATTGAGACTTGGAAGGAGTTCCAAGAAGAGTTCAAGGAACAGTTCTATCATCCGTATGCTGAAGGTGAGGCACGGTCAAAGCTGAGGCGACTCAAGCAAGAAGATGCCAAGACTTTGAGAGACTGTGTCCGAAAGTTCGTGGAGTTGAGTTTGCAGGTCCCGAGCTTGAGTGAAGATGATGGGTTTTTCACCTTCATGGATGGGTTGCAACCATGGGCAAAGATGGAGTTGCAGCGACGGGGAGTGACCAAGCTCTCTACTGCCTTGACTACTGCTGAGTCTATCATTGAGATTGGGCATAGAAAACCTGACTCCTCCAAACCAAAATAGAAGCACAAAGGTCATGGTGGAGACAAGGAGAAGTCAAGTCGATCCGAAAAAGATTCGAGTGGCAGGAATAAGCCTTCGAATGAGAAATATGCAGATTCGAGGGGCAAACAGCATGGCAAGTGCTTCCATTGCCACAAAGAATGGCATATTGCGAAGGATTGTCCCTAAAAGAACAGAATCGCTGTCGTCAAGGAGACAGTTGATGGCGAGACTAGCGAGGCTCTGAAGCTTGGCTCCATCATTAGTACAATGGAGGTCAAGAAGGGTCGAAAGAAGAAGGGGTTGATGCTCGTCGACATCACTATTGCTGGCCAGAAGTTGAGTGCACTAGTTGACACCGGTGCCTCTGAACTGTTCATGTCCGAGTAAACTACCGCGAAACTTGGCCTTACTATCGAGAAGTCTAGTGAATCCATCAAGACAGTGAATGCCAAGGAAGTACCGATTGCGGGAGTCGCAAAGGGAGTTCAACTTGACATTGGAGGTTGGACTGGTAAGGAAGCCGTCAAGGTAATCCTACTCGATGACTTTGATTTTGTGCTTGGGTTAAGTTTTCTAGACCGGATTAACACTTTCCCTGTTCCTTTTGCGTATTGTCTGTGTATGTTAGATCTGAAGCATCAATGCATTGTTCCAGTGAGCCGAGGGTCAAGAGTAGGTGCAAAAGTTCTATCCGCAATCCAATTTTCAAAGGTGATGCGCAAGGAGGAGTCGACCTTCCTGACAGCCTTGGTGTGCGATGAGCCTGTCGCAACCGAGGGAGTACATGATGAGGTGGGACGTGTCTTGGTAGAATTTGAAGATATGATGCCTGACGAGTTGCCAAAGAAGTTGCCTCTAAAGAGGGATGTTGATCACAATATTGAGCTTGTGCCAAGTGCGGAGCCCCCCGCTCGAACCCCTTACCGGCTAGCCCCACCTGAATTAGAGGAGATGCGCAGACAGTTGAATGATCTCCTAGATTTCGATTACATCCACCCATCAAAGGCACCCTACGGTGCGCCGGTGTTGTTCTAAAAGAAGCACGATGGGTCCCTATAGATGTGCATTGACTACAGGGCTTTGAATAAGCTCACAGTGAAGAACAAGTATTTGATTCCTCTTATTGCGGACTTGTTCGACCAGCTTGGTGGTGCAAGGTGGTTCACCAAGTTGGACTTGCGATCTGGATACTACCAAGTCAGAATAGCCGATGGTGATGAGCCGAAGACAGCTTGCGTGACGAGGTATGGTTCTTTCGAGTATCTTGTGATGCCTTTCGGTTTCACGAATGCTCCAGCTACTTTCTGTACCCTGATGAACAGTGTGCTACAACCGTTCCTGGATAAGTTTGTTGTAGTCTACCTTGATGACATCGTCATCTACAACAAGACATTGGATGAGCATGTCGAACACTTGCGGAAGGTGTTCAAAGTCTTGCGGGAAAATGAGTCGTATGTCAAGAAGTAGAAGTGCTTATTTGCTCAGCAAGAGGTTCCTTTCTTTAGCCACATTGTTGGATGAGGCATGATCCGAATGGACAAGGAGAATGTTTAAGCCATTGAAGAATGAGAGGCGCCAACTAAGGTAACTGGACTGAGATCTTTCCTGGGGTTGGCAAATTACTATCGGAGGTTTTTAAAAGCTACTCCAAAATTGCCGCACCATTGACCTACTTGCTGAAGAATGACAAGGCATGAGATTGGAGATCAGAGTGCCAGAAAGCCTTTGATGAGATCAAGTTTGCCATGGTGAGTGAGCTTGTCTTGGTGTTGTAGATTACACCAAACCTTTCAAAGTTCACACTGATGCATCTGACATTGCCATTGGTGGGGTACTAATGCAAGAGGGACATCCGGTTGCATATGAAAGCCGAAAGCTCAATGAGACCGAGCGGAGATACACGGCCTATGAGAAGGAGATGACGGCAGTGGTGCATTGTCTATGCATATAGAGACACTATGTGCTTGGGTTCAAGTTCGTGGTGTACACCTACAATGTCGCCAATAGTTACTTCTTGACTCAGAAGAAGTTATCCTCGAAGCAAGCTCGTTGGCAGGAGTTTCTTGCCGAGTTCGATGTTACTTTAGAGCACAAACCAGGGAAGGTGAATTCCGTGGCCGATGCCCTAAGCTGAAGGTATACCATGGAGTTTGCAAGTTTTCTAGAGGGACCGATGCTGGAGCGCATCAAGGAGGGATTGACACATGACCCAACGGCCAAGTCATTGATCGAACTTGCCAATGAGGGCAAAACCTGGAGGTTTTGGCTAAAGGGAGGCTTGTTGTTTGTTCGTGGATGTCGCCTCTTTGTGCCTCAGTTTGATGGAATTCGAAAGGAGCTCATGAAGGAATGTCATGATTCCAAGTGGGCGGGACATCCGGGGATGCACCGGACATTGGCATTGATGGCGGAGCATTATTATTGGCCGCACATGGGCAATGATGTCGAAGCCTATGTGAAGACTTGCCTTGTGTGCCAGCAAGACAAGATCGAGCAGAAGAGTCCAGCGGGGTTGTTGCAGCCTTTGCCAATTCCGGAAAAACCATGGGTAAGTGTTTCCATGGATTTTATAGTCAGTTTGCCAGTTGTTGACAGGAAGTCTAGTATTATGGTGGTCGTAGACAGATTTTCCAAGTATGCGACATTTATCCCAGCACCCAAGGTATGTCCAGCCGAGGAGGCAGCTAGGCTTTTTCTCAATCACGTGGTGAAGTACTGGGTGTTCCACAATCAATTATCAGTGATCGAGACACGAGTTCACGGGGAGGTTCTGGACAGAGTTGTTCAAGTTGTTGGGCTCAAACTTGAACTTCTTGACAAGTGTCCACCCATAGACCGATGGGCAAACTGAGATAGTGAATGCACTCGTTGAGATCTACTTGAGGCACTATGTGAGTTCTAATCAGCGAGACTGGCCGAAGCTGTTAGATGTGGCCCAGTTCTCTTACAACTTGCAGCGGAGCGAGGCGACAAACCAGAGTCCGTTCGAGATTGTAACTGGGCAGCAGTTACTTACACCGAACGCGGTTGTGACCGGGTACCGGGGGCCGAATCCAGTAGCCTATCATTTTGCCAAGGGGTGGCATGAGCTTTATGACCTAGCCCATGCATGCTTGTGCAAGGCAGGAAAGCGGACCAAGAAGTGGGCAGATCGAAACCGTCGTGATGTGTACTTTGAGGTTGGTGATCTAGTCCTTGCCAAACTGACTTTGATCTTGCGCAACCCAAATCACAAGGGGCTTGTGCGACGATATGAGGGGCCGTTCAAAGTTGTGAAGCGGGTAGACACCATGGCCTATCGACTAGAGTTGCCGCCGACCATCCGAGCTCATCCGGTGTTTCATGTGAGTTTGTTGAAGGCATACCACCACGATGAGGATGATCCAGATCGGGGCAAATCACACCGAGCGCCAATCGGAGTAAAGGTCTCATACGAGAAAGAGGTAGAAGTGGTCCATTCAGAGAGAGCCATTCGTCAAGTGGGAAATCGACCAAGGTATGAGTACCTTGTTCAATGGAAGGGTCTTCCCAAGTGCGAGATGAGTTGGGAACCCGCCGATGCCTTATGGCAATTCCAGGAGCAGATCGACCAGTACCATTCTAGCCGCGCGACGAGGGCGTCGCTAGAACTAGTGGGGGAGAATGTCATGGACCGCAAGCCCGCGACCTAGACAAGTGCAACTATGGCAGCCCAAGCCTATCTCCACAGCATTTTGGGCTTGCCAAATGACCCAAGAAAGCTGGTCGTTTACCATGGTGAAATGAGCAAGCAGAGTATTTACCATGGTGAAATCCGATAAGGCATCTCACTTATCATTTTTGTGCTTATTTGTAAAGATAATTCCCACTTTATCTCTTATTTGAAATTCAAATATTGTACTTAGGGTAGGCTCTCATCTGGACCATTGATCCATTGTAATCTTGACCGTTGATTGTACTGAGCTCTCACTATAAAAGGAGGCTCAACCAGGTCATTTCATCATTCATTCATCACTTGCTTCAGTTTGTAAGCTTTTACCCAGAGTAATACAACTCAGTATTCACTAACTTTCTCTTGTTCTTTTGCCATCGCCTTTCTTTTGTTCCGCAGCGGTTTCTAAGTATTCATACTTAGGAGTTTTTCAGGTGACTTAGCCCAGTTTTCAACCGAGAAAGCAGCTAAGACCGCACGGTTGTCTAGCAGAAGACTAGCCCCGTGTCATTATGCATAGGTTCCGATTAGATTTTAGAACAGCCTAATATGGTTGCAGCTTGCGACAAATTTGTCCAACGGTGTTTTGAACAGGCAACGTATAACTTGGGTTATATTGTCAAAAAAAACGTATAACTTGGGTTCGGCACGTGATTGGGGACCTCCATCATGAATCCAAACAAATTCTTTTTGTTTTTAGAAGAAAACCGAATTTACAGAAATTTAATTGGAGTTAATTTAGTCCTTTAGAACACCCTTGATAATATTAGACTCTTGTGTCGAAGTTTTCACTCTTCGCAAAACAAATTTGTTTGTTGTAGGGCTCGATTAATTCAGATCGAATTTTGTAAAAATTCAATATGCATGTGACCTTCTAAATCCAATTTTTTTTATTCGCAAACTAAGATTCAAACTCATAACCTTATTTAAGACACCTAAAGTCACATCCCGTCAAAAACCAACTGTTTTGTTGGTATTACTTGGCTCATTTTGCTTGTTCTAGTCTTGACAATAATTCTATTCTCCCACGTAATATATAGTTTTAGAAGATACAATGTGTTGATTGAGTTTCTTAATCAAGCCAGCTCCCCCTTAACCTGGCATTGGGTTTTAGTCTCCTTCTAGTATCTGTATGTTGCTTTCGAAAAGCTACCAACACTCCATGTGCATCGTCTTCCCCCAACCCTTACTTCTTCTTCTTCCTGTTTTGCCCACTAAAGATTCTTCTTTTCTCTATATATATTCAGAGAGAGAGAGACGTGCACTATAATCATGGACCTTCTTCTGCCACTTCATGTGCTTCAATCACCTCTCCCCACTTCCCATTATTTTACAATCTTCACCCTTCCCTCCTAACATTTCCCTTTTCACAAAAGAAACCTTAGTGGAATTTGAATCACGCAAAAGAATTGTGGATGCCAACGTTCCAATCTCAACACAAAATCCACACACCAATCTATTTGCCTATTTGTCTACAGATTCTTTCTTCACCTCCAGTTTGATTCTTTTTCAAAGTCCCAAAAGCAATTAATCAAAACTTTGGAGCCTTGCAAATGAAAACTAGTCCCGCAGCTTGCGGCCACCAGTCTTGGTAAATTCTCACTGGTTTTTGTCTTTCTGTTCTGAAACTATATGTGAAGCAATGTGTCTTTTGTTTTTTCTGCTGTACTGATTTTCCTGTTTTCGGTTCCCGAAAGGTCCATCAGCGACGACTCACTAAGAAGATACGTCCAATATGCTAGCGAAAGCTGCATACAGGAGCTGTTAATGTCGGCTTCCGTCTCGGTTTCGGAGCCGAACAAGTTGGGGAATGACGGTGACGGATGGAAGATCCTGACCCTTGAAAATGGAGTAGAGATATCAAAGCGCAGGTCTGGATCTCTTCACGTATTCCGTAGCCGGTGGGTGCTCAGATCTGTCTCGCCACAACAATTCATCACCGTCGCCAACGCCATAGATGCTGCCAAGGTGATCGCTCATCTATGTTTTTCACTTTAGCCTCGTTCAATGCTGACCATTTGATTTTTGTCTTTGTTGGTTGGAAAAGAAAATTTTTGTCTGCAAATGCAGGCACTGTCGTTTTGTTTGGAATATATTTATGTTTTTATGATTGTCATCTATACAGTATATTTTTGCTTGAAATCTAATAAATTTATTGGTTTTTTATTTTATTTTTGTGGACAGCAATGGGACAGTGAGCTTGTAGAAGCCAGATATATTAAAGACCTTGAAGATAACTTGAGCATCATTCGCCTTAGGTTTGGCGACAACTCAAAGCCTCTCTTTAGAAAAAGATAATTCATAGTGTACGAACGACGTGAAACCATGGAAGATGGCACTTTGGTATTATATACACATAAATTTTATTTTACTTATAAAATTCAATTGATATGAATGCAAAACCGAGAGTAATTTAGGGACTAATTGGGAACTGATTAAGTTTGCAGGTTGTAGCAGTGGCCTCACTGCCCAAGGAAATTGCTGCCGGTTTGTTTCCACAGCAAAACAATGCAATTAGAGGCTTATTGCTGCAATCGGGATGAGTTGTAGAAACGCTTGAAGATATAAACTCGTGTATTGTTACTTATGTTGTTCAGGTACATTCATTTCATATACATTTATGAATAAAGATTCATTTAGACAAGTCCAACTAACATAATTTTATATATTTTCGTAAGTTACTGTAGGATCAATATTTGTTTAATCCGACCATAGTTATGTTTTATTTAGGTAAATGCTGATGTTTGGCGTTTGTTAATTGAATGTGCAGTTAGATCCTGCAGGATTGCTTCCCAAGTGGTTTGTGAACCGGCTTAACACCAAGCTAGTTATGATCATTGAAAACCTTAGGAAACTGGTTGAACCCACTGCACCACATTCATCCTAGTGGTGGAAAGATAGTACATACAAACTATTATTACGATTAACTAATTAATTGTTATATATATACATGAATGCATGGATGTTCAACTTGCTATTACGCTATTATCTCTCAATTTTACTTTCTAAAGAAATCAAATTTACATGACATTAGTTTAAGTTTGCAAGGATTTCGATTAATGGGAAAAAATAACTCAAAATTAACGGGCATAGTTCAATAGGTTATCCAAAAAAACTAGTTCAATAATAAGTATATCATCTTTATATGTAATTTTTATTAAGTAAAAAGATAATTACATTCTCAAGTCAAATGTTGGGGTTCTAACTTATACAAGATGTAACAACATGAACATACTTGATTATTCGATCATTTAATGAATCTCTAAAATAAAGTATATTAAAGCCTATCAAAAGGAAAAGGGTTATTAAAAATTGCTATATGTTGCATATTCTTTTGATTAAGTAAAGATGATTGCAATCCCAAAGTAAATGTCGAGACTCAAATTCATATAAGATAAGACAAAATGAGTATCCTTGACTACTTGATCAATTAGTGGATCTCTTATATGTTGCATATTCATATTATGCCATATCTACTAAAAGTTAAATGATCAAGGTTCGCATATATATTATTTCAAATAATGGATATTTAGGATATTAATATGTATCTGCAACGGATGATAATTATAATGGTCGGATCTACATATTATATGAATTTGCAAAAAAATAGATAAAATTATACAAATATTAAAATTTACAATCAGAATCGTCATCCTATTTTCATTTAACAATTAATAATGAGATGATTAAAATATAAGAAGTTGATTGGTTGAGTGACTGAAGGAAAAAATGCGAAACTTGCAACTCTGGTGTCTAAAATCCAAGATATCATTGAAAATTAAAATTTTAATTAAACAAAAAAGCAGAGGCAAACGAGGGCACTAGTTAAACCCCCAGCTCTCCTCTCCCTCTCCCTCTCCCTCTCCCTCTCGATCTCTTGGTCTAAAATTGGCTTTTAGAGTTTCCGTTATCCGTCTCCTTCTCTCTTTCACAAACTGTATATTTATATACTATATAATTATAATTTGAAGTAAATCCCTAATTCCCCAAATCCCCATTCCACCAAACCCCACAATCAAAACCCTAATTCATATTTCCCTTTAATTCCCGACTTGCTATCTGAAAATTCTTTTTAAAAGATTTGTTCACGTACTATTTTTATATTATATTTAATATTTCAATTTGCAATATATAGAGATTAAGGATTTTGGGTAGTGGGGGAAAAATTTTAGGGGGAATTTGAAGAAAAACAAATGGAAGGGATACCACACCCAATACCAAAAACGGTAGAAGAGGTCTTCAACGACTTTAAAGGCAGACGCTCTGGCTTGATTAAGGCTCTCACCACTGGTTCGTCCCCTTTCTTTCTTTTCTTTTCTTGGATTTCTCTCTTTTTCCTTTCAGAATTACAGACGGATTTAATTAACGAGTTTTTTTTTTCATATTTGGGTTTTTATGGCAGATGTTGACAAGTTCTACCAACAGTGTGATCCTGGTGGGTTACTTTGCTGTTTTTTTTTTTTTGTATAATTTCTTTCTGAGGGTTGACGCTGCACCGTTGACTGTGTATCTGTTTGTTTTCCTTCTTTCATTTGGATTACTTTTCTATATCTGTACGAAATAGTTTTTACGTTTTTCTAGTCAAAATTCTGTCTATATTGTTATTTTCTTAATGTCGTAGCAGCTGACTATTTGGTAAAGCTAATGAAAATCGCATTGTTAAATGTATTCCAGTGAAAGCAGTTAAACTTTGTCTTCTTTCACGATGGCTGCTTGATCAGATGGATTCTGTAATGTCCGGCCATTCAATTCTTAATTTGTATTTTGCAGTTTTATCTTTATTTTTATATTTGGTTTCTTTTTTCCCTTTATCAATCCCTAAATGATTCATGATTGTTTCTGTAGACATGTCTTACATGGTGCTTACAATAAATGGCTCTGATTCAATTCACTTCAATTGTGAAAAGCCTCGTCTTCGGTGCTCACCCCTCTGATTTAGGTCATTTAAATCATTTATCATATTAGCCCCTTTTCCTTTTTGATGATATGTAATCTTGGTTTATTTGCTACAGTATACTTGCTTTGCCTTCAAGGTGGTCAGAATTTGCAAAAAGTTACATGATTGGGCTATTTTTCTTGCAAGTATACTGTCAGCGTCGGGTTTTTATTTAATCTACTAATGAACCTACATTTCTTTTTGTATAGAGTGGCTGTTTTCAAATTAACCTTTCCAGTGAGTGTTTATCTCAGCATCTTGAAAATTTGAAGCTCAAATATAAAACTGCCCAAAAAGCATGTTTCAAATGGTTGCCTAACCTGCTTTCTTAATAGGCTTTGCCTTTTCATGATGTTGACATGCTTCTGGACATTTGCTGCTGCCACGAGATAGTGTCTGAAATAGCTAATTATTGAAACTTATTTCTTTGGAAGTGGATCTTCATTTCTGTTTGTTTCTTAAATTATGTTCTAGTTCCTCTGAATGTTGGCATTTATAGTCGAACTGAAAACTACTTATCATGCTTTCCTATATGTTTTCTTCCTTGATGACTTGAGATTTGGTTGGCTTTATGTATTATTTATTTATATAATGTAGTGTCATTTAATGAATACACCTTAATCTGAACTGATAGTGGAAAATGGAATATCTAGCTTTCTGCATTTATAGATGGAAAGTATTTTATGGCTTCAATATGCCTCTTTTTCATTCTATCTGCATACAATATTATATATTGGATGTTATTTTTCAATCTTAAAGTTCAGTTTAGGAGCACTTTGTTCTGATTCTTCATGAAAAACACCACTGCAATGTGGTGTTTATGGCTACTTGTTCAATCTAACATCTCATTTCCTACATACTTAGATTTTATATGTTAACTAGAAAATCTTGAATCTACAATAAATGCTTCTAGAAGACTTAAAAGTTGTTAATATGATGTATGTTTGTTGTGATTCATTTCCAGCAAAGTTATATCTTTGAAAATTTTGAATTTACATTTGCAGAGAAGAACTTATGCTTGTATGGACTTCCAAATGAGACATGGGAAGTTAACTTGCCTGTTGAGGAGGTGCTGCCTGAGCTTCCAGAACCTGCCCTGGGAATAAACTTTGCTAGAGATGGAATGCAGGAGAAGGACTGGCTATCATTGGTTGCAGTTCACAGTGATTCATGGTTGCTTTCCATTGCTTTCTATTTTGGTGCACGGTTTGGGTTTGGCAAGAATGAGAGGTATGTTTGCTTTTTCTGTCATTTATAGCACATTGAGTCTAAGTTTGAACAGATTGGTTGCTGCTTCTATCTTTTTGGTTGAATTTAGTGCTAACTGGTTGCATAATTCTCTTTGCATATTCTAATATAGAAAAACAGTACCATTGTTCTCTTTAAATGAGTTTATTTCTAATTTATAGATAGTTACCAATCTGATGCATAGCACAAAATTTCTGCAGGAAGTAATATTGCATGTACAAAATTATGGAAGGTTCTTTTTAATCATTTATATTTTAATGTTTTGTACTTTATTTTGAATTTGGGACTATTTTGGTTCTTTCATTATTATTTTTTCTGACATTCCATAGTTGTTTACGTATCACATTCAAACAAGGAAGTGTCTGGATGCAAAAATGCTAACTAAGATGTTTGACTATTCTTATGTAATCCTAGCTAAAGTCTTGCATACTATACAATGAAACATTGACCTAAATGCTTTGGCACTCCCGTTAAATATAAGAAAACAAATTGGCATTTCAATTGGTTGAACTGGTAGGCTCGATGGTTCAACTTCCGGTCCGGTTTTTATTCCTTGGTTTCCAATATGACGGCACATGTTTTCTGGTCTACACTGTCAGAAATGTTGCTATAGTATTAGTGTCCCCCATCCCTAAGGATTGATGTCCTGAACAGTCATATTTTGGTGACTGCTAGTGGGCATGTGAATATACATTGTTTCATATTTTTAGTACGGGACTTGCTTTAGGAGGTAACATTTGACACATTTGGGAATTTGGTATTGTTTCAAAGGTTTGGAGTTTGAATTTTTGGAAAGAGCAAAACTTGGCCCTTATTTCCATTGTTGCAGTGGTGTGACACATGACCCAAAAAATAGAACAGCAAGAGGCAGTTGTGAGAGAAAAGGGAAGGCCCTGTTTGCTGGGAATATGTAGAAAAATACCAATTCACCTGCCATCTGTTAATTTCAGCCCTATAATTGTTGTTTATCCCATTGAGCAATCTTCTATCATTGAACCAAGGATCCAGTTCTCTCAACTTTCTTTTAGTGAATACTGAATACTATATTGCTTCAACTCATCCTGTATTCAACACAGGAATATGAGGACATGACACTCTAAGGACCTTCCAAATATAGTGAAAAACATAAAAAAATTTAAAATACTTGTTTTGAGACTTATATCAACTTCCAACACTCACAGCCGAGTACAAGTGACATAGGTTGAGTAAAAGAAAAGGACTAAAATACCTTCTTTTTCCAAATCCCAGGATTTGGTCACATTTGCAACACAGGCTTTTGCTCCCTTCTCAAGAAGGGAATTGAGCTGTGAGTGTGAGGGGGGCTTGGAGGTGGGAGAGTGCTTCATGACGATTTTTTTCCTATAGCTAATGTTAGTCTAATTCTTTTCTTTTGGCAGGAAAAGACTCTTTCTGATGATAAATGAACTTCCAACCATATTTATTTGATAGGTTGTAAAGTTAGTCATTCTTTTCTTTTGGAAAAAATGATAAAGCCATCAAAGGACCAATCTGCTAATCACAACAGCAGTGGCAAAAGCAAATCAAGTGCTAAGGTGATTTGAAGTTAAACATAAATGCTTGTGTTTTTCTTCCTTTTATATGCAGTGATCTAATTTAATGTCACGTTGATATCCTTGGTGTTTGCAGTCTCGTCAATCTGAACCCCAGACTAAGATGGTAAAGATGTCTCCACCATCCAAGGATGAGGATGAGAGTGGGGAAGAAGACGAGGAAGATGATGAACAGGGTGCCACTTGCGGGGCTTGTGGGGATAGCTATGGAACTGATGAGTTCTGGATTTGCTGCGATATCTGTGAGAGATGGTTTCATGGCAAATGTGTGAAGATTACACCTGCAAAGGCCGAGCATATCAAGCAGTACAAGTGCCTGAGTTGCAGTAGCAAGAGGGCTAGAAATGAAACAGACAAGGTTGGTTTTATGGCTTTTTTCGTTACTGTTTTAGAAGTAAAACAGAGTTTGCACCTTTTAGTTGATGAATGAATTTCAATGACTGCAGATTGGATTTTATGTTCTGCTACTCTTTGCTCCTGCTTTGTTTAATTTTTATTTACAATTGTGTTTTTAACTGATGCTGGCATCTAGAATTACTTTATATTATATGTGTATATATAGGGATGTTATCAACACACACAGTAAAACTCATTTAATTTCCAACGGATCCATTGGATGAGTGAAATTGAATATTATTATATTTTTTACAAAAAAATATAAAATAATTAGTGATTTTTAATCATTCAATTTATCAATATAATTTTATATTTTGTTATGAATGTAAAATATCAAATTGATACAAATATTTTTATTATATATTTGATATATTTGTACTTTGTTATAATTGATTCAAAAAAATATAAAAGTAATTGAATTTTACACAATATAAATAGATCTCAATTTATATACATATATATTTATATATAGTGGCACTTACACAGTCAACTAATGAATTTAATTACAAATATTTTATATTTTTTTATAATTGATATATTTGTAATTTAATTGTTGAATTTATTAATATAATTGTATTTTGTTATGAACGTAAAACATCCAATTGATATGATACTTTATTATATTAGTTGCGAATGAAGTTTTTTTATTAAGTAAAGATGTTTAGATTTTAAAGGTAAATATCAAACCCGCATAAAATAAGACAATATAAATATCTTTATTATTAAACCAATTAATGGTTCTCATAATATAATCTTTATTGATATTAATAGAAAGTCCCATGTTTGATATATGTTTTTAATAAAGAAAACTCATCACATATTAATACGAATGAAGCCTAAGTTATTTGTGATGCTAATCAAATCAAGTCTATGAAACAATAAAGACTTGTGTTTTAAAAGTTTTAGAACTTATATAATAATTTTTTTTTTCTATTATTATTATTTATATATCAAACGTGTGCTTAATGCATACAATTAATCTCACTAGTTGAAATATGCGGGATTAAAGATTATATGCAGTGTAATATCTTTCATTTTAATTAACTAGAAGTTCAGAGTTTTTTTTTTCTTCATAAGTTTAGTACTTCAAGAAATATATTTTGTATATGCGGTGAATATTTGTTGAGATGATCAGTAATAAAATGGGAGAACACCTTAGTTTGGTGAGATCAATTCTTGCTCTTTCAAATTTGGTGTTTTGTTTATAACATAAATTATATTGAAATTAAAATTAGGACCCCAAAAATCAAAGCATGTATCATTTGATCTTACCAATGGTTAATTACATTAAGATTTTAATCAAAATGTTGTACATCTCTGTCAGGCTTGGTGAGAGACAATGCATAGCTATTTGCAAGGCGAGGTACCAAAACTTCTCTACTCTTCATCAGGATTTCTTTTGGGCCTTTTGGCTAGCAGATCCCATAGACTAGTAAAAGAATAAAATAAATAAATAAATAAATGTGTTGACAGGTTAGGAAAGAATAACCCTAAACCCATTACTTTTCTAATTAGTATGTTTTAATAATAATAATAATAATAATAATAATAATGGATATAAATTATTTTAGTAATTTAAGGAATCCATAATGCCAAAAAAATGTCATTAACGTTTGACTGAATAATTATTTTGATTTGTATTCTTTTTTTTGAACCCATTTAACCCTAACGTTTTATTTTGGGTCAAAATGATCTCTATGCGGATAAAAACTATTAGTTAATTGACGATAAATAGCTTGAAATGACGTGACAAATCTACATGACAGTGCACATCGCGTTTGCAGTGTCATATAGACAAATATAATGACTTCACATAATGACACACCAGTCAAAAAATATTTTTATAAAATTATATATAATATAAAATATTTTTTCTTCTAACGCGTCGTTTTGTAAAGTCATTACAAGTTGTTTATAGCCAGTCGATTAATAATTTTTATCTGCAAAAGAGTCATTTTAACTTAAAATGAAATGTTAGATTAAATTAATTTAAAAAAAGTAAAGATTAAAATGACTATTTCAGTCCAATATTATGACGTATTTAGTCTTATACCTTTAAGAAAGTGGGAGAATCTGTAATCAATCTTATTCTCCTAGTCCGCCCCTCATGTCTCTAAATAAATAGACTCATGTTTAGGTTGGGAAGTTCTGTAATAGAAAATAAACATGGTATGGATATCCCCCGGCCCACCCCACCCCACGAAAATTTCTTCCAAACCCTATATATATATATATATGTAAGATTGGGATTCTGGAACGAAAGAGTTTGTCTATAAACACAACCCATCGCATGAAATGGCCTTACTGGAATTTTCCATACTTTTCCTCGCCATTTTTCAGGTTTGACTTAGGGATGTAAAAAGTTGATTTAATCTAAAAATTTGAATGATATTTGTTCAGAGTCAGAATTTGATCTGGGCAAGCGATGACCCGAAATTAATCTGTAATCGACTGTTTTTGTCTTATACTCGAGTTGGACCTGTTACTGTAGTAACCGAATTCGACATGCATCCGACCGAGAACGACCTGAAATTGAATTGAACATGTTACTGTAGATCCAGAACAAGACTTGCACCCGATTGAAACGAACTCGAACCCGAGACTAACTTGGCAGATAATTGATATTACCCGACTGAATCGACCCGATATTCGATTTTACCCGACTTGTTTTAAACTCGACCTGGTAATTGTCCCAACTTGTTGTGAACCCAACCTGTTGTTGACCTGAACTGATATTGACCTACCTTGATATTTAACTGACATGTAATTGAGTAAGTCTATAATTTGATGATTTGATAAATTTATTATATTATAATATGATAAACTAATTTTCACCATTTAAATTATTAGTTTTTATATTTAAAATTATTGTTGTTAAATAATTCAATTATTAACTATTAATTTATTAAATTATATATAAGAATATATATATATAATCAATTTAAAATATTGATAAATATAAACTATTAATTTTTAAAATTAATTTAAAGTGTTAAATAATATTCTTGTTATACAATTAAAATATCTAAAAAAAAGAGATTAGATTTAGATATTCATTTTAGGGTAAAATTTTGATACATAGGTTACACAAGCTTGTGTATTTACACTATAAAAACTCAAATCCTAAATTCCTAACCCTAAAAAAATAAACCTCACACTCTAAACCCTAAACCATAAATTCTAAACACTAACCTTAAATTCTAAACCATACAACCTAAATCCCTAAACCCTAAACCTTAAACTAAAACCCTAACCCCTAAAACTAAAAGGCACGTGTAAACTAAAGTTTACATGTCCTGTGTATCAAAGTTTTTCCTTCATTTTACACTATTAAATTTGGAATTTGTTAAATAATTCAACGCTTAGTAATAATTTAATATGCCTTTTAGTTGACACTACAGTCACTACTAAGTAAGTATAGTTATTCATTTGTCTTTTTTTCTTATTAACTTAACTAAATTTTATTGATTAACTTGATCAAATTTTATTGGGAAAGATTAAAAACTTTTTGTTGATTTGATAAAAACAAAATATTAGAAGGTTAACCGTTTCTATTCTAATGTTTTAAATTCATAGTTGTAATTATAATACCGTTAATTTTAATTATCGTATACAAATTAAAGACGCTGATAAAGAATTTTGGTGAAAATAAAGTAAACTTAAAAATGAATAAAACAAAAATTTATTACAATTTAAAAATGTGTCGCAACTTTGTAAACTTACAACTGTACAAATTAGTTTAAGGATTAGGGGTTCATGTTTGGGGTTTAGGGGTAAATGTTTTAAGTGGAATGTTTGGGGTAATGGTATTAGTTTAGGGATTTGGGGTTTATTTTTGGTCATATTAGTCTCTAATTTTTAACCGAATTGACCCCTATTTATTTCAAAAAAAATCTAATCTAGTCCAATGTTTTTAATATGATGATATTTTTGTTCATTATAGTCCCTAAAACTTTATTTTTAGCCAAAATTGACCCATATATATTTATATTTTTGGTAATTTATTCGAATAATATTTTTGTTTATTCTAGTCCCTACAATTTAATTTTTAGTCAAAATTGCCTCATATTTATTTATATTTTTGGTAAATTAGTCCAATAATATTTTTGTATATTCTAGTAGCTAAATTTAATTTTTAGTCCCAATTGACCCTATTCATTTTTGAAAGTGGAGAAATTTAATTTTTAGTCCATAAACAAAAATTAAGGACCAATTTGACAATTTGAAAGTGGAGAAATTTGAGAGTCCAGTGACCAATTTTACCATAAAATTAAATATGGTCAATTTTGGCTAAAAATTAAATCTTAGGAACTAAAATAAACAAGAACATCAGCATATTAAAATTATTAGACTAAATTACAAAAATTCAAAATAAATAGGGTTCAATTTCATATAAAAGTACATTTTTAAGGACTAAATATTACCGTGGGGAGGGCCGGAGGGGATTGCTATATCCGAAGTTCAAATTGTGGGGATACTTGTGATTAAATTGAATTAAATTAAAATTTAAAAGTAAATATTAGGACTAAAATGCAACATTTTAAACACAGCATGACTTAAAAAGTAATTAATCTCTAACCTAAAAATAGGCGCCTTATTCCCCTCTAAAATTCTGTCATTTTCCTTTTTTTAACCAATTATTTTTTCTTTTTTTCTTTAATTAAAATGAATGGGCCGAGAGAGAAAGAACCTGCCCAGATATTTAGGTTGCGGTAATTATTTTTTTAGCCCTTCCTACTTTAGATGTTTTTTATTTAAACCATTAATGTTCACTTTTAAGTTTTAGTTTAATTCAATTGAGTCCCAATTTAAGTTAATTTAATTGAGATTCGGCATTTAATGTTAGAGTTATTTTAATTAGGTATGTAATTTATGCTTCTAGGTTTTAATTTAGATCAGTTAAATTTTTTTAACCGAAATGGCCCCTATTTTCTAAATTTTTGTAATCTAGCCCAATGTTTTTAATATGATGATATTTTTGTTCATTCTAGTCCCTAAAACTTTATTTTTAGCCGAAATTGATCCATATATATTTCTATTTTTATTAATTTAGTTTAATAATATTTTTATTTATTCTAGTCCCTACAATTTAATTTTTAGTCAAAATTGCCCCGTATTTATTTATATTTTTGACAATTTAGTCTAATAATTTTTTATTTATTCTAGTACCTAAAATTTAATTTTTAGTCGAAATTGGCCCCTATTCATTTTTTGTAATTTAGTCAAATATTTTTAATATGATGATATTATTATCCATGTTAGTCCCTAAAATTTTATTTTAACCAAAATTTTATTTTTCACCAAAATTGACCCTTTTTATTTCTAATTTTTGTAATTTACTCCAATATTTTAAATAATGATGATATTTTTGTTCATTCTAGTGCATAATATTTATTTTTAATGTGATTCGTGTTCGTGAAAGGCGTTAAATAATTCACTCGAAATGACCCAACCCAAAGTCTATCGATTATTTGTATCAAACTCAAACTTAATACGAATTCGAAACCCGAAATTAATCCGACCTGAAATGAACCCGACTTGAAATGAACCCAACCTGAAGTCTACCCGAGCCCGAATTAACCCGTCAATTAACTAATTCGAACCCGACCTAAAATGAACCCGCACCCGACTCGAATTGATTCAAAACATCAAATCAACTTAAAATGACTTGCACCCGATTTAACGTGACCTGGCAGGACCCGACCTAAAACTCATCCGATTACATGTTTTTACATCCCTAATTTGACTCTCCCCTACCTTTGGTTTGAGTGGCCCATTATATCCTATTATTACCACATGTATTTAAACAAATAGAATTGTATTTGTGGTCCGTGTGTCTTATATCTATATGTATAACCAACATTAATTTGGATGGTACCAACCAACCATTCAACTTAAACATCAAATTAATTATTCTAAAGGATAAAGTTCCACCCAGAAAAATAAAAGAGAATTTATGTAATTTGTATTGGGCTAAGATATAAAAAACGCATTACTATTGATTTTTCTGTAATATATTGCGTTGTGGAGTAAAGTTTAATAGAGAATATGACCAGTCTCATTTAACCCGATTTTATTTACGAGATTGAAAAATAAAGAGTTTTACTCTATACATCTTTTAGGGTTGTGCATAAAAACTACTAGATTCTTATCATTAATTGTTATTTTTACTTTTTAATAGAATTTATTAGAATATAATTAATTATATTCTTAAAACATTAAACATCATTGATTCATGGTATTTAATGTAATTAATAATTATGTAAAAGAGTTCAAGTGTTTAGGGTTTATGATTTATAATTTTAGGGTTTTAGGGTTTATTATTTAGGGTTTCAGTGTTGTTGTATTTTATGGTTTATAGGGTTTAGGTTTATGGTTTATGGTTTATGGTTTAGTGTTTAAGGTGTAAGATTTAGGGTTTCTAGGGTTTATGGTTTATGATTTATGGTTTAGTGTTTAAGGTGCAAGATTTAGGGTTTAGGGTTAGCATTTAGGATGTTAAGATTTAATTCTATTAAACACTGATTAATGATATTTAATTTTTTAAAAATATAATTAATTATATTTTAATAGATTTCATTGAAAAATAAAATAATTATTAATGATAAAAATCTAATAACTCTTATACACAGTAAAACTTAAAATAAAATAATATCACTAAATATTAGCTATAATAGTAATATGCATTGTATTGCCCGAGAAAATTTATATTTGTGGATTAAAAAGATATTGTTGTAACTTACAACTTGTAAGGACATCCAAGATTGATTTTTATAAACTATAAAATAAATATAAATGATGTTTTAATTAGATTAAACACCCTTTTCTTCTAAACAATGACGAGCTTAGTTTTTTTATAAAAAGAAAAGAAAGAAAAATCATGGCCCTATTATATTAGGGCATCATGAACCATGTGGGTGCATAATTGGGCACAGTTGCCTTTGATTTTAAGTAACAAGACAAAAGATACTTTCAATGTTTACATGTTTTGTTATCAACGTTTATATATTTTGTTATTTAACCTTTTTTTGAAGCAAACAATTCTTAACATTTCAATTTGGTCTAAATATGTCATATTAAATAGAAACTCTCAGTCAACTGACGGTCAACGACTGATATTGACTGAACTTACCATGTATTAAGATATGCTGATGTGTCAGCATCATATTCACCACGTGTCAACATTATATTCGCCACGTGTCACCATTCGATTCAGCCACGTGCATCATAGTCAACCACGTGTCACCATAAAAAAGGGTATAACAAAATAATTAAAAAAAAATCTAACGTGCCACGTCAGCCGATCTTAACGCATGGCAAGTCGAGTCAAAATCAGCCGTTGACCGTCAGTTGATTGGCAGTTTTCATCTAACATGAACATATTTGGACCAAATTAAAATGTTAGAAGTTATTTGCTCCAAAAAAAAATAAGTGATCAAATGATAAAACATGCAAATGTTGAAACATCTTTTGTCATTTTGCCTTGATTTTAATTGAAGGTTTGGTCCCCCAATACCTAACTTCTTCTCATTGGATGCTCGAAAAATATAGGCTTTCCCTGCATTGAATTGATTAAATTATCAATTTCATTGATTTAATCATATAAAAGGGTAGATTATGGAATGTTTTGGATTACTAATGGGTGGGTTAAATTAGGAATGTGTTGCATGCTTGCTCAGACAAATAGGTGCATTAGTTATGGATCATTAGATACCGAATTATAAAAATAATCATGGACTCTCCAAAGTTAATTATTTCTTTACCATTAACAACAGTTCCAGCCCAACAGCTGTGATTACTTAGCCCAAGTAAGTTATTGTAAATGATAAAATTTATTTACTGAAATTTATATTTAATGTTGGTAAATATGGATATTCATTACTTACAAATCTTATTTTATTTACCGAGGTTGAATCGAAGTTATGATTTTCAAGAAAAAGAGAGACTGCGCAAGAATAATGATGGGCTGTTTGGGAGATGAGAAAATCCCTTGAAATACTACAAAATCCAATTGTTCCCTTAAACTTATCTTTTCTCCACCCCTTTATTTTCTTGGTGGACCGATGTTTTAATATAATGTTATTTTAAGATATTAATTAATAAAGAAATATGATATTTCAAGCACATTAAAACATTAAAAAACACCGATTAATAAAAACAATAAACACATAAATAGTTTAAGCTGGCCACCACATCGATTATCTTGGCTTTGGCTAAATTTCCACATGGAATGGAACCCTTGTTGTCCCTTTCTCTTGGAATTCAGATACTTTACCGATTTTCCAGCTCCATAACAATAACCAAACTGTACGAAGAATGATGTTCCACTTCCATCACCATCATAGAGAAAACAAGATGCATTGATTTAGAGTCATTTGGATCTGGAATCTGATTTGGATTTATTGATGATCAAAGCTAGGAAGGGCCAGGGGGCAGGGGCACCGTATAATTTCCCCTTTCACCAAAACTTTTATACTGTATTGTGCACACAATAATGAGGATATGTTAATTAGTGGTAATAATAATGGTGAAATTGTGGCGAAATGGAATTTGCTGTTGCGTGGGGGGATGTGTTTTCTCTATCTCCTACAAACGAATGATTTAGTAGGGTTTTGTTATTTTTTTAAACAGTCTATACAAGGTTTTAAAGTAGTGTATATTCAGATATATTTTTAATTTTTTGAATCATTAATACTTTGTACACGACTATATTATTAAAGAGAATGTGAATATGAGATTCTTTAAATAGTCGAATGATTAATAATGTTTATTTATTTTTACCGCATGTGAGTTTGAATTTTATATTTATATTTGAAATTTAAATCTATATTATAAAAAAATATGGATATCTACAAGATACAGGGATTGATAGAATTGTCATGTTACAATGTTATTCTTTTTTTCTTGAACTTCTCAAGATTCATCTCTTCTGCCGCTTGTCGTCTTCTTAGATTTTGAATATTTATCTTCCATACATATATTCCTTTGTCCCATTTTTTAATCTTAAATCAGTTAAGGCCAGATTTATCACCTGAAAGAAATTGATTAACAGACCAAATTAGATGAACTAAAAGAATTCTTGTAATGCTCATAACATAGATGATATACTCTGTCGGTCATAAAAAAATACTTTAATCCCATCAACGAAGACTTGCGTCGCCACCTGCTCTTTGTCCGTTTACTCTTTGTTTTTAACGATTCCTGTATTAGAAGAAAATGTTGAGTAACTGCGAGAAGACGATTATCGTTTCTTCAACTTCTAACAATGAATGGCCTCAGGTTTAATTTTCACTACTCTCTCTATCTCAAGCAATTATTCGACAAAACAAGACCCTATTTTTGTTGTTTTGCTTTTGGAACAGAATATCTATGTTGTGTAGTTATTTCACCCTAAGAACACTCTTATCTCTTTTTGTTTTTTTTCCTTTCTATTTTCATTTATTTCCCTTTACTTTGGCCATGCACCACTTTGGTTGCAGAATCATATGGATGAGAAAGACCTGATGGAGTCAACAACAGCAAGGGTTATGGAGAAACCAAGCCAAGATCAACAGCAGCAGCAGCAAGCCCTAAAGTGCCCTCGTTGTGATTCATCAAACACTAAGTTCTGCTACTACAACAACTACAGTTTATCACAGCCAAGACACTTCTGCAAGGCTTGTAAGCGTTATTGGACTCGGGGTGGCACTTTAAGGAATGTTCCAGTCGGAGGTGGATGTAGGAAGAACAAGCGTGTGAAGAGGCCAGCGGCTTCAGCCATTGATGGAGCTTCTCCAACATCTGGTGCAAATACTAACACTCCAATATCTCAACCTCAAATCGATGTCTCTTCGACCTCAACTCATCATATCAACCCTTTATTTTATGGGTTAGCTAATACCCCATCTGGTATCAATCTTCCCTTTCCTCGGTTCAATTCAAGGGTTTCAGGTGTGGAAGGCGTAACAGGCTATGATCTCCAGCCTGCTTTAAACGCTCTGGGATTAGGGTTTTCTTCTGGGCTAGTGTCTAGTGATACTGGGGACAGTGGTTATCGAAATGGTTTTAACACTACCCCGAGTAAGCAAATCGAGGATGCGGCGACTTCAAATCCACTCCTTTCAAGCCACTCCAATATCCTTGGATCCTCATCTTCTAGCACCACCACCACACCCACCGTTGCTTCTACTCTTTACCAACACAAGTTCATGAACGGCGGTGTTAAAATTACTCAACTGCCTAACCAAATGCATGCCTTAGCCACTTTCCAAGACCTTCAAATGACAGGTAACGGTGAAAATGGTCAAACCATGAAAGATATCAAAGTTGAAGAAGCACAAAGCAGAATGGAATGGCATGTACCATGCCAGAATCAGCTCGATCAAATCGGTTTATCTGACCCTGCGGTGTATTGGAGCACAACAAGCGTCGGTGCTTGGAATGATCCAGCAAACATTGGATCTGCAGTCACTAATCTGATCTAGAAAACTAGACAAGTCTTGTCTTCAAATTGTCTCCCTCTTTGTTGGATCTTTTTTGGGTTATACTTTATAGGTACTTAGTTTCGGTTCGGTTGATTGCTACTGTCGGTAGTGAATTCTACAGTCATAATAGGGTGGGATTGGGAAAAAGAACACTAATAAATTAAAGTTGAGTATAGCATGGACGTGAGAAGATTGGATCGGATAGATCATGTCAGCTGCAAGAATTCAACCTAAAGTTTTATTATCCAAGGTTGAGAAAAACCCCTAATTGCGCTGAGAGGAACCTCGGATCCTATTCATCTCATCGCTGATGTATCATCTTCTTCATTAGTCACCACCATCTGAAGCTGCTGTGTTGAAAGAGATAGGCTTATAGCTCCTTTTGCTGCAACTTTTTATCCCAGTAAGTTTCGCCTATTTTGTATGTATATATTGCATGACATTTCTAGGGTGTTTCTGTCCTAAGTAAAAGATGACGATGAGGATTGAGGAACTAATTATTTTCCCACTTTTATTTTATGTTTGATTTGTTTTACATTTTATTGTTTCGGGGGGGGGGGGGGGTTTGGTACAATCGTCAATCAATGGTATAGAAAGAGTAGGAGATTTGTACCTGCAATTCGAGCTCTTTTTATCATGGTTAGTCTGTTTTGGAATTTCTTATACATACATGAACTTTTATTGGTTTGAAAACAAGAAAATTTTCATGACATCTTTAAAAGTATGTATGCATATTTGTGGTATGAATGTCATCATTTTTTTATAAGTTGGGGACATTAAAATTAGTGTAAGACCTGAAGGATTCATCAAGGCAAACTAGGAAGGGATATGAATATATTTGTAGTTTAGGGATTGGATTTTAGGAGGGTGGCGTTAGTGCATGTGCTGCTTTAGGTGTACAGTCGATTGAAAGAGTAAAGACTGAAAGAGATTAGAGAGGTACAGACATGAAGGAACAGTTGAGTTATGGCAGGGAGTAGTAGATGAGAGAGCAACCGAGCAAACGAGATTTAGGTCCACCGTTGGATTTTAGCTACTTGGATGCAATATCCCATCGAAAACAACAATTCCCCCTTACTACTTTCTATCTCTCTCTGCAAAATTTGTTTTAAGAAGAGAAAAGGAAAGATCACAGAGAATATGGGGACCTATATATGGCTCTGGAATTCTGTTTACAATCTAAATGTTAGCTTTGCTTTACCTTTAATTATACCATGATCCATCCATTTCATTGCATTAGTTGATTGTTGACCATTATTTTCTGGGAAGAAGTTGTCTAGGGTTTGATGAGAGATTTAAATTGTAGTTGCGGTCACGATGTTTTATCCCGGTTGCGTACATATATTCAGTTATAACAGTGGTAGACAACGGCCAAAGGACAGCAAAGGCTGTGAGGTGGGCGGGTTGGAAGAAACTGGCCTTAGTTGCTTTATATAACTTGAGATTTGAGAATAAGTAGTGTAAAATGCGTCCCATTTCAGTGTGGTACAATCCATTTCTGTCTAATAAACTAATACTGATTTGTATTAGTGTATATCGGTATATACATATCATACAAATACCAGAAACGGTTATGTTTCTGTAAAAACAAAACATTTCTAGAAAGTGATGGAGGAGATTCGAACCTTGACTGGCCAACATGTTCTTCACTTAGCTACTGCATGTTTGCATGTGAGGTCATCTGCAACAACACAGTTGTAAAATTTACTAGTAGTTTATAAATATTGCATGTGCAGCACTAATTGCATGATAACTTTTGGATATCAATATTATCGCGTGCCTTTTTTTAAAAAAAAAGAGAGAAAGAGAGAGTTAAATCTTAAATTTAATCCTTGATGCACTGTCCAAATTAAATTAGGAGGGATGGTGTCAGGTGTGATGAAATTAAATTTAAAGCCTAAGAAACCCAGAATGAATATTTTTGATGTATTGCATTATAGTTGGCCGAGTAGACTGGTCTCTAGGGAAAGAATATATAAAGCAGTGCTGCGGCTGCCACCGTGCCCACTTTGTCCCATTACTTTCATTCATATCATAACTTGCAGTTTGAAGAGTGCCTGGGGGGGGGGGGACCAATTTCATACTCTTATTGTCAGCTTAATTTAATCAATTTATTTCAGTTTTAGATTTTAGTTGCATGTTTCAGAATCTATACGGTCTGACAAAACCATGCATGGTGTATTGTAGTTAAAAAGAAAAAGCAGCTGAGTGTTTGTGGTTGAGCTCATCTCTGCATTAATTTCATGTTACCTTTGCTCGAGTTGCAACTTGCAACCAAAAGCGCATCCCATCTATAGAGTGTGTTATACCTATAATGTAATACATCAAAATGATTCTAGTAGAAAAAAATATGATGTTCAACTTGAGAGTTTCATATTCGAATAGTATTGCCTACAAGGTAGCATCGTCGTTGGATAGATTAATAATCATATTGTATGCTCCATCATTATTTTTTTGTACCATAGGTTATATAGTTTTTCTAATTTATTATTTCACCCTTTAAATTTTGTATGTATATATCTACCAATTTATATATGTATACAAATGTTATAACACTTTATATATTGTAGAAACTTGTTGTTTGGTCTAATCTAATATGATAGATGATTAAATACAAAATATCACGTTTTGTTGGATGGATCTCTCTTTATTTCCAACATTTTTGGGTTATATTTTTAGTTGAATATGGGCTTTTCGTAAAATATAGTAATTCATCTGTAGGCCTAGCATTAGGCCCAATCTTGAATCAAACATATCTGTGGAAAGTTGAGAGAGACAGTGACAGTGCATTTCAATTAGTTCTCTGGTATTTCGTATCGGGGGTCCAATCTGCAGTCTTTTTCTTTCTCCCTCTAATGAAATATATATCCAGCCTTAAGAATTTTCACCTTTTTGACCATTGAACTTTTTCAAAAGCTTAGCCTTAAACCAAAATCATCTTCTCAATTGCCCAACAGTTTGCAACAAATTTCCCTTTGTACACAAACTTCTCCACCAGCATCTGATATAATTAGACCAAGTATCTCACTCAATCACGCTAATTCTAATCGACAACCAGAGCTCCAAAATTTTATCGTTAAACAACCAAAACCAGTCTTAATCAAACCCACCAACTACATTACCATGTAGCAATAATTTAAGTTTAACTTGTCAAATACTGTATTGCAAGGCTGACTAAATCATTCTTTTGGAACCCATAGGGAAGACGACAAGTAGACCAATCCCACGAAAAACATGAGCAGTTGGGGAATATATTTTGGTAATCTCAATACACATCTCTATCCAAACTTTGACAGATTGTATATAATCACTCGGTCAAGAATGCGTGTGATTTTGGGGTCGTATAACCCTTCTTTTCCAAGCAACTACCCTACTATTTCAGAGGAGATTTATGCTCTTTCTTGTTCATTTTCAGCCAACCTTTTCCTTCAAAACATTGACAAGAATTATGGACTTTGTTTGTGTTACTCTTACACAATCACATATGAACGCGTATTTGAACTTAAATTTTATTTTCTTAGAAAAAAAGAGTAAATTCTGTCATATGAATTTTAAGGAAATTGACCACTGAATGGTTGAAGTCCTATCTAAATTTACTTGCAACTTATGACCATTAATTTCCAAGAAAAATGGTTTAATTATTAAAAAAAACTAATTGGGGCACTTTTTCTAGGACCAAAGTTCATTGTTCATTCATTATGCAAAATGTCTAGGAAGGGGAGGGGACATGTCCAAGAGCCTTAAATCCCTGCCTCATGTTTGGGGTTTTGGGGTGTAAAGAAATTACTCATTGATTTCATTTTTCTGGGGGGGGGGGCATGGGACCAGCCTCTCTCTTCTCTTTAGTGCCTTTTTTGCCAAGTTATTCCTCTTGATTCTTCATGTAAGGGAAAAAAAGAAGAAGCATAATCTCTTACTAATAAAAACATGATTAAAGGATGAAATTACTCAAATATATTATGTGGTCGAATTTGGTTTTAATAGTACTGGATCATGTAAAAACTTTCTAATAGTATTGGATCATGCAAAAATGGTATAAAATTAAAGGCATAAAGTAAAAAATGTCTTAAACGTTTGATTGAATAGTCATTTTAGCCTTTATTTTTTTGGAACAATTCAACCCTCAACATTTCGTTTTGAGTCAAAATGACCCCTCTACGAATGAAAACAATCAGTCAACTGACGGTAAATGGCTTGAAATAACGTGACAAACCTATATGGCAGTGCACGTTGACATGGCAGTATCATATAGACAAATGTGTTGACTTGAAAAAAGTTACATTAGTCAAAAAATAATTTTATAAAATTATATAAAATATAAAAATAAATTTTTTATATTGACTTATCATTCTGTCAAGTCATTTCAAACTGTTTACCGTTAGTTTTCTAACAATTTTCATTCGCAGAGAAGACATTTTGACCCAAAATTTTTCTTTTTCAAATCCATTTAAATGATGGAACATAAGTATGTAGAGTTTACATAAGCATTTTGATTTTAGGAGATTATGTTGGGGTTTATGGGTTTAAGTTGTATGTAAAATTTAGGGTTTATAGTTAGAATTTAGAGTTTAAAGTTTAGGATTTAGGGTTAAGAGTTTAAATTTTAAATTTTTTAATTTAAATATGAAGGGTTGTGTAAAAAAAAATTACACATATCAAAATATTTTCGATAATCTTCCAATAATTACATTTAATCTATATATTCTCGTAAAATATAATACATTACATTGTGGATACAATCCAAAATCCAACTGTGGGCTATCTCTTCGGTCATCAGTAAAGAGAGCGAATTCACAAGGAAAAGCAAAGGCTAAGGGTAGTCCACAAGGACCAATTGTCCGGCTGAACAACAAAACCGACGAGTGAGCAAATGATGAAGGAATGGGGCCTTTTGAGTCCCCCACATTGAAATGAAAGTGGTGTAATCCACTACTCCAGTGCATGCTTCCAATGTATTCAAAGTAAATTAAGCTGGGACCCCAAAGCAGCAGCAGCAGCACTCAACATCATTGAAATGTGGATGTGGTGTTAAAGCTAGACACTGGATTGTTCTTCCATGCATAATGCATTCGTCACCATCCCCCTTTTCTCTCTCCCTCTTTTTCCCTGCCAAGTGCCAATGCCGTGAACATAGTTTTGTCATGGAATGAACAGCAAAGTTAGCAGCCCTAATGGCTGCCATTGTGCCCACTGTGAATTATGGAAAGTTTCTTAGAAGCCGACTTCAAATGTCTACTATGAAAATCAATACCATATGATAATGACACACAATGAATGCATGGAGATAATATGGGAGAATTTGGGTGTTATGTGTGTGCAAATGGTGGAGTTTTAAATACGAAAAATGCTACTGTGTAGTTATAAATGTTAGAATTTAATGATTTAGTGTTATAGGGATGAGATACGGAGAAGCAACATTATAAAAGAGAAAAGGAGAACAAGAAACGAAATAAAAGATATAACCAGTTTCACACGTACACCATTTACTCAAGTGCTCGTTATGAAAAGAGAATAAAGGGTCGTCATAGTCAAAACCAGATAATTATTCAACTACCAAACTCCCATGTAAAGTCTAATCATGTCTTGCTCCAGCCTGTTCCATTTGTTTTAAGAAATTAATTAAACTTATTATTATTTTCAAAATTTATATTTTTTCATGTTATCTAAATTGAGGATGTAAAATCAGTTTCTAATATAGAAAAAGAAAAGAACTTGATGGTGGTGTGGTGTACGGCAGCGACTAAACTATAAAGGGTATGACAAAGAGTTCATCACTAAATTAAAAATACATTATACATTACAATATTCTCTGAAGAGAGATATAATGTCAGATCAAAGATTTGGTTTACTTGGAAACCACAAACCCAGTTCCACACCTCCCACCCATCCATTCCTTCATCTAATCATCATTTTCCATCTTATTATTCCACTGCCTTCTTGATTGAATAAACTAGTCTATATAGTATATGTATTGGCCGGGGAAGGTCAAATGGTGAAGATGCCAAAAAAACCCACTTTAAACTAAAGTGCTTCATTTTCATTGAACAAAAAGAGAAAGAAAGAAAGAAAGTGCTTCATATTCTCTGCTTACTTCCACACTCTAAATACCTGTGTGTCCACCAAATCCAAAATATATGACTGTTGTTGATGATGATGAGATCAAATTGACATTTTCAACCCCCACCCATAACATAATATTATTGTTTTTCAAGTTATGAAAACCAAATCATGCAGGTGATGTAACAAAGTGGAGAGCACTTTGAATTGTTAAAGGAGTGATGGATGTTGTTGGTCTCATCCACATGCACTTGGACGAACACGAAACCATCTAGTTTTAAGTTTAACCACTTTCACAAAACACATCAGCCTCCACCATATCCATGTCTTCTTCCTAATGCAAACCCTACTTAACTACAAACAATATTATGTCACTTGTTTTTTCAGTTTCTGAATGCCGAAGTTAAACAAAGAAACAATCAAACACCCTGATCAAACACGAACTTGAAACTATGTACTCCCCATTATTATAATATCAAAAAATATTCAAAGAACATCAACAAAACCCAACTCGGATGATGTCTCCTTCCCCAAGAATACTAGTAAAAGCTTAGAGTAAAAACACAACCCAGGAAAAAAGAAAAAGAAAACAAATGACTATTAGCCGTACTCTTCTTTCATTAACGGGAATCAAAACCCACATTACAAGATTCTCCCTGAATTCATGTCCTCAAGTTGAACCAACCCAACCACAGCAGCTGGACAGACAATAGGCGTTTAGTATAGAGAAGGCGAAAAATGAATCTCCATCTTAGAGTTATTGAGCTGTCTACCTTTGGACGTTTACACTATGGAGGAGCGCCATAACCTGGAAAATCAGGCCATTGATTTGGATTCAAAGAAGAAGCCGTTGTGTTGCTGGTGTTTGTGTTCCCCGGGCTGCTTGTGCTGCTGCTGCTGTTGTTGATACTCCACAAAGCCGCTTCAGGGACTGTAGGGTCACGGTTGTTGATGAAACTTTGATGCCAATTCTTCTGAGAAGAGTTGCCTGCAGCAAGCCTGCTAGACTGAATCAATCTTTCTTGATCAGATGGGCACATGTTTACAGTCTTTTGATCTCTATCCCCCATAAGAAAGAATTGGGTTTGCTGAATTGCCTGATGCTGTTGTGACCCAAAAGAAGCGACATCATATCCCTGCAAAAGACCCAAATTTGAAGAACCACCCAAGTCACCACCAATACTTAGAGCCTGATTGAGAGGTTGGTTAAAAGGTTGCGGTTGCGGTTGGTTCATCGACTGAATTGCGGCCAAAGACAAGAATCCAGCACCAGGGTAATACGATCCCACTGAAGAAATAGCAGACGATGAAGCCAAACCACTAGATTCCTTGGTTTTCAAAGCAGCACTTGCGCTGATCATAGGATTAGAAGAGATCATACTTTGCGGTGATGCCAAGTTGTGTTGCTGAGGTATCTGTGGATGAGACCTTGAGTTTTCACCGGAAGCAGAAACCTTTGTTCGCTTTCCTTTCCTGCAACCACCTCCCACGGGCACGTTCCTTGGGGTTCCACCTTGAGTCCAGTACCTTCTACAAGTCTTGCAGAAATAACGAGGCTGCGACAGACTGTAATTGTTGTAGTAACAAAACTTTGTATTAAGAGACTCACAACGAGGACACTTTTGAGGTGGGTTCTGCTGCTGCTGCTGCTGATTCTCGCCCGTCAACGCCTTCAATCTCTGATCTTGCTGTTGGTTCTGCTTCATGCCTTGTTCACTCCCTCTTCCTCCTCTATCTTGCTGCATCACTAAATCTATACGCTCTTCTTTCCGATACTGATTTATAAAACCCTTTTTTCAGTTAATCTGATATAGAATCAAGATTCTGGTTTTAGTTTACTCGGATTTTTTCTGCTGTTGGGTTTGGTGCATGCAGGTCTCGAGATGAGGCTTTAGAGAGATGGAGCGTTTCAGATATAGAACTGTATGCAACTCTACTATACGTGTCCGTCTCTGGCTCTTGAGAATCTCCACTGTACAAACAAAACCACGACGATCGTTACCTTGTCGACATGCCTCTCTCTCCTACCCACCAACCCGCCTCTACAAAACCATGCTCTTCCTCAAGTCTCAAATATTACTTTTTCACCGTAAGGAGTCAAATTGAAGAAGTGAAATTATGTTGTTTCACTGGAGTCATTAGTGTTTAAATTTCAGTTATTTATTGCTTAATTGAAACGGTGAGTTTTAGGGTGTTGGGAATGTCTTGCAAACTATATCGTTTTTGTTATTATTGGGTTATATAGCTGTAAACCTGGTGAAAATCCTTATCGAATGAATTGAGGTGTTTTTGGCTCTCTTGTTGACAGAGAGAAAATTCTTAGTCTCCCTTTGCTTTTTTACTTCTTTCCCCCAAATTATTCTTGTTCTTAGTTCGTATTGTTACAAAGGTATTAGAGACAGGTTTATCCTCGGATTCTTGTAGAAATTTCAGAATCAAGCAGCAGCAACATCCATGACGTATCAAGCTCAGAGGACATGGGTTCCAGCCATGGTTGATAATCACCAATCGTCTTGGTCTGAATTCTGTGAGAAATTTAAACTTTTGGTAGAAAAATTGACGAGTCAAATTCTCTTGGTAACTGTTAGTCGTTTGTTGTATCCGATTACTATAGACATTCTGTATCAGGTGTTCTCACCACATGGGTTAGTGGAGAAGATTGTTCCGCTTCAGCATTCAGTTCACTTTCAAGCATTGATTCATTATCAAGAATGTCACGAGGCTATCTTCTCCAGAAATTCTCTTTAGCAGCGTTATCTCTACGATGGTTGTTGTGATATCAGATTATGCTGAACGAAAATTAGAATCGCAGGTGACAGTCCCTAACGAAGACCAGGTGTTTGACAGATTGTCTATGTCAACGGAAGAGGAGCGGATGATTTTGATGACTAGGTTGTAGTTCCCTTGGAAGATGACTTAAGTAAGGGTTCGAGTGAAACCCAACAGCTTGATGAAATGTTGCTGCCAATGGTTGAAGCTTCAAACGCCAACTTTGGGGACATCATTGTGCAATTACAGGACAATATGGATGACCAAACTCAAGGAGTAGTGGCATCGATGAAAGAAAAAGCTTTGGTCAATACGCTAGTCGGATGTGAATACCAGTTTTTAGTGGTTTAATTTGTCAACCCAATTAAAGGTAATTTTGACCCGAACCATTTGTTTAGGGAATATAAGAATCCAGTTACTAGTACTTGGATAGACAAATTTCAAGTCAAGGTATCCGATGAAATGTTTGAACAAATAGATGCAAAATTTCAAGTTAAATTTGAAGGGGATTTATCTGTAGCAAAAACCACTATTGAACTTGTTGAGGGTGATGACCCATACGGTTTTAGACTATTGCTCATGGCAAAAGTGGATTACTTTCGAATTTGTCACAAAGTGGATTACTTACGAAGATCTAAAGTTTTGGAGCAAGATGAGCAATACCATTTTTTTGGTGTAAAACTTACTGAAGCAAAATGTCATGAATTAAGGTACAAGAAGGAAATATATGAACTAGTGAAGAAGTGGACAGAAGGGAATGATAATATTGGTGAGTACAAAATGCCAAAAGCCTATGAACAGGAAAAGGTTGTTGAGCAGGAAAAAATAATTGAGGTGGTTCTTCAGCGTTATAGAGATCTTACCATTGGGGATAAAATAAATCAAGGGAAGATGCTTGGGCAAATGTTTGTGACCAAACAAATTGGCTCCCAAGACAAAGTTGAAGAAAGTTTACCTGGGTGAGAAGTTGTGTCTTGTGAAAGAGATGTACTTTACTATCACTCTAGATCGTAACACTACTAGTTCGCCTACAATTGTTTATAGCAAGGGAGAAACCAACATTGAAGACCATACAAAGAAATACCTTGACATGATTTTTAAAGTACCTATTGATGTTTTCAAAAGAATTACTGATGAAGATGCTGTTGAGGTTGCGGATGGTTTGACTCCAAATGTTGTTGATAGAACTGATTCTATCGAACAAGCAAAAAAAATTATATAAGCTTTTCTATGAAGCTGATTGCACATTGTTGGAAATCAACTTCCTCCCTGAGAGTTCTAGCAACCAATTAGTAGATGCTGATGCAAAATTAAACTTTAATGATAATTTTGCATTTCGTCATAAATATATATTTTCTCTATGTGATCCATCATAAGAGGATCCTCGAGAAGTGGCAGCTGCCAAGGCTGATCTGAATTACACTTGTTTGTATGGAGAAATTAATTGCATGGTGAATGGAGCAAGGTTGGCAATGGTAACAATGCATATAATCAAGTGGGGAACTTGCTAAATTTTTGAAGATGGGAATGTTTATGAAGGGCTGGTTTAGGTGTTTAAGATTTTGACTCGGATGAGAAAGTGAAAGTAAGTTTGGTGAACAAATTTTGGTATAATGAAATGTGATGTGATTGCATGTGGGATCATCAATGCTGCCAAAAATGTTGCCTTTAAAGTTCATGTAGTGGTTTGTCATGGGAAAACAGGTGCAACTGCTCTCTCTGTCCTTTTGAGTATCTCATTTACTTCATATTGGTGAAGACACCTCTCGATCCCAAATGCATTGTTGTCCTTGTTGAATCATTTGTTGGTTAACAGTGCGTGGACTTATGATATGGTTAAGGCTTTTGCAACAGCAACAAAAAGCGTAATGGCTCAACATTCTGATATTGTGCAAGAAATCAGATTGAATATGAACTTCATCACCGCCCATTTCTTGCAAAGTGGTTTGTATTTACTGAGGAGATATTACAGAGTAGATTCAGTTAGTCTGGGAAGATTATAGCTGTGTCACTACAACCAGAAGTGGTTATCTTTGTTTGATAGTGTTTCATATCTTTTGGGAAATACACCGAGTTGGCTTCTGTCGCAGTCAATTTTTTGTCCTTTGTATAAGCACAAACTTAGGATTATGGATACTGATTCACGTCTGTTACTGCGATTTACGAATTGGTTACCGAGAGTGATTTTTACTGCCCGTGGGTCACATTATGAAATACCAGAAGTTAAAGAGATGATAAATGTTGTTGCTGCTTATGTTTTTCTGCATGTTACACTCAATACCTCAGAAATGAGCATGATTGTATGGGTCTATAGAACTGAATTTATTTTAGTGCCGGAAAAGCTTGACATATTTTTCCCTTTCGATCCAGCTTTGCGAAAAAGAGCTTTGGGCAATGTTTGGTCCAACCATTTAAAGAAAAGCAAGGATGATCGAATGTTACTCAAGGATGGTTGTTTCAAAGGCTTGGCTTATTGTTTTACCTTGATCCTTGAGGTCAAGGATTTGTTCGAAGGGAGGAGTATTGTAAGGAGTCAAATTGAAGAAGTGAAATTATGTTGTTTCACTAAAGTCATTAGTGTTTAAATTTCAATTATTTCTTGCTTAATTGAAACGATGAGTTTTAGGGTGTTGGGAATGTCTTGCAAACGATGTCGTTTTTGTTATTATTGGGTTATATAGCTTTAAGCCCTGGTGAAATCCTTATCGAATGAATTGATGTATTTTTGGCTCTCTTGTTGACAAAGAGAAATTTTTTAGTCTCCCTTTGCTTCTTCTACTTCTTTCCTCTAAATTATTCTTGTTCTTAGTTCGTATTGTTACATTCACCTTTTAAAGCAACAAAAACCAAACGATAATCAAGAATCTGAATTTATAAAACAATATCCCCTTAAAACCCAACGAAAAAATCTTGCCAGATTTCCATCTCCACTAATAATTTATGTAATATATAAATCTGTATATACACTTTTGAATGTGGAGAAAGCTGAGGAGTGGCTGACCTGCTTTTACGAGAGAGGGTAAAAGAAGGGAATCTGTACGAGTGTCGGGCGTGGACAAAGTCCACTAAGCCCAGGTCTCAATCTAGAGCTAAGATCTTAAGAGACAGAAATGGGTTAGTTTGGGTTCAGTCTCATCTCAAACAACACCAATCCTGGAACAAACATACAACAACTGAACAAAGAAAAGAATCAAGACAGAACACACTGGTTTTGCTTCACCTGATCTATCATCATCAAGGTCATTAGAATTGCATGAAATAGGCAAAAGAACAGAGAAAAAACCAGACAGGCTCGCGAAAATCTTGATTCAATAATATTTAATGTGTGTTTTTGGGTGACAAGACAAAGAGTATAGGTTGTAGAGTGTAATAAAAGAGAGGGAGGGACAAGGAATTTAAGGGAAATTATAGAGGAGAGACAATATGATAGGGAATGGACCAGTAAGCAGTGGGCAGATAGGCGGCGCGGCCAAAGCATGGGCGGCTTGGCGTGGCGGTCGGAAAGGGTGTGGTGGGATGTGTCAGACCTCAGACTGTTTTCTTTTGTTTGTTTTATCATTTCATTTATCTATCGTCCTCATTCCACTTTCCCATTTCAGACTGAACAATGCGGCTCTCCAGAGTCTTCTATTCTCTGCTAGTAACATTACTTTTCATATTTATATTTACCTTTTTTACATTTTATATTACTCTTTCCGTTTTACAATTTTTTTTTGTTAATTTTTTATGTAATTTTAAAAAAATTTATATAAAAATATGTTGTAAAATAATTAAAATGATAATTTATCGTTAAAAAATTAAAATTTATTTTATTGAAAAACTAAATAAAAGGTATAAAAATGTATCTAATAAGAATAATTAAATTTTTTAATAAAACAATTTTAAAATATAAACGGATAAATTTTATAAGATAGTGAGTATTTCAATACTAGTAGTAAGATTTATGAATCACGCTGCCTACTAATTGCAATTATATTTTGTTTAATCTTTTATAGTTTTCGGTTCTCTATTTAACCACTTATTGACAACATCACTGTGTTAAGAGTAAATTGATTTATTTCTTTGATAAATCAGAATACATTTAAACTAATCACTGGAATAAATTAAATGGGGTCATGTCCGTCGGAAGCGGGCCATGCTTCCCTTAAGCTCACTGTTTCGGTATTAAATTTTACAATAGAAGCTTCTTTTCTATTGTTGGAGAAGTGGTGGGATGGTTCGATAGAGGTGCAGTTTCGGAGCTAATGAAATCAAAGGGTTAAGATTAAATTAGAATAATATTATATGTTAAAATATTTTTTAAATTGACGTCAATTTTAAATAAGTATAAAAATTAAGAATTAAATATTTTATTATACCAATTTATATTGATCGTTACATTATCTCTCGTTAAAAGATAATAACAACTTATAATTTATTTTTTTTTAAGTCGAGTGATAATTTTGTAACATTCTATAGTCTAAGACTCAAGTTCAACAATAAAATATCTTGTAGTCGGCTGACTATTTATGTATTTTACCCTATGTTTCATTAGTATTAATTTTTAAGTATAATTATTTAATACATAGATTATATAAACTAAAACATTCTAAGGTTTATAATTTAGAATTTATGTTTTAGAGTTTAGAATTCAGACTTAAATATTTATATTTTAGATAGGGAGGGTTGTGTAAATTTCTTTTACACAATTTATGTACTAAAAATCACTCCTCAATTATAAGATTCAAACATTTATTTTTTTAATTTTATATTAGACGATATCATTAAATCATATTTTTTATTAAATAGAGATGTATTATATTCCTAAAACAAATATTGAGACTTGAACCCATACAAGATGACAACATAAAAACTTCTGTTTAAGATTAAAATCATATATCTTAATTATTCGTTATAACCACTCAGTTAATGTTTAATATTAAAATAAATGGATTGGTCCAACTGGTTAGATAAGTGACCCAATAGGCAGTAAGCACCAAGCAGTATCCAGAAACCTAGATCATAAAAACTTCATTCTTCCATCAGAAATCAGAAGTTTTATTGTTTGAACCATACTCCTCTCTTTCCCATGTAAAAACAAAAGGATCAAAAGTGCAGCCAACAAGAAAAGACAGAACAATACTTCCGTCTCGGTTGTGTTTCATATCTCTAGTCTCTACCTTTGTTTGTATAAGTAACTTTTAGCCTGTAGTTAAGATGTCATGTGAGTATGGTCTATCTATCTATACTTCTACAAACTTTAACACAAAAGGGCGCTTGTCTCGACTGTTTTACTTTCCATTAGCTTCTTCTTTTGGAAATGCTTTGTGCATACAAGCAGATGCATGAGTTCTCCTGGGGAAGGATGTTTACTTCCATATCTTAACGCATTGGTCATGGCTTGTGGAGGCAATCATTTCAGTCTGTAGACAATCTGCCAGTGAAGAAATAATTCCCCTGTGTGCTTCAACTGTCAATGTTTTGTTGCTATCAATTGGATTCCATAGTTCAAGACACTGTTGAAATAAAAAAATGATCTTAAGAGAAAGGTACTGTAGAATGATATTAGCAAAGATGGCAAAAGGATGGCAGAGTTTTAAATGAACATTAAGCCAAGACAACATCAGTCTACTGGGGTTATCCAACCTTGTGTATACTTTGAGGCGTCGAGACATGATAAAATCTATGTCAAAAAACTGCTTGCAAACATACGAGGAACAGACAGTATTTTGTAATAATGTTCTGAATACTTTACCTGGTAGCCACCAATGACCAAGAGTTGCGAGTAAGCTGGATGAAATGTGCAGGACTGGAACTTGTTGCCTGTTGAGCGCAATTCATGCAAGCATTCTCCGCCAGACACTGACCACACCCGAGCACCGTCTTCACTGATGGATGCTATATATTTGCCACATGGATCCCAGCAAATTGAAAGAACCTCTTTGTTATGCCCCTGAAAGAGTATAACCATCGTTCAGATAAGCAAGGAGAAAAATGGACTTTTAGATGAGTGTTAGTTATGATAACATAGAGAGTGAATCAACCTTCAAACAGGATTGAAGCTTGTTAGTCTCAACATCAATTACATGGACAACATTTCCCGAAGCTGTTGCAATTAACTTTCCTAGTCGAGGCTGGAATCGGACTTGTTTAGTAGCTGCCTGCGGTCACCTCGTAAAGAAATTGTGATAAGCATAAGTGTGGTTTTGTTGGAGAACATGGAAATCTAGTGGGGGAAAGACAAGATGTAAGTTGGTCAATTACAAGTACTTTAGATATTTGCTAAATGAGTCATGCCAGACAGAATAATTTGATGTTGCTAAACTTCCTTTCAACGTAGCATTTATTTTGTAGTAACCCACGGGTGTAAAACTAAAGATTCTGAAAATGTAGATTTAACCATTTTTCAATGTTTAAGCATAAACTGTCTTTCAAGAAGTATGCTGAGCTGAAATGCATAGACAAGAAAAGACTTTCCAAGTGATAGAAGCATCACCAAAAGTCACAATATAACAAAAATTTTCTAGGAAAATATAATTACACATCTTCTTAATTTTAACCTGAGATAATGAAGTATTATTCTCAAGAAACTAAGAAAATAGGTAAACTTCTAATCTAAATTAGTAGTAAACTAAGATGTCTTCGAGAAATTCTAAAGTATATATATATATATACAAGTCTCAGAAGCTGACCTTAGAGACATGAATGCAAGTACGTTGGTTGATATTCCATAATCGCATCTCGTTATTACTATCACAGGAAGAAAGGAGATCCACCTTTTGAGGGTGGAAATCCAATGACAAAACCTGTTCAGCATGCCCCACAAGCTTGAAAAGTGATTTGCTTGGCTGCATAGCAAGGAAATGAAGAAGTATTGTCAAAAGAAAAATAAGCGCAGTTTACTTGGCTGCACATCTAAGCAACAAAAGAGCCCTACAGAGGACATTAGTCATACATTAGCCTATCTTCATTCTGAACAAGCAGACAGAAATTTAGTTAATACTAAATAAATATCTGATTAAATTCCAAAAGAAAATTGTTTACATTAGCAGAATCCCATATTTGGACAGTTTTGTCAAAAGAAGATGTTGCAAATATGGTTGAATTTGGTTTAAAACGAACATCAGTAACTAGAAGAGAATGGCCCTCCGAAGTTTTAACAAAATCAAGGGTTTCCATATTCCATATCAACACCTGCCAGAAGAAAACTGCAATTAGCTCTAGGCTTGTACAAAAAATTGTTTGAACAAAAAGCTGCATTACAACTTAATACCTTCTTTTCATGCCCTGCGCTCGCGAGAAACTTCCCATCTGATGAAAAATGGCAGCTCAAGACTTTGCTTTTGCATGAGTGGAGGCAACTAACCTCTCCAAATGTGAAGCCTACATCAGTGATGACATGTCATTTTATTATGGTTGCTTCAGTAAAACTTTTACCATTATACTGCCACAAGTGCTTCTTCCTGACATGATCTCATATTATTTTCTGTTATGAAAAATCACATGATATATATACATAAACACACGTACATAATCTACACCAAGTTTGGTGGAGAATAACAAGAGAGAAAGATTTCATTGTCAACCCTGATTAAGTGCTACAACCAATATAGTCTTCCCAAGCTGTTTAACTATTTTTCAGCAATATAACATGGTTAGGGGAGAGGGCAGACTGCAGAGGATGGCAAAAACTGGAAAGTTCATAGGCAGCTAAAGGTGGATTGCACCTTTCTATATAGGGTAAATTAACCAGTACAAAATCTTCTATTTCCATTGCATCAGTACCCAAGGAGAACTGAAAATCATTTTTCCATTTATCTTAACAGAATTGTGGGTTACCTTTATGTTCACTTTTATTAGACCTATTAGAACGGCGCCTTAAAATCTTGAAAGGAGTGCTTGTATTATCAACATTATCACCATCATGGGACAGAAAAGAATCAACAGTGTCATCAACAGGTTTATGCTCCTCAGCCTTGATATAATCCTGCATATGAACATTCCATGAAGCAGGCAACAATCGTGATGCAAATAAAAGCAAAAAAGATCGACTCAAAGAAAAAAAAAAGCAAAAAGATCATACAGGAAGTATAGATCAAGAAAATATGTCGGCGTTCTCCCCTAACATGGAATAAATCCCCTTGTATACACAGGTCAATGACAGAGGAAAAGACATCAAAGATTTTCCAGAGTTTTATGACCTACCAATTTCTGATCTGCTGTTGTTGAATTTGTTAATTTCTTTTTCTTTCTACCCGTCTGATCAAAGAAAATATAATTATAAGACGATACCTTACTATACATGCACATAGACGTATACTTTTCCAGGATTTTCAACCAAGATGGAAGAAACATTAGATTAGCTTTCCTTAAGAATTACTTGCATATTACCTGCAGTTGCTGCAGCAAATTATATTGGTTTAGATGTTCTTCTGTTTGGATTGTCATCTGGTTAACCACCAATCAGTCACTAATGAGAAAAGAAACATGACTCGCCCCCCCACGAGAGTGAAAGAGCTTCCAACAAGTGACACCAATAAACACAAGCATAAAAGTTAAAAGTTGCATGCAATTACTACTGTAAGATCTCTTTTTAATTTATGCCCAGAAGGTTATGTCACAGCTTCAACTGACCGGTTCGTTATTCTCAATTATTTCTGGCTTAGGAATTATCAGATTCTGATAATTGAACTTGTCAGAGCTTCCAGGAAAAGCAGGTGTCAGGTTTCTGGGTATAAGTGACAACCCCTTATCTGATTTCTCTGGTTGACAATTCAATATCTGAAATTGTTGCTGATAGTTTGGTGCCTGAAAGAGTAATTTTAAATTATATCCCAAACCAGGTAAGCAAGATCAACTACAGAACTGTTAGTGGAACTTTAAGCACAATTCTATTTACACTTGGCAGGACTTAAACATCATCGGTGTCAAAAAGGACCACTTACATCCAAAGGCCATCCATTCAGTGGTGTAGGATCGATTGATTCATTCAAGCCTGAAAAAATAAAGACCACAGATTTGATATATCTAACATATATATAATTGCAGTGCCAACAAAATAAAGTAAAGCAAGGCTAATGCTGTGTGCATCTCCTGCTTGTCAAAATTAATCAGATATCCATAATTCATCCCATCTTTGAATATACACAAGTAAAAAAAGATCAATTTTCCAGCATGAACTCAAATCAGACAAAGGTGCAAGCCAACCTGCAACAGGAGGCCAAGTTACTGGAAGTTTGCCTTTTTGTGCCCCGTAGGGGGTGGTTGAATTCATAGGAAAGGTACTCCCCAAGTTAATACCTTGATTTTGTTCCTGTAAATTGAAAAAAAAAAAGGATTCTAACATTTAGAGAAATTAACGACAACTACGTGGTTTAGTTAACAAAGTAAATAGTTTAGATTCTACCCTCTTAACTTGATGCTGAGCAAGATTTATCTTTCGTTGAAGAAGGCTGATAAATGAAAAAAATGTGAAAAGAAATGAAACTATCATTTACTGTTGAAGCAAATCATACCATTTACCAATGGTCTAAAGTTTGCTAGTTTCAAATTCAAATGGATCTTAAAATATGTACAAAAAGAGTGAAACACTTAATTCATTAAAAAGCTGAGCATTTCCACGATAAAAATCTCAGTTTTCATAATATGTTTTGTGTTGGTAGAAGGGAAATAAAGAATCCAAAGAAACTACAAACTGTTTGTCAATTATACAAGCCTTTATGTCAATAAACACACACACATTGGCGCGCGCACATACACACACACACAGACACATAAATATTACCTTGAACTGGCTGCCAATGAGTTTGGGAGCCTCGGTCGATTAGTTTCAAGTAATCGGAAACTGGAATCAGAGTATCTGGGAATAGGAACCTGTCGAGCCATTTCCTGATTTATCATCAATTGAGGTGAAAACATTGGACCAAGATTTTGTAATTGATCTTCCATTTTTTCAGCCTGAGATATGGACAATAAGAACATAAGTTTATGAGGTTGCAATTAAAAAACTACAGCACAACATGATCTCAAATTCCACAAACAGTCACAACCTTAGCAGAGGTTTCTGCCTCAGAGCACTCTTGAAGCTTTGTCTGCCTAGTGGAAAATATGTCATAAAATATCGACCACCAATCTTGAAGGAACCCTTGGGGAGAATCAATCGCTGAAACAGAAAATGACCCTGCTCTCCTATCAACTAAGTACACCATATACAGCAAATAATCTCAAAAACATTAAAAAGAAAAAAGAAGAAGAAGCTGAAACTCCTGATTTTTTCATGCATATTAATGCTAAAATTCAGAATAAATCTTGCATATAGAAGAAACAGAACACCCATTTACAAGAACCATTTACAAGAATTTGAGCAATTGATGATTAATCTTTGTCCTTGCAGAAAGATAACAGAAACATAAATGGACATTGATATTGATATTTCACATGTAAGCAATACCAACATGAATGAAAAAGAGAGAGAGAGGACATACCAACTGAATGGTGAGCAATACCGGCCTCTTGTCTAAATAGTTCAGCCGTCTCGTGCATATTCTTCTTCACCAAGTAATCGTGCAAGTAAAGGTCCAGTCTGTGTCCCCCAATTCCAGCAAACACAACTTCAACGAGTAAATAATACTAGTATAATAATTGAAATACAATGAGAACCGTAAAACATAAAATCAAGCAAAAAAAACTTCAAATCATAAAAACCCACGATAATAACAACGCTAAGAAGTAAGAATACCTTGCCTTGAGCAAAAACAAATACAAGAAAAACAACAACTCACATTTTTTGAGCATCCCAATCTTCCTCGCCTACCATGATCACTTAAAAAAACAAAATCCTTCCCTGTCACTGTGAAAAGAAGAAAAAAAGTCAAAGCATGAATGGGTATTGAACTTTTTGAGCACGGAAATAAAGAAACGATGAAAATAAGAGCGCCCAAAACCGAAAGGGGTTTAGAAAATCAAGGAGCTGAATAAGAAGAAAAAGAAACGTATGGGACGGTGAGGAGAGGGTGGATGTTGGATACCCAGAGGTAAGCTAAGTAAGCAGCAAGTGAGCGTGCCATGCAAAAAGCAAAGGAGAATCAAAATTGAATGGATTAAATAGGGCGCTAACAAACAAATTTGGCTTTTTCTATAGAAACCGAGAAAGTCCCTCCTTTTCCCTCCTTATTTTATGTGTGGACCTTGGAGTCTATGACAAGGTCGTGGAGGAAACCGTGTGCTGGAGTGGACCCTTAAACCCTTTCGGCTTTTTGGTCTAACAAAAATTGGTTTTTGATTTTGTTCTTGTTTTCTTCCTACTAATTCTTTTTTGGGTTTCATTCAATTGATAAAACTGAAGCACTGAACTTTTATTTGAAAATCAGTGTATCTTCTTTCCTATGTAATAAAGAGGTTTAAATGGAATTTTGATTTTTTTTTAATTTCTTTCTTTTTTATTGTTTTTATGGTAAAAATAGTCTTCTTAGTGAAGAATAAAGATTTTTGGGGAAATTATTGTCCAGGATCTATGAATCATTTTAATTAGGCAATAAGTGAAAAAAAATATTAAGATTACTAATAACCAATGTAATTGCTTTTCCTTTATTTTCTCAAAAGACTTCAATTTTTCGATCAAGCTTATCTCCATTGTTTTTCTTTTTAAAAAATATCATTATTACCCTATACAAATGGTACAAAAATTAGTTGATTTTTAAGTTATGTAAAATTCAAATTATATAAAAAATATTCTAATATTATTTTCTTTTAAATTTAGAGTTATGGTTTATAGTTTGCAATCTTAAAATATATTATTAAAATAAATGAGATTGTGTAGCCTAAATTTGATATGGTTTATATATCAAATATTTTTTTATAAATATTTCAATCATCATTCATAAAAATGATTTAAAAAAATTATTAGTGAATTCCTACACAAATAAATAGTGATGACTAACAAAGATAATAAATATAAAAACAATGGACTCAATCTAATCTTTTCTACTAACAATTATTATCATAAGTGTTATACATGATTTACTATCATTTATCTATAATATATTTATCATATTATTCAATCACCATTCAAGAGTGATCACGCTGGATTTTTTTTTTTTTTGAATCATAAGAAAGAAGATGTAGGAGCTACATGTTATCACATCGGCTGTTGTGGGATCTACTAGCATCACACTGAAGTAAGGGCTGAAGTGCTATAAGGGCAGTCGCATGAAGCTGAAGCTGGAAAGAGTTCGAGATTGGAGTCTTCGACATCACATCCGCCACCACGTTACAACCACGCGGGATCCAAACTAGCTCAGTATACCAAGCACGATAGCGGAAAGAATTAATAGCACGGACAAGCGGAAGTGAAGGAGCTGTGGAATTCGACATCAAGAGATTGATAGCTTGTTTACAGTCAGTTTGTACATGTAGTCGCTCGATGCCTAAAGACCAAGCAACCTCAAACCCAATGAGAATGCCCTATAACTCAGCCTGCAAAGGAGTAATATACCCGATCAGTTTGGTGTAACCTGTGACCCGTTCTCCCATTGATCCACGAATAACGCCACCAACCGATCCAATTCTCGTTGTAGTGGAGACTGCGACGTCGGTGTTTAAGCAAAACCAACCCTGAGGAGGTGGCTACCAAATGATGGCATCAGTTGAGTCGGTGGTAAGATGTCGAGAACATGCGGCAGGGTTGTGTCCGCAAGCATTGTAGATAGTCGATCGATGTCCCACTGACCATCCACAGTTAGAAAATTCGTAAAGTTGAAGACGGTAGAAGGAGATGCGACCGAGAGTGTCTAGTTCAAAAGAGGGCCTAAGGATGGTACCTAAGTGTCATGCCAAATATTAATGTCACGGCCATTACCAAGGAGACAATGAATATTCCGAAGGATCGAGTCCCAAGCATTAGAAATCCCTCGCCATAGGGGAGTGCAGTTTGTACAGGAAATGGAAGTGGGGCACAAGCTGGTGATTTTATATTTTTCACGTAAGGCGCGAACCCATAAATCATGAGGGCGACTAATCAAGAACCATGCAAGCTTAGACATGTACGCTGAGTTTCATTCATGAGATCTAGGAACACTGAGACCACCACAGCGTATGGGTTGAGTGACCACTTCCTAATTTACAAGAGAGATTCGCGTAGCACTCGTCGACGATCCCCATATAAATTCGCGAACTAATTTATCAATACTCTCGCATACACCAACGGGAAGGATGGCAATTTGCATAAAATACGCCGAAATTGCCGCAAGCACGGACTTAGCAAGGTTGATCCTACCCGCCAAAGAAAGACAGCGTGCTGCCTATCCATTAAGCTTAGAATGAATGCGATCAAGAATGAAATCAAAGTCAACATTTCGCATTCGCTCATGTCGAACAGGGACTCCTAGATATGTGCCAAGAGACAAAGTTTTCTAAAAACCAATGGCCGTGCAGATTTCATCTTGAAGACTCGGATCTGTATTTGGGGAGAAGTAAATTTGAGATTTACGGACACTCACTTTGTGCCCTGAACATCATTCAAACTCCTTCAGGACATCAGAGATAACTTGTGCTTGAGTAATATCAGCCTTGGCATATAAGATAAGGTCGTCGGAAAAAACAAGTGCGACAAAGGAACACCAGAACGGGCCATGCAAAAAGGTTTCCATGCGCCAGAATCAACGGATTGACGGATGGCTTGTCCTAATCTTTCCATGGTTAAAACAAATAGGAAGGGCGAAAGACGACCGCCTTGTCGAACCATACGCTCTGAAGAGAAAGGCGAAGACGGGGAACCATTCCACTAAACTTGGGTAGTTGCAGAGGTAACACAATGCATAATGATTCGAATTAGGCCTGGAGGAAAACCAGCGTCTTCAAGAGTATTTTGCAGAAAATCCCAACGAACCTTATCAAAAGCTTTCTCTAGATCGATTTTCAAAGTCATCCACCCTTGCTTTATTTTCTTTACCCGCATAGAATGTATGATTTCCTGATTCATGATAACATTATCGTTGATTGAACGACCTGAAATAAATCCAGTTTGTGCAGGATGTATTAGGCAAGGCATAACTGATTTCATCCGTCGAACTATAATCTTCGTAAGCAATTTATAGATGACGGAGCAAACGCCAATTGGACGGAAATTCGTGAAGGTTTGTGGGACATCGTGCTTCGGAACAAGAATAAGCAATAGTTCGATTCAAAGAGGGTTCAAGAGTGCCACCTTGGAAGACATGCTGAATAGTGCGGCAAACATCACTACCAACTACGTGCCAATTCTTTTGAAAGAATTCCGCATGTAATCCATCCGGCCTAGGTGCTTTGAGAGGTGTCATTTCCCGTAATGACTCAAGGATCTCCTCATCCGACAGTGTTGCACAAAGGGGAGTCATAACGGAATGCTCAATGGGAGGAAACATACCCGAAACACTGTATGATCCACATGGAGGCGTATCAACAGCATGGAGATTCTTGAAGAAACGAACAGCCTCATCACAAAGGACTGCCTCATCATCACACCAAGTCCCATCGGAGAGTTGCAAAGTTCGTATCCTATTACGAGTTTTACGCTGGCGAGCTATGCGATGAAAATAGGCAGTGTTGCGATCCCCCGAAGCTATCCATTCTGAACGCGACTTTTGTTGCCAAAGCAGTTCCTCCTGATCAAGTAAGGATTCAAGCTCAAGACGAAGATCATGTTCAAGGGAAACGAGAAAACCAGAATGATGTCGTTCAAGTGCCTTCTGTGCACCCCTTAAACGCGCCATGATAGACCGCTTCTTGGCCCCAATGTACCCGAAAACCGTTGCATTCCAAACTTCAGCTGCAGAGGTGAATCGTGAAATGGTTTCAGCCAGGGACTCAGAAGATTGCCAGTTATCCGACACCATTCGATCAAAGTCAGCATGATACCGCCAACTAGTAAAATAACGAAAATGGTGAGGTGCAGTTGATTTGCGGACATGCCCAGTTTGAAGGAAGAGAGGTCTATGATCAGTGCCATAACCCATTTTTGAACCTAATCCAAAAATTAAGGTCCATTTTTTTATTAAACCAATAACTCATACAATACCCATAAACCCATTACAATAATATTACCCAATATACAAACCCATTACCCATTTACAATCCAAAAAAACCATCAGACCCAATTACACTAAAAAAAGACTAAACTATCTTTAACCCTAAAAAATATATAAACCCTAATAATCTAACCCTCTGTCCAGCCACATTGTGCGACCGCCCAAAATCTGCTCCACTGCCCTGTAGAAGAATAAATGTGAGATATTTTAGATATATTATAAAAATAAGTTATAAAAACCCGAATGAAATCGAATGTAAGTACCACAGATTCGAAATAATAATAATAAAAAAAATAAAAAAAGAAAAAGAAAAATGCATGGCGTCCACCTCACCCCTAATTGCCTGTAAAAGGCCGAGGGGAGGCAAGCCATGGGCACAAAAATGTCACGGAAAATGGCATAAGAAAGCCATTTTAAAATGGCGCGAGGGTAGCGCCCTTTCGAATCTTTGAGAGCGGTGCTCTCACGAGGAATTTTTATTTTCCCGATGGTTCGATCAATCATTCGATCGAGATCCTGTTGAAATTTGTTCGGGTCATTTTTTTGGCTAGATGATGCGAAGATTCTGCTAGGGGTCAGTTGAAGTTCTTCATTCTAGCTTCTAGTAAGGTAAATTTTGATCTTTATCTTTGTATTTATTTTGGCTTAAATATAGGGTAATATATATTGACATATTTTTGTAATAAATATGTTCAGCATGTCATGTTTGTATATTTGAATTATTTACAATGTTCTTTTAATTATCGGTATGCTCTTATATTTTGTATGCCATGTTTATATATTTTAAGTGGTATGAATTATTTACATGAATAAAATATATTTGATTCTAAATTATAATTTCCAAAATAGATTTTCCTTTTGATTTCTCTTTTGTATGTATTTTTAAAATATTAAATTCGGTTTAATAATAAGGGAATATTTTCTAATTTATTTCGGGAACTGACTAAGAAGTGGTATCTTGACTCATTCAAGTGTCATCTTTCTCGGTTTTTGTAAATAAGGAAATATTCTCCTTAGACCGTTTTTTGGGATTAAATTTTAAATTAAAATTAAAATTTTTGATTTCTTGAAAAGACAACACCAAATCAACGTGGTACCAATTTTGGGCGTTGTGAGGTGTTAATCATTCCCCACGCGTAATTGACTCCCGAACCCAAACGTTATAGAATCTCTGATTGATTTTTACGGTGTATGGCCTACCAAAATGGCCGGTGGAGACTCCATCCCCTATTTCCACAAAAAAAAAACCCTTATTATAATTAGAACTCATACGGAATAATGCAACACGGTTGTCTCAGGAAAACATTCATCCCATTTCTCATTGCAAATTATCCGGTCAAGACGAGCATAGGTTGAACCACGTGACCAAGTAAAATGTGGACCTTGAAAGCCAAGATCGTGTAAGCCACAGTTAAACATGAAATCCTAGAAAAGACGGCTAGCTTGTGTAGAACCTGTGCCACCCTTCTTTTCCGAGGCATCTAATGTGGCGTTACAGTCGCCCATAAGTAGCCAAGGACAATGAACCGACGAAGCAAGATGATGGAGATGCGGCCAAAGAGCCTTGCGGTTCGAAGCTATTGGGCTAGCATAGACTAAAGTAAGTAGAAAATAATTTCCAATGTGCCGACAAGTGACTTCACAATGTAAGAATTGGAAATGATGAAGAAGAATAGTTACATGAATCGAGTCACGCCAACAGAGCCATATCCCGCCAGAAAAACCAAGTGCTTCAATTCGATGAGAGAAAGGGAAACCCAAAGAACCAACAACAGAATCTGCTCGTGTTCCACTGATATGTGGCTCAACAATGCCAAGAATGTCCAACTTATAATCACAAAGATATTGTCTAGCGGCTGTCAAAAATTTAGGATGCCCACAGCCTTGGGCGTTCCAACATAGAGCTTTAATATTCATGGGTAATAAAAAAATACAGAGGAGCTGTTGAGAAATTAAACCTGCATTGGGGCCGCAGGATCAACATTAGTTGTTTGTCACGGGCCGCGAGCCAAGGTCCAAGTCATTGGCACCACAGGGTGCACACCAGGGTTCCCAAGAGGTTCTGATAGAGATTTTGGGCCCAAAGAGACCACCAGACTTAGCCCGATCCGTGGGAGATTCTAGAAGGCTTATCCATCCACTTTGACCTATGTAAACTTGCCTTGTATACATAGGATTTGTTACCATAAATAGAAGGGAATATTCCTAGGATTGTACCATTGTGGTTGGTGGGCTTCGATCATAACCGTCGATGTAAATTTGTATAAATCGTCAGATTAGGGGGAACTCAACTATAAATAGAGGCATTCCCCTTCTCATTTCATGTATCCAAGTTTCCAAGGAATAAAGGCATTTACTCTAAATCCTCCGAGTGTTCTTGTGTTTGTCGGTGCTTGGGAAGTTTGATCTTTCGAGAGGGTTGAAAAGGCTTACTTAGGCGTTTGTCTTGAGTAACATCGCCTAAGGTCGCACGGTGGGTTGATTGGAACTCTAGCCACATGACAGTTGGTATCAGAGCCTTGTTCGAGTGTCGTAAGCTAGTTCGAGGCACGAAGCATCGAGTTGAGATGGGACCAAAGAAGGGAGAGAATGTTGCTGTGAGCCCGAAGGGTGTGGAGACCCTGGCTAACAAAAGAAGTCAAGAAAACTCGATGGATAAGTTGTCAGCGCTCGAGGAGAGGGTCACCAGGCTTGAGGGATCTGTGAAGGATTATGTAGAGCGACTTGACGTAGTGGATACACAGCTCGAGGATCTGGATGACCAGGGTGATTAGTCAGAGGGAAAGAGAGATGCTCTCGAAGCCATGCTGAAGGCCTTGAGGGTGGAAATGGTGGATCTGAAAGCGGAAGTGATGGTTTATCAGGCTGCCATGTGGAACGGTGTGTTAACCACGACAACACCTAGACCAATGAAGGACATTCTGAATCCAAAAGAGTTCAAGGGGAACCGGTCAGCAAAAGATGTTGAGAACTTCTTTTTGTACATGTAGCAGTACTTCCAGGCAATGAGCATCACAGATGATGCCGAGAAGGTAAATACGACTGTTGTTTACTTGACTGACGTTGCTTTGTTATGGTGGCGACGTAGGTGCCTTGATGAGAATAGTGGGGGCACGGGCGTTGGAACCTGGGAGGAGTTCCAAGCGGAGCTCAAGCAATAGTTTTGCCAGAGTAACACGGAGAAAGAAGCCGGGACCAAGTTTATGAGGCTTCGATACAAGGGATCCATTGCGGATTACATTCAGGAGTTTAGTGAGCTACAACTCCTTATCATCGGCTTGTGTGAGAAGGATGAGCTTTTCACGTTTATGGATGGACTGAAGCCATGGGCCAGGACCGAGTTAGAGCGGAGGGATGTACAAAAACTTTCTAAAGCCCTAGCCATTGCCGAGTCCTTGACCGACTATAGTGCTTACAAGTCCATGGAGTCCAAGTCTTCCAAGCCCCGTGGCAATGGGCATTGGTGGGAGAGACGAGGACGAGTTCAGAGATAGCAGCGATGATGGCAATGAGAGGCCATCGACCAAGCCCAACCAGTATGTGAAACCAGATGACCGGAAGGATCGAGGATCCATAAGGTGCTACCATTGTGATGGTCCACACGTAGTGAAAGACTGTCCCAAGAAGATGAGCCGTCTCGATATCATTGTCCATGAGGAGGACGATTCAGATGGAGAACCCGGTAGAGTTGGTGCAATCGCCAACGTCAATAGAGGGAAGCTGAGGGTAGAAAAAGTACATCGAAAGTGTTACCGATGTAAGGGGCTGCATTTAGCACGAGAGTGCCTGGATCGAGTCAAGAAGTCCAAGGAGGACGAGCCTGAGAGTGATGAGGCTGCGAAGCTTGGCTCGATGATCTTGAATTTTGTCAAGGCGAGGAAGGGCCAGAAGCAGAAAGGGTTGATGTTTATCAACATCAACATGGCAGGGCGATCGATGAGTGCTTTGGTGGACACCGGGGCAAGCGACCTGTTCATGTCTAAGAAGGATATTGAGAAGCTTGGTCTTAAAGTTGTGGATTCAACTGGTAAGATCAAGGCTGTGAATTCAAGGGAAGTTCCAGTTGTGGGAACAATGCGGAAGATTGAGTTGCAGATTGGGGATTGGAAGACCAAGAAGGATTTCAAGGTAATCGAGTTAGATGACTTTGATTTTATTTTGGGACTAAACTTCCTTGACATTATTGAAGCTCTCATCATTCTGTTTGCCGACGTCGTGTGCATCTTGGATCTTAGACAACGGTGCATTGTGCCTGTGTGTCGAGACAATGGGCGAGGAACCAAGAAGCTAACAGCCATTCAGCTTGTTGAAGATGCTCCAAGCCAAGGAGACATCGAGTTGGAGGTGACAGTTGGGGACACTACCTTGGATGGGCGAAAGTTGCCCGAGGCAATTGGCGTGAAGGTCGTCGATAAGCCACCCATGAGCGAGGTGGTCGAGGTATCGAACTTCAATGGGAGATAAGTGTCGATGGATTTTGCATTGTTGAGGAGCAGTGGGGCGTCAAACTTCAGGGATGAAGGATTGATGTGTAGAGTAAATGCCGAGAAAATGAGTGAGGTACATCTTGAACACAGTAATAGTATTTTACAGTTTGATTTGCCGGATTTGTTGGGTGTAGGGCGCAAAAAACCTAACCCATCAGATGGAGTTGCCAAGACTTGGTGCGGGCCGAAGCAGCCTTTCAGAGTTCTGAGGGTTCGTTCGGTGTTCAACGTGAAGGCGTCCAAGTTTGTGCACAAGGATCGAGAGAGTCCAGATCGAGGCAAGTCAGAACTGGTAGGAAAGAGTTCTTATGATCAAGATGTGCCTGGGACGGGTAATTTTGCATAGCGGTGCAAGCCAAGGCGAGCAGTCCTTATAGGGGGACAACCGAATCAAAGTTTGGTGCTCTTTATGGGGAAAGCGGTCCTTATGGGGGGACAATCAAGCCAGATTCCTAGTTGAGAGCAAGCCAAGTTTGGTGGGGGAGATTGTCACGGGCCACGAGCCAAGGTCTGAGTCATTGGCGCCACAGGGTGCACACCAGGGTTCCCAAGAGGTTTTGATAGAGATTTTGGGCCCAAAGAGACCACCAGACTTAGCCCGATCCGTGGGAGATTCTAGAAGGCTTATCCATCCACTTTGACCTATGTAAACTTGCCTTGTATACATAGGATTTGTTACCATAAATAGAAGGGAATATTCCCAGGATTGTACCATTGTGGTTGGTGGGCTTCGATCATGGCCGTCGATGTAAATTTGTATAGATCGTCAGATTAGGGGGAACTCAACTATAAATAGAGGCCTTCCCCTCCTCATTTCATGTATCCAAATTTCCAAGGATTTACTCTAAATCCTCTGAGTGTTCTTGTGTTCTTTTCTTTGTTCTTGAGCGTTCTTTTGAAGTTCTTCTTTGTTCATCTCATTTGATCCGATTCCGCGTAGAATGCCTTGCGTTTGTCGGTGCTTGGGAAGTTTGATCTTCCAAGAGGGTTGAAAAGGCTTACTTAGGCGTTTGTCTTGAGTCACATCGCCTAAGGCCGCACGGTGGGCTGGTTGGAACTCTAGCTACGTGACATGTTTCACTAGCTGTCGAATGATCACGAACATAGTGCACAACAGCAGTCGGGTTAATTGCGTAAGGGTCAAGCTTCCATGAGACTCAGGGTCATCAGGAGGCTCGTGAGGCTGCTTAAAAGAAGCAACGCGCAAATGTCTTGCGCTAGCAATGTTCAGATCAGCATTTTCACTGACCATAATCGCAGTGTGCCTATTTTTGTCAACTTTTGCGGACACACGTTCAGGGGGAGAGTGCGATTGGAGCCATTGAGAGTAGTTTTTTTAAATGGGGAGGTAGCGATCTTTAGAGTAGATGCAACAGCATGTTGCTGCACTTTTAGCGGTTTCTTAACAGAAATATTTGCACGGGCTTTAGGCACACGATAATCCACAACAGTCTTCTCTTTCCCTCGAGAGGTGGCCAAAATAAAAGGAGCCGAAGGGTTCATTGGTGTATCTATAGTGAGAGTATCTTGAATAATTGGTGCATCAGACGGGATATCCAAATCATTGGTGTTTACAGTAGTTTCATCTTCAAAGATGGTGTTAAAACGAGACCCTGATGCAAAACCATCTTTTGCGCCAGAACTACTTCTAGGGTCCTTTCGCAGAGATATACATTGTCGACACTCAACTAACATCCAAGGGCCAAATAGGGCTGATTCAGGCGCATACATAGTTGGTTTCGGGGGTACCACAAACTCACTATTCATCTCGCCTAAGGGATTAAGCACCGATGGACAGATATCCTGGGCGTGGCCATACTTGCCGCACTCAAAGCATATAGTTGGCAAAGATTCATATTCAACTACCTGTAAACGGCCATTTATTAACAATTTCGACACAAGGGGCTCCCAAAGATCAAGGGTGATCGTCATTCATGCAAGCCGCCCACGACGTCCATGTTCAATTTGATAATCAAGTTTAACAACTTGACCAAGACTCTTTCCAATCTCAGTGATGATACTAGGTATGTAAAGCAACACCGGCAAGCCCGGCAAATGAATCCACGCAATAATTCGGCTGGGATGAGGTTGAGAGGTAGAAAAGTCAATAGGCCATGGTTCAACGACCAGGTAATGCCCGAAGATAACCCAAGGACCACCAGCAATAGCCTCAAAAAAATCAGCATTGGAACGAAACGTGACTAAGAAGTAGTCATTTTCGATATCCATAAGGCAGAAGGCTTGTTTCGGTTTCCATAAATCATTCAATCGGGTTCGAAGAATGTTGTAACCAAATTTGCGACCAATGAGCTTCACTACGACTGTGTGATCCAAACTCTTAGCAGCCAAGTTCTGGACTCGCTCTGAGAAATCCATTGCAATAACACTATCGACTATCGAACGGACGACATCGCCCTTAACAATTTCAAGATCGTCATCATCTGGGACCTCATCCTCAGTAGCAGGCGAGGAGGTTTGATTTCCCATGAGGGAATCTTTGTAAGAGAGTGGTGGCGGCACCAGTGTCAGATCAATAGTATGGATATAAGAACCACTCTCAGGCTGATCCGATTTTTGGATCTCTTCCATCTCGGTAGGCGGTTGACTATTCTGATCAGCATCCTGGCCAGTGTCTGGCGGGTCATCCCCAACACAGCTGGGTTTCTTCACAGTACGTTTGGCAGTGGGATCAAAATAGTTAACAGTTGTGCGCTTTGTGTTGTGGCCATCCCCTCACATGGTGTTACAACCGAGTTCCGGGGCCACAACCGAGTCACTTCTACCATGCCCCATTTTCAAGCACATCAATGTTTTAGGAAGAAGAGTCTTTGTTTTCAATTATTTCTTTAGTTAGGAAAAAGTGTCCTCGTTTCAAACAATAGAATGTTTACTCGGGTCATTTCTATTATGTTTTTTTCGCATATATGTAGGGGGTGGACAAGTCGGCAGAGTTTGGGCTGATCCCTTTGGTAAAGGTATATGTATCCTACACACCATCGAGGCGGCCCCTACCGCCCAAGTCGATGGTGTGGGTGAGTTTTCTAATGTAACCGATGTTTCTTTTTTTTATAATAAAATAAAAACCGTTTTTTTTCCTACGGGAAGCGTGGGTCGATTGTGTGCATCCGCTTATGCCCTACGGTTTCGCCAATGGCTTGAAGAATGGTTTTGTGGCGCGAGACTAATGTGTTGCTTGCTTATTTTGAGCAGATCAATCGAGGGAAAAGGCTGACTTGATCGGGAAGAGTCCTTTTCAAGTGCCGCACGGCTTAGCGACGAAAGTGAACTAAAGGCTAAGGCCGTGACACGTGGTATCCGAGCAAGGTTGTAGCACTCAATTTCGGGTGGTGTTGCTGTTCATCGCGGTGAAAAGCACAGAGGTGCGTAATCAATAGCACAAAGGTGCTTTTTAATTGTGGCACAGTGGTGCTCAATTTTTTTATTCAAGCACAACGGTGCTTTCTTGTTACTAGTGCACAGCGGTGCCTAGTTTTATTGGGAAAGCTGCGGTGGTGCTTATTCCTCTTGATGCACAGTGGTGCTCTCTTGCTTCTTGTGTGCAGTGGTGGTGCCGAGCTTTTTTTGAGTGGGAAAGCACGGTGGTGCTTACTCCCTCTTGAAGCACTGAGTGGTCTTTGAGTTATTAATAGGCATTGTGGTGCTTATTATTCTTCTGTGCAGGAACTAGTGTGGTGGGAGTCAACCCAAGGATGGTGACTACGCGTAAGAATCGAGGGCCAAGAGCCGTCCCGAGAACGAGGTGCCCGGTGGCGCGGTACTTCGGCGCAACATGGCGCTAGAGTGCTGCACAAGGGGGTAGGACCATAGACCCCGATAGGTATGAGGAGCTAGAAGTCGCGGTGGCGGCCCCGAGGGCTCATGTGGTGACCAGTGGAACGAGTTCGAGCAATTGAAGTTTTCATCAGGAGTTGGCTCACATGGTGAAACACCTCACTGATGAGACAAAGGAGGCAATGAGTACTCTGAAGTTTGAGATAGAGGAGCTTAAGGCTCAAATTAATTTGATTGAAGTGGCTGTGGGAAATTCAGTGACCATGGAAAGGGGCCAGAGGAATAGGGTCCCAGAGCCTCAGTATGAGGGGAACAGGGGATGCCAAAGAGCTTGAAAATTTCCTATTTGATATTGAACAATACTTTTGGGCTACTCGCACCTCTATAGAAGAAGACAAGGTCTCGATGGCTTCTATGTACTTGTCAGGGGATGCCAAATTGTGGTGGAGGTCCAAGTTCACAAATGGCGTGTGTTCCATTAAAAGTTGGGACGAGTTGAAACAAGAATTAATAGCTACCTTCTTTCCAGAGAATGTGGAGTATAATGCTCGGAAGAAGTTGAGGGATTTGACCCATACGGGGACTATTCGTGATTATGTGAGAGAGTTTGCGACATTGATGCTGGATATTAAGGACATGTCGGAGAAAGACAAGATGTTTGCTTTCCTTGAGGGCCTAAAGCCATGGGCTAGAACCGAGATTCAAAGACAACGAGTGCGAGGATGTAGTCATTTGCCATGGCATACGCCGAGCGGCTTAACGATTACAATGATGGCTCAAACAAACGCAAGGCCCCAACTAGTGGGAGCAATAACCATGCAGGTAATGGGAGTAAGATGGCTAGATGGGAGAGGCCGATAACTTGGGGAGCCGGGAGAGGACTTCCAAACAAGGAGCCTGTGCGAAGAAGGGGGAATGGTGGCTTTACGCCGAGGAATGGGCCAAATAGGCTACCCCTAGCATGCTTTCTTGTGTAAGGGCCTCATCGCGTGGTGAGTGCCCACATAGGGGTGCATTAAGTGCTTTGGAACTTTCACGGCCCGAGGACACACTCCTAACCCACCTACAGAGAATAGTGAGACCGATCTGGCCGGGATTGGGTCTATTCGCTTTTTCGAGTGCATTACAATCGCAATTGGACAACATAAAGAAAGAACCGGAAAGGGCTTGATGTACGTGGACTTGGTGATAAATGGGAAGGCGACTAGGGCTCTTGTTGACACGGGAGCAACAGATACTTTTATCTCACCCGAGGAAGTCAAGAGATGCGGTTTAACAATTACTAGAGATGTGTGATGATGAAAGCGATTAATTCTGCTGCCGCCTTGAAATTTGTGGAAGTGTTAAGAGGGTGAAGGCCAAGCTTGGGTCTTGGGAGGAAGCGTGGATCTCACTTTGTTTCCCCTATGGACGATTTTGATGTTGTGTTGGGACTGGATTTTATGACAAAGCCCGAGCCATCCCCGTCCCCTACTGCGAGCTGCCTATTATTTCTAGGGATTGCCCGGGGTGGTACCCGCTACCATTCTACCAAGAAGCGGAAAGATGTTGTCGACAATACAATTTAAGAAAGGGGTGAAGAAGGGGGAACCTTCTTTTGTCATATTGCCTATCCTACATGGGGAGTCAACCTTTGAAGGGGTACCAAATGGGATTTTGAGAGTGTTGGAGGACTATAAAGATGTCATGCGGATCGGTTGCGAAGGGCTCCCTCCTCGAAGGACGGTGGATCATGAGATTGAACTGGTCCCCGGTGCCAAACCTCTGCGAGATGCCCGCACCGTATGTCCCCTCCGAATTAGATGAATTGAAACAACTCGATGAACTGTTAAAAAGTCGGGTTTATTCGACCGTCTAAAGCGCCATTTGGGCGCCCGTGTTGTTCGGAAGAAACATGATGGGAGCACGAGATTGTGTGTGGACTATAGAGCCACGAACAAAGTGACTGTCCGGAACAAGTATCCCATCCCCTTAGTTGCGGACTTGTTCGACCAGCTAAGTGGCGCGAAATATTTTACAAAGCTGGATCTTCGATCGGGGTATCATCGGTAAGAGTGGCGAGGGAGATGAACCAAGACAACTTGTGTTACTCGATATGGGGCATTTGAGTTTCTTGTGATGCCATTTGGACTAACCAATGCGCGCTGCAACCTTTTGCACCCTGATGAACCGAGTGTTCCATGATTTTTACGGACAAGTTTGTGGTGATATACTTGGATGATATAATGGTATATAGTTCCTCTTTGTGAGATCATGAAAACCATTTGCGGTTAGTGTTGCGAGAGACTCGAGAGATAATCAGCTATTTGTTAAAAGGAGAAATGTGCTTTCGCCCAAACTCAAATTAAGTTCCTAGGACACCTCGTTGGCGAGAGACATGTTCGAATGGATGAGGAAAAAGTGAAGGCAATCCAAGAATGGCCGACTCAAAGAGTGTTAGTGAGCTCAGATCATTCTTGGGATTAGCTAACTATTATAGACGGTTTTGTCGAAGGCTACTCTCGGAGGACAGCTATACTTACCAATTTGTTAAAGAAAGGTGAGAAGTGGGCCTGGTCTAAAAAGTGTCAAGATGCTTTTGAGGAAATAAAAACTGTTGTGATGAACGACCCGATCCTAGTATTACGGACATTGAGAAACCAATGGAAGTTGAAACGATACATCCGACTTTGCCATAGGGGAGTACTCATGCAGGTGGTCACCCTGTGGCCTTTGAGAGTCGGAAGTTGAGTGGTGCCGAGACGAGATATGCGACTCGGAAAAGGAACTTCTATTTGTGATCCATTGTCTCGGGGCTTGGAGGCATTATTTGTTGGGCTCAAAGTTTGTTGTTAAAACAGACAACACGGCTGCTAGTCATATCCTAACACAACCAAAACTATCAGCAAGGCAAGCAAGATGGCAAGAGCGCTTAGCGGAGTTTGATTTTAGTTTTGAGCATAAAGTCGGGAAGAAGAATCAGGTAGCTGATGCGTTGAGTCGAAGGGCCGATCCGCAACCCTTAGATTAATTGCTCCTATGTCAGCTAGTAGGGTGACGAATGACATTCGGGAACTCATAATGGAGAATATGGGAAAGGATCCGCAGATGATGGCAATATTGAGGATGGTGGAAAGTGGCCAATCAAAGACCTTTTGGGTAGAGAATGGGATCCTAATGACGAAAGGTCCGCGTATGTATGTCCCGAGAGCAGGAGAACTTAGACAGAAACTACTACGCGAATGCCATGACACTCCCTGGGCAGGTCACCAAGGTTGGCGGCGTACTCTGGCCCTATTGGAACAAGGATATTATTGGCCGCACATGCGACAGGATATTATGGACTATACCAAGACTTGCCTTATTTGCCAGCAAGACAAAGTGGATCGACAAAAGACTGCAGGATTGTTGGAGCCATTGTCAGTGCCAGCACGACCTTGGGAGAGCATTTCACTCGACTTCATAGTGAACTTGCCTCGGGTTGGGGATCTTGGAGCTGCCATTGTGGTGGTGGATCGGTTCTCAAAATATGCTACATTTATCCCTGCCCCCAAATATTGTTCGGCGGAGGAGACAGCTCGATTAGTCTTTAAACATGTTGTAAAGTATTGGGGTGTCCCACAAGATATCGTTAGTGACAGGGATGGTCGGTTCACTGGAAATTTCTGGAGAGAGTTATTCAAGATGTTGGGATCCAAACTGAATTTGTCGTCAAGTTATCATCCCCAGACGGATGGGCAGACGGAGCGCTTTAATGGGTTGTTAGAAGAGTACTTAAGGCATTTTATCCAGGCCAACCAGAAAAATTGGCCTTCTTTGTTGGATGTGGCACAACTTTGTTTTAATTCACAAAAGAGTTCTGCTACTAATAAAAGCCCCTTTGAAATTGTGACAGGTCAGCAGCCGCGGCTTCCACACACCAGTATAGAGTCATACAAAGGAAAGTGTCCCCGAGCTTTTAATTTCTCAAAGGAATGGCGCCAAAATACAGAGATTGCTCGGGCTTATCTAGTGAAAGCTGCAAAACATATGAAGAAGTGGGCAGATCGTGGCCGAAGGGACCAGCAGTTCAAAGTTGGCGATCTAGTGCTTGTGAAGCTAATGGCAGAACAGTTGCGGTTCTTACGGAATAGAGATCGGCGATTGGTGCGAAAGTATGAAGGACCAAGACCGAGGTGTGGCCAAAGTTGGAAATAACTCATACAAGATCAAGCCGCCCTCATGGATGAAAGTTCACCCCTGTGTTCCATGTGAGCAATTTGAAGGCTTTTCATGCGAGCCCCTCGGATATTAGCCGAGGAGAGAGTGATCGGGGCCCCATCTGTACCAAACCCCCATCGAACGTCGAGTTGAGGAGATCCTTGCTGATAGGTTTGTTACGGTGTCCAAGAAGAAGCCTGTTCGTGAGTACACGGTCAGTGGGAAGGTCTCGGAGCCGAAGAGACAAGTTGGGAGAGAGATCATGACTTAAAGGCGTTCAAGCAGAAAAATCGAGGAGTTCTGGCAGCTCAATCAACGAGGGCGTCGACAAGTTAGGTGGGGAGGATGTTGTGGCCATCCCTCACATGGTGTTACAACCGAGTTAGGGCCCTAACCGAGTCACTTCTACCATGCCCCATTTTCAAGCACATCAATGTTTTAGGAAGAAGAGTCTTTGTTTTCAATTATTTCTTTAGTTAGGAAAAAGTGTCCTCGTTTCAAACAATAGAATGTTTACTCGGGTCATTTCTATTATGTTTTTTTCGCATATATGTAGGGGGTGGACAAATCGGCGAGTTTGGGCTGATCCTTTGGTAAAGGTATGTATCCTACACACCATCGAGGCGGCCCCTACCGCCCAAGTCGATGGTGTGGGTGAGTTTTCTAATGTAACCGATGTTTCTTTTTTTTTATAATAAAATAAAAACCGTTCTTTTTTCCTACGGGGAAGTCTGGGGTTGACTGTGTGCATCCGCTATGCCCTACAGTTTTCGCCAATGGCTTGAAGAATGGTTTTGTGGCGCGAGACTAATGTGTTGCTTGCTTATTTTGAGCAGATCAATCGAGAGAAAAGGCTGACTTGATCGGGAAGAGTCCTTTTCAAGTGCCGCACGGCTTAGCGACCGAGTGAACTAAAGGCTAAGGCCGTGACACTTTGCACCTGACTCGCTAGGGTTCACAGTCATTGGTGCTTAAAATTTTTAGAATTATTAATTTTTTAGGTAAAAAAAGGAAAAACAAAGACGATATTATCAAGACTTTATTAGAAATTCTTTAAAATTAAATGGAGAAAAAGACACGCTGAATTATTAATTGGTTACGAAATAGTATTATTTGCTTTTATGCATTTCTAATATTTTATCTATACTACAGCAATTTTTATATTTATACTTTTATTATTTATTAATAGATTGTTTTTTTACAATCGTTATCACAGAATTGGCTATTATGTTGTCAATCATTTAATTTTGTCTTACATAATATTATTTATTAGTATTTTTATTCTAATGAATAAATTCAATCTAAAACATTGGTTTTGGTTGTAGACTTAATAGTGGGTTATCTATTAAGGTGATTTTGATAAATTAAAAATTAAAATTTTTAAATATTATAAATTTAAGTGTTGAATTAAATTTAAATATATTATGTTTTAAAAAATTTTAAAACATATTGTAGCGACCTTTTTTCTTTCTTTTTGAAAAAAAAAAAGAAATTTGTTGCGTTAAGGGTATTTGTTTAGAAAAGAAGTCGGCTACTAATTACCTCCTAAATCACTAATGAATTTTTTTTGGAAGATTAGAGATTTCTTTTAAAAACTTTAAAATTTTGAAAACGATGAAAACTTGGAGTCGCCACCAGCCATTTAGGTAAGGTAGTCCGGACACCATAAGAAACCAGAGATTCATCGTGAAAGGGTCCGAGAGTTGGTTAAGCGCGGGGAAGGATGAGCACCCCCGTCACTCCCGGAACTCGGTACCAAAACATTTGTTGCTCTTAAAAGGATGAAAATTATTGAAATTTAAATTGAATTTAATTCGGAGTTCTTAGATGAAAATTAACCTTGATTGCATGGGCTTTATCGAATCGATGGATTCAAATTAATTAGACATTTAATTAATAAGGTTGACGATATGTTGGACCATAGATTAAACCGATATCGAATAAGCCCGACTGTTGTGTTAATTTATGGTTCGACTTCCGTACGTCACCTTTATGCACGATGCAGACATTTAAGTATGTTGTGATGATCTTGTTAGCTTTTAATCCATTTACCTCGGGATGGTAAGGATTAATCCGAATATTTGGTCAACATCCTTTAAGCTCGGACTGTTACGACACAAATATTAGAATTAATAAATACCTCCCCTTTTATGATTTAGATTGATTAGATATGCAATTAAGATTAAAGATTATATGGATGTCAATTAAAGTATGATAATCAAGGGCATGAATGTAAGCATTCAAAAGGAAAGCCCAATTTAATATATATAGCACAGAGAGATTAAAAAACACCAATTTATGGTGACTAAATTGTAATTTAATGCTAAGTTAAACTTAAAATTGATTTTCCCCTAAAGTAATCAAGAAATGTTCAATTAATTTAATGAATTTAACACTTACCCCAATAAGCCAATGATAAATTTAAATTCATTAGATTAATAAGAACTCTACTCTAACTAAGGCTCTAAAAAACCAAGGACTAATTTAATTATAGGATCGTGCCCCTATAAGACGAGCACACGATCTAGATTAATTGAGATAATTTACTTAATTTAGACAAAAACCCAAAAGGACCAAAGCAAGGCCTAAGGCCCGAATTATTATTATGTAATGAAGGCCCAAAAGATTTAAGATACATTATGTATTAAAATAATATAACATATTAAAAAATTTATTATTTAAAAATATACATTGAAATACATTATGTATTAAAGTTATATAATATACATATAAAAACCCTATTATTTAAATATATGTATTATTTATTTTACAAAATTCTTCTATATACTTTAAACCATATTATACACTACATATACATATTTCATTTTCACATAACATTATTATATACTTCAAAAACTATATATTTTATGTGTTATCTTCAAAATTATACTATATACCTTAAAAACTATATATTATATCCAAAACATATATGTGTTATTTTATAAGATTATACTATACTTTGAAAAAATATATATTATATTTTACAAAATTCTATCTTATTCTTTAAAACCATTATATTGAAAGTATCTATTATATAAATATATATATATATATATTTCCTTTCTAAAAAAAACTACTATATACTAAAAATATATATTATATATTAAAACATTTATATTTTTTACAAATTCTTATTTTATTCTAAAGCGTATTATAAGTTGAGAAATATACACTTTATTTTACTAATTTCTACTTTTTCAACAAATGCATATTTAACATAAAATTATACGTCACGTTTCCATTTTATACTAAATCTATGTGCTTATTAAATTCCTAATATACATTCCATTCGAACTAATTTTATCCCTAAAATTACGATCACAAATGAGCAAAATTAACATAGAAATTAAATTGCAAATGCTAGAAATAAATATGCAAAATATAAACTAAAAAATTATGAAAACTAATAAATAAAATAACTTAATTTAAAACTGAAAAAAGGACCTAATTGTGAGAAAATAAAATACAAAGACAAAATTAAAAGAAGTAACGAGGATGTAATTGAAAATTTTGTAAAACGACAAAGGACTCGAAGGTAATAAAAAAGGCGGAATGGCTTCCCATGGTAATTATCCCATACGGAGGGACCGATAGTGCAATTGGACCATGCGGAAGCCCCTTTGGCGCAAGCGGAGGGACTAAAAATGTGATTATATCATTTTAAAAATTATAATATTATATATACCCCTTTTATCCGAAAATCAGATTTTTTTGGCCATTTTTCTGTTATAACATTCCCCCCCCCCAGAATGCTCTCAACTGGTTCTTCATGTTCATCTGGGTTCATCATGAACCCAGATTTCGGCGGCCTCCTCCACCATAATTTCCAGAAACCGAGCGGCGGTCGGCGAACCTAAACCGCCCAAAAAAACTCATTGTTTTCCAACCAAACCTAGTTATGAACTCAGTTTTATCCAAATCAGTCCCTTTTCCAGTAAAAAACCAAAAGTCGGTTCGAAAAAAAGGCTTCCACCGCCACATGCTTGCACCGTTTCACCATACCTGGCCTTGAGGAGGCTACGGCTTATCAACGACGAAGCAACAACCTGAGGGAGTCGGAACAATACTGAAAGAAAGGGGAATCAACAAGGGTAAAACCCTAAACTTTGTGTAATGTCCCAAATTTGGGCCTAGGTGTTAGCCGGGTTGGCTTGAGGGTTCGGTTGAGTCGGTTTTAGCGGTTTGGACTAGTTTCAGGATTAATTCGGTAAATATGGTTTTTCAACAAAATAAAATATGGAAAGATATTTTATAATCTTTATTTAATATGTATGTAATTATAGTGAAATAAATTTTGGAAAAGGTGATTTGGGAGTTTGACATTTTTGGACTAGTGACCAAAATGTAAAATGTGCAAAACTATTTTTAATGACTAAATCGTAAAAGATAGAAACTTTGAATCTTTAAGGAGCTTTGACCAAGAGTCTAATTAAGACTTTTCCTTTTTAATTGGCTGACTTTTAAATGGTTTTAATTAAATAAAACATGTGGAGAGAATTAATTACTCATTTTATTTCCCAAAATACATTTTACGTAATTACTTTTTCTCTCTTTTATTTTCTCTCGAATTCTCTCCAGCTAAACATTCATTTTCTTTCAAAGATTTGAGGTAAACATCAGATTTGATTTATCTTTTTAATCTCAAATGGCTTCTTAATGTATTATTAACAAAACTTCGTTGTTTTATCTTTGTTTTCTCATGTAAATCTTCTCAATTTAAAGGAAAAGTCATCATTAGAGGTAAGGTTTCGTTCTTCTCCTCTAATGAAAGGTTCTTTATTGAAATTCCCAAGTTCTTGATCTTTTATGATTGATTTCTAATGGGTTTTGATAATATGATTATGGAAAATTGGTTTAAATGATGTTAATTGAGGGATTTTGTAAAGGTTTGCTATGATTTGTTAATGCTAGGTTTTATGATTGAGATTTGTGATATTTTGGATGGTTGATAATGTTGAATAAGTGATTTTATCAATGGAATCCCGAAACTAGGTAGGTTGCTAAGTTTTGATGTTGATATCTTTGAGGTTATGGCTTGTTTAAGTGGTTAATTGATGGTTGTTGATAATAGGGTGTTGAGGATGTATTTTGGATGTATATTGATGTTATTTTGTTGCTAACCTCGCCGGGTAATGGCTGGATATTAGTTAGTAAGGTTTCACCGGTGTTTTCGGTTGTTTTCGTTAGGCGAAAGCTTGTTTATGTCGAGACGGAGGTGTTGTTGTGTGTTGCTGGAGGTTTTGATGCAATGAAGTGCATTAATTCTCTGTTTTGCTTTGGTAAGGAGCAGGGGATGTTGATTCGTTAGCTTCGGGTCTTGTGGACATTTTGGAAGCTTGAAATCGCTTCGGCAAAGCGAACGAGGTGTAATTGGTGAGTGGCACTGGTTTTTAAAGCTTTTCAAAGGTTTGAAAGCAAGGTTTGGGGTTTAGATTAAGATTGAAACGCTAATCTAAGCTCATAAGTATGTATGAGATGTTTCACTCTTGGTTCTCGGTTATTCCCATTGTTTCTGTTAATCATGCTCATGTTTTGGAAATGGTTTTGTTACCTACTGTTATGCATGTTTTTATGAATTAAGAAACGATTCATGTTATCCCATGAGGTTGATTTATGATTTTCAAGAGGTTACATTTTGATGAGATAATGTTATGCAATGATTGTGTTTTTAAAATGGGATAGGTTATGGTTTATGTTGATGCATTGAAAAACAGTAGGTTAACATGATTTTGAAGAATATATTGGCAAGTGATGATGTTTATTATAATCGGATATAATTGGTTGACCAATAGGATGAGAGTGCACTATAAAATGTAGCAAAATTCGCATGTGTGTGTGGCATTCACCTCCGCAATAGCTGATCAACTATTGTGTAGAGGGTACCGAAGTATATTGTGGTGAGAGTAGCAAGCACCACGGGATCCTTAAATGGTGAGAGCAGAAAGCACCATGAGATCCGCCTTATGGAGAGAGCAGTAAGCTCCATAAGTATTGGTGGAGAGAGCAACAAGCTCTATCAATGTGTATCCGCATATCCGATGTGTTTATTTAAGAAGAATGCAGCAAGTTCCTTGTGTATAGGGATGACGAAGCAACCATCCGGGTTTGTGGAAAGTTTAAGTATGTGAAACTTGCATAGAGATTTGCTTTGGTTTTAAAGCATGAGCTTTGTTATGAGCATGATGAGAAACAGTTTGTTGAAAAACGGTTTGTTGAGAAATGGTTTTCTAAACGCATTGTTAGTGGCTTTATTTTTTAGCATCCCTCACTAAGCTTATCGCTTACGCTCTCTTTTCCTAACAATGCAGATAAGCAGAGAGATCGGACAGCAAGATAGCAAGCAAAAGAGTCCAAGCATTGCTCATACCTCAAGTATGGATTTTACATTTCAATAGTAATAAGTTTGGCAATGGGAGAATACATTTTGGATTTGGGAACATATGTTGTGAACTCCTTGGTTTGGCACAATTGTATAGTGCCTATATGAGTTGTAAATGGCCTTTATATGCTGGTTTTTGGTTGATTGGAGTTTTCGAAAGTTTCATGGTTGCTTTGCTAGGATGCATGCCTCTAGATTTTATTTGAATTGTGTTAGCACATATGAATGATGTTACTGCTGCAAAATGATGAAGTTTGATCCTTAAATATGTTTGTTATATGTTAGGAGTATGCCTAGGGGTTTAAATGTGGTTTACGGATTGTTTATCGAGCAAGAAGTGACATTACAGGCCCATGCGTATTGGTAGTCGGGTCACCGTATCGATACCATATTGCTGAAATAGGCATAGCGTATCGGTACAGTGAGCTCCGTATCGATACGATGTAAGAATGATGTATCGACACTCGAGGCCGTATCGATACGGTATATGCTACTGGAATTTCTGGTTTGAAAATGCAAAGGACAATATCGATATCGTAGTTAAACGTATCGATAATGTGGTTGTTAAAGTTGGTTAAAAGTATCTTATGAGGTTTCTGTTCTTTACGTTTTAGTCCCTGAATGTTTGTAAATGCAATTGGCAATGTTTGGTTGATCGAATTAAGCTGAAAATTTACATGTGAGCTTGAAACGCGAATAATTAAATGTAGGTAGTATCAATTTGATAAAAAGATCATGTAATTGTATAGTTTTAAAATGTGGTCCCTAGTTCATGTAACGGTACATTCGGATGTCGATTTGACGCCCAATTGAGTTGAGATTTTGACCGCTTCTTCCTCTCACACTTAGGTTATGCATCTAGAAAAGTAAAATAAAAAACGGTTGTTTATTGAAGTGAAACTTACGGGTTTTACTCCAATATTCCCCGTGTGGCTCGCTCGATTCGGTCTTGCGATTAGACCGGGTCAAGGGGGTTACACTTTGTTTCCCTTTTTATATACATGCATATATATATATATTTGAACTGAAAATAAAGAAGAAGATTTATCTTGAAAGGATTTTTCTCTGTTTATTGGTTCTGGATTTTTTTGTTCGAAACTCCTTGTTACATGTGGTTGATTACATTGCTTTATATCTATCTCCGATTACTCATTGCCCTATTGCCTATGGTTTACATGTTTAAGCAAACATTAAAGAAACCACTGTGGATGATGATGTTTTGATTTCTCCCTATTTTTTATGTTTTTTCTGCTGTGAGAGTTGGTGGTTAGGAGAGCTGGTGGTGGCAGCGAAAATCCCGACGCTGTGGTTATGCGAATGAGGGGATGAACCGGCACCGGCGCGTGGGCGCGTGAAGAAGCTGAACGGCCAGAGCTTGGGCTGCACGCGCGGAATTCGAACGGTCCGGCTCAATCTGGGCCATTAGATCAGACCTGATCCGACGATTAAGATCTCTTCTGGAACAGACGGCCCAGATTGCACCTGATGGTTGACGTGGCAGCTCTTGATGATGACACGTGGCATGCGGGGAGCTGAAGGATCTCCATTCGATTTAGATTGTTCGATCAGCAGCCCTTGTTCCAACAGTCCAGATCTGGCTGTGCATGAGAAGAGCATCAAATTAAGGTTTTTTTTAGATAATTATTAGACTTAGGGCTGGGCTTGTTGGGCCAGAATCATATATTATTATTTTTTGGGTTTTAATGGATATGTAAATGGACCTAAACTTATATATATAAACATTTGGTTTTAATTATATATTGGATCTATTTCTTTATTATCCTTTTAATTATTTATTAGCCCACTTTATACTATGATAACATTCTATAAACAAATATCCTTATACAAATATCAATACATACACTTATAATACATACGTACATATACACTGGCATATGTATTACTATCACATGTAATAAACACATACACATTTGTAACATTAATACATACTACATACACATAGGCATACAATATACATTTAGACATTAATGATATTAAAACAGTTAGTAGGCACACAAACATATTAATAACACATACATAATTGTATATTACATGAAAGGTTGACAAACCACACACATGTGTTCATGTTTTATATAAACACACATAATAAACACACACACTTGTGATACATACCTAGTACATATAATAACACATATGAGCCCAATATTATTATCACCTAATAATACATACAAGCTTATTATTGTAAAATAGAAGAAACGGGTCAACCCCGGACAAAATTAGTGATTACACATATATTATAAATAGAGGCGTAAATGAACAGAGCATTCGACGAACCATTCATGAATCGTTCGTATAAAGTTCGTTTATGTTCATTTATTAGCTAAATATAAATAAACCAGTGTGAACAAAATTTTTATGTTCATTTAATAAACGAACAAACACGAACAAAGGTGTGTTCGATTCGTTTATGTTCACAAACAGTCTCGTTTATGAGCTTGTTTATAGGCTCGTTTATAGTCTCGTCTATAGACTCGTTTATAAGCTCGTCTATAGACACGTTTATAAGCTTGTTTATAGACTTGTTTATAAGCTCGTTTATATGATGAAAATGCTTATGGATGTATCTAAATACTACTTTTTGTTGTTGCTAAGGATGTTATATAAGTTCGTTTATAAGCTCGTTTATATGATGAAAATGCTTATGGATGTATCTAAATACTACTTTTTGTTGTTGCTAAGGATGTTATATAAGTTCATGTTGAAATGTAAGTTTTATTTTGTTGTTTTTGTTGTTATTTATTTATTGTTAATTTAGTTAACATTGTTTAACATATAAACGAACATATTAGCGAACGAATAAACGAACACGTTCGTGAACACTTAAATAGACACGTTCTTGAACACTTAAATAAACATGTCTACGAACACTTAAACGAACATGTTCGCGAACACAAACACCTTCAAAAATAATAAACGAACACGAACACAATATTAAAAATTTAAACCAACACAAACCGAACATGAACATGAACACCTTTAAAAATAAACAAACGAACACAAACATAGTCTTATTCGTTCAAGCTCGGTTCATTTACACCCCTAAATTTAAAATTATGAAATAAAAAAATAAAACAATACTCATTGTACAAAACTTTGGACTTTTTAAGGAAAAAACCTAGACTTTTAATCTCTCCATTCAATTTCACCGTTTTGTTCGTTTGTGTTTGTTTATTATTTTAACGAACCAACATGAACGAACACGAATAAACTACATTCTTTAACAAACGAACACGAACAATAAATTATGTTGGTTTAATTGTTCGTGTTCATTCATTTGTTCGGTTAAAATTGAACTAACGAATATGAGCATACTCTTGTTCGTATTTGTTCAATTCGTTTACATGCCTAGTACAATTATTAAACGTTTTTAAACTGACATTAAGTCTTAGGAAATGTTATGTGTATGGGAAGTGAAGGTTAGAACTTAGAACTTAGATGTGCGATCTTTGAAACCTTGAGAGAAAGCTTTCATTAATAGTTTTGGTTTGCAGCTTTTTAGTTTCCCAGGTAAGAAGGATTTCTCAGAGTTGGATCCTACTGGATGGTATTTATCCATGAAACCTGGAATAGCTTAGCCATAGTACTTAAGTTGGCCAGCCAATCGGGGTAGCACTTACTCTTGATCCATCAGCATTACTGAAATTTTATGGTTTATTAGTAAACACCATTGTTGAACCACGCTGCGTCATCAGGCAATAAAGGGGTAGGAGGCATGGTTTATTAGTGAGACGGAGAGGATACAGCAGGAGGAGGCCAGGTGAGGCAAGTTGTGCAACAGCCACGCTAACTAGGCCCAATTGGGCTAAGAAAATCTTTCCACGTTACTAACTAGGCCCAATTGGTTAATAAAACCGTTGTAACATATGTGGGGCATTTGTCCTCGTTAGTACCAGCGAACCACAACTCTATGTAAACATACTAACAAGTCACGGCCGTGCTAATAATTGATTATGACTCATTGCAAATTTGACATGCAAACGTTATTTTAGATCATGTGATCCACATCGACGCTCGAGTCATAACAGCTCATTAAGACATTTATCTTCCTCGATTGACACATGTCTTCACCTCATCCAGCCCCTATAAAGAATCATGTATTTTCAAACAAAGTCAAACTCTCAAGTCTCAAACCGAACCTCTTAAAGCACTTGGCCAGAACCCCGTATCTCTACCCTTAAAATAGCCTAAAACTACTGTCCAAAAGAGGTTGCTTACTTAAGTGATCAACAGTCTTCTATTTCATTTTTATTTTTGTATCTTCAATTAAATACGGAGCTTGAATTAATGTTTATCACTACATTTACATGTATAAATATTACTCCCTCCGTCCCACTAATGGTGTCACATATTGATTTTTCACGGTATTTTAGGGAAAAATTGTATGGTGTAAAATAATTTAAATGACAAATTTGTCCTTAAAAAGTTAACTTTTGTTTTTGTTGGAAAATTTAAAAATGATAAAAAAATAAATTTGTGTTAAAAAAATTGGTTGAGTTTTTAAAGTGATAATTTGATTGAGACAATTTTAAAATAAAAAAGTGATACAATTATTAGAACAGAGAGTAAGTACAACAACTGTCAGGTTTTTTGGGATAATAGCAGTTCAACCCCCCGAAAACAAAAATGAACAATAAACTGACAACCACGGAACAAAAAAACAGCTTAAATCTCACCAATTTAAACCACTGACTTTGTAAATGGTTTAGGGTTTAGTTTAAACAATCATAATCTTTTAAAAAAAACTTTCAAACATAAATCACGTTACTTTAAAATTAACTTTACACAAATCAATTCTATACTACAATGTATTAGAATTGATTTGTGTAAAATTGATTTTAAAGTAACGTGATTTATGTTTGGGAGTTTTTTTTTTAAGAATTAGGATTGTTTAAAAATATAGTGTAAAAATCACGACCAATTGCAAAAGTAACTTTTCCCTAGCTTTTCCCACAATTACAATTAGTGTCCATATTTAATTTTACTTTTTTTTTTAATACGACAATCGAAACATATTTTTCTAATCAACCGTAATTTTTGGCCTCCCACCGCATATCATTTCCAACTTTTAGAAAGTATCAAAGCAATAATGGGTTCCAAGGTCTGGCTGATTATCTTTGTCTTGGCTTTGGTATTGGCAGCGCCGATGGCACAAGTATAAGTTCCTGCACTGGGCCACTGGCCTGCAAGGTGGTATTAACGTTGAATACGTGACGGAAACATTGATGGATTCGTAGGTGAACCACCTCCAGCTTGCCGGGAGAAGAAGAATCCACGCCACACGATCCCATGCCACCGTCGTGGACATTCCTACTACAACTGTGGAAGAAGGGTCACAACCACAAGACCTAACCCATACAAACGTGCCTGCACCGCCATCGCGTATTGCGATAGTTGAAGAGAGACGAGTGAAGTCCACACAAAAATGTCGCAACATAGGTAATGCCAGTCAGTCAGTCCACCCAAAAATAAATAATATCTTAGTATAATGTTTATTCTATGGAATATTATCATTATTATCCAATTTAGTTTTTTCTTTTACAATCTCAATTTTATTTAAAATAAAAAGAGGAGTAGTATGTCCTACGTCATCATCAAACACGAGAAATGACTAATCCTCAAATTCAGGTTCAACTTTCAGATTCTCTATCGCAATCGTCAAACAAAACTTTCAATTAAATTATGCTTTTATTTTATTTATTTATTTATTTAGAGGAATATAAAATTGAAAGATACTCATTTATTTAGATTAATATAAAGTTCTTAATGTGTTAAATGTGTAATAACCCTTATTGTATAATTTTGTCCATTCAGTCAGATGTGGTTGGTTTCAATAAAAAGAACAGGTTCTGTTAATTTATTTTATTAGTTTGTGGTTTTTATTTTCCAATCAATTGGACAAATAAATGAACTACATAATTTTATTTATATTAAACACACCCAACTTGAATATCCTACCGAATTCATAACTGACATAATCATTTTAAATTGAATAACTTTGATTCTATCGATTTGAGTTTATTCCACTTTCAAAGTTTTGAAAATAAACTTATCGAAACGATAATACCTAGTTAGTATGGATTTATTTATTATCGGTGTTCGCGATTGAAAAATGTTTTTAAAAGTATTTAAATGACAAAAGTTATTTATTTAATATTTTTTTGTGTTTTAGACAATTAAAGTGATGCTGAATATATATTCTACACCTAGTATGTTTTCATTCAGGTAGTCTATATCACAGCAATGGGTATATTATTTTTATACGATACAAGTGCTTATTGATAACGACATGTTTAGGTTCATAAATTGTAGATTTATTTGATATTTTTTAAGAAAAAAAATTAATACAGCATAATTAAGTATTATATAAAAACAAGATTCTCTTTATTTCATATTAAAAATTAAAATCTTTATCAAAATATTTTATTTATTAAAATGATTTTAATTCTTACGTAAAACTTATGCTCACTTTGTATACAACAATGTTGAAATTCAATTATTCAAAAAATAATGTTGAAATTCAAATCACTACTAAATAAACGTCACATTTTATCATTGGGATTTGAGATCATTCTTTGGATTCTTATCCAAATGAATTTTAATTATTATTACTTTTGATGTATAGTAATAAGTTGAAAATGTTTTCAACTAGAATCATTTAGATGGATTTATAAATTAAGGCTCCGTTTAATAGCGACTCGTGAATGCTCGTTGAGGACCAAACGTTAGATTGTAGAAAATAAGAAAATTTAACAGTAGTAGAAATGTTTGTTTGAACGCTAAATCCGCTGAAAAGAACGTGAACAAACGCACATTCAGTGCGTATGAGATGCATGTTCTATATTACTTTTTTTTATTTGGCGTTTCACACCTGTTGGAGAAGCACTGTTGAATGCCCTTAAACAATTTAAACTATTTTGGGCTGACTTATTAAGCCCAGGCATGATTATTTAGTTGATTTCTAAGGTTTCGGCTGAATTTTCATTTGTTCTACACGTTGATATATCAGATTTTGATTGACAAGGACGGAACAACACAAAATATACCTACCAATACTGGCAAAAGAAGTCAAAATTCGTTTTGGAACAAAATGTACCGACCGATACATCCGGTAATAAAACGGCTCCGATCACCATGGTGTTCATTCCTATATCCGAATTTACAGAAAATTACACCGAGATATTTTTTCACTTGCAGGATCTGTGAAAGCAAACGTATCCCTATCATCTTTGGAGTTTGAAAACAAACAAACGGGTGGAGCCACGTTTTCGTCATGTCCTGGTATTATCTTTCAGGCTTCAAACGTCATTTTTTTAACAACTGTTCAACTTAAATCCCATCTTCAACATTCTAAATATAGACAACTATACTACCATGAATGATTTTGATGACGCTTCAATTTTAATATTTAAATTTACTTTAAATAATAAAAAGAGGAATGTATTCACTGTTGAGTGATTGAATCAAGTTAGTGGTAGATTAGCAAATAATCTGCGGAGAAATTATATGATATGATATGATACGGAGTAATATAAATTTAGGAAAAATGTCCGGGAACAGTGCACATGGGAATTGCCAATAAAATAATTAAATGACCCACCAACCGCCGCAGTGTGCGTATATATTATTAGTTGTTCAAACCAATACCAGGGTCATATAAAACAAACAACACTAAGACAAAACAAAACATAACAGGTGACCCCAGACCCTGTTTTTCTGACTTTTCTTGCCTTCCATCATCACGAGTCCCGCTTTTCCCTTCCCACCTGCACTTTCTCATGTCACCATTTACAACAGTTGGGAGCTCTCTCTTTTTTTCTTTTAGTCGACAATGTTTGAGTGCAAGATTCAAAGAAAGGAGAAGTAACTTTGTAGGATTGCGTTTAAAACAATTTAGAGTTTTCTTGTAATATTAAAAGTACCCTCCAACTCAGGCAACTCAAAGGAAAAAATAAAGATAGAAAAAAGATGGGGTCATTTGCTTTCTTATCCCTCCACCCTTCTTATCCATGTGGGTCCTTTTGAGTTCATTGTCCTAACAAAATAGCCTTGTGTGGCTGAAATTGGTACCAAATTGGTCAACAAGGTCACTAGATTTATTACCTTTTTCTTATTGAAAACTAGACCCCGCCACCCAACTGACACCCCGTTATGACCGAAAATCACAAATCACTATAAGTTATAAACTTTTAAAATTGAGCATTAAAAGTGGCAAAGACCGAATGGAATAGACTTCATATCCCAATAATGAGTCATTACGGTGGATCTAACCACGGGTTTACAGGATCAAGAAAGCAGCTAGAAAAGTTAAGAGTAATTAGGAAGTTGTGATTAAAGAATACGGGAAAGAGAAAAAAAAAAGCACATAGAAATAACAGCCTCCCGTAGCATCTATGACTTGCCTCGTCAAAAGGAAAAAAGAAAAGAAAGAGTCGAGATTCCTTGCCCATTTATCCACTCTTTCTATGACAGGTAGCCTTAAAGCTCCTTTTGCCATCTGATTTCTGATACAATTTTTTTTTCAATTCCAACTCTTCTCTCTCTTTGATCTGATGGCCTCTCTGTTAATCAATCATCTGCACTTATTGCGATGTAAAAAAAAAGGAACTGATTTGGGATCCAAGACCCGATCACTTTTTTACTTTTTGCGTTTATTGATAGGTAAAGAAATTGACAAGGCCTACGTAAGTAAATGAAACCCTAAAAAATTCCCTGATTCGCCTTTTCAGTTGAGTTCACACTCATCATCCACCCCATACATTAAGTCTCGAATTTTAACTTATCTTCTTGTTTTCTTCACTCAACAGCAAGCATCCAAACAAAGAAAAGAAAATTGAAAAAGTCAAACAAAGCTTAAAGTTTTACAATTGAAGCAAATATTTTTATCTTCATTCCTTTCAAAGTATCGGAAAATCAACATTACAAATCTCGTCTCGTTTTCCCCCCTTCCTCAACAATTCCCAGTCTTCAGTGCCCCAACAATATGTAAAAATCTTACAATAATAACGTAAAAAAGCGAAAATTAAAAAAAGGGTTAATTTATTTTTAGTTCAAGAAGAAGTAGGACCTGAAACTCGAGGTGAAGTAACTGGAAAAAGTGGGAGAAGCCTAGGTTCCGAATCTCGCGGCGTAGATGCCGGTGATGGATGCAAATAAAAACCCTTCTCTTTAATTGCCTTATCTTCAGCTTCCTTATCTAGTTTCGCATTATTATTGGCACAATTCGTGTAATTGCCAGCTCCGGATCGGTCAAACGGGTCGGATATCAAAGGAGTAACCGGGCTGAGAGCCAAAGAAGGGAAGTCGAGAATGCTAGGGGAGAGTATTTCGGGTTTCCGAGGCGAAAACCCGGAATTGTTGGAGTTAAAAGCCGGGTTCAAGGGGTTGATTTTGAGATTCTTGAGAGAGCTCCTTCGTTCGTAAAGCCTAAACCCAGAATTCTGCTTGTTCTTGGGGATGGCTTTGATGGGCGGGATATGGATTTTGGGGTTCGGATTCGGGTCGGAAAGAGGGGAAGGAGTTGGTTTGGGGGAAGAAGCTAGCTTGGCGGTCTCGGAAGATCCGGTGAGCATCTGGACGACTTGCTTGAAAGATGAGGTGTCGGCTTGGACGAACGTTGTCAGGTAAGGATTAGCTGATTCAGATCTGGTGATGGGTTTGGGCTGTTGAGACAGCGGCGTTGGCGGTGGTGGGCCGGTGTTGTTGCTGCTGCTTGTGCTGCTGGTGCTGCTGTTGGGGCTGAGGCTTTTCGGAGATGGAAGGAAGCTCGGAATCGAGCTCGGCCTCGGAGAGGTTTCCATTGAGGACGTAAGTTTTTTGAGGGAGGAAAGGAGTTAAAGATAAAAGGAAATAGAGAAGGAAAGAGGTTGAGGACTGAGTGAAGGGATTAGATGTGAAGAGGAAGAGTTTTTGGTACTTAGATTTTGGTAAGAAATGTTTTGGTGGGGACTTTCCAGGTCTTTTAGTTTCGTCTATTACCCTTTCCCCTCATTCATGCTCTGTGGTGCTCACGCGCTATATCATTAAATAATGAAGAAATTTGTTGCCTTTGTTACTCAAACAAGCAACTAATTATAAATCATTTTTATTTTATTGTTTTACACATACACAAATATCTTTATTAAATTTATCAAGGTAATTAAACTATGTAAAAACGATTTTCAAGTTTTACAGGTTATAAAAAAAGTTTTTTAGGTGTGTTTTAATTTATTTAAATTTAAAATTAAACTTATATTTTATTATATACTTGTATAAAATTATAAAAAAACTAAGCACACACGTTTTCACTAAAGTATTTCTCTATTTTTTCCCCTAAGAGCGTTACCTTCGACAACAGTCAGTTTTGTCCGACTTTTTCTTACTTTTATTTATCTATTTTCTTTTATTTTTAGTCTTAAAAAATAATTATCTATGTTTTTTCCACACTTCTTATTTGTATTATTCGTCTACTTCTATGATAAAAAGTCCTTAAGTTTATTAAAATTAACCAAAAAACTATTACTATTAAGGAATATTTTTTTAACCAGACTAAAAATTTAAATATCATTTTATGACTTTCAAAATTTTAGTGATATCTAATATACTTTTTCTCATTTATCAAGACGTATGTATTAATTATATTATAAACACATAAGTAATATTTCATCCTAGAATATTGATTTGAGTCGATTCTTTGCGATTAAAGCAATTAAGTGACTATAATATCATTTAATTATAAATATCAAAACAGCTTTGACCAGCCTGCCTGGCCCATCCATCATAATAATTAGTAGGTGAACACACGCTCTAAAAGTGAGAGTGCGGGTCGGAAAGAGAGGAAAAGACAAATGGTAACATGCGATTGGTGGTGTGTGGAATTTGGACGAAAGGGAGTGGGGACCAGACGAGAGTTTCAATCAAAGTTTTATGAACCATTGACTTACAGAGTCTGTTTGTCTGACCATCTATAGTTTTTGTAAGGTAAAAAAAAAAAATCTTTTTGCAACAGAACATTTACGTTACAGATAAATAATTACAAAGATTTATGTAAATTAATGCATTTGATAAGAATTTCTAATATTACTTCGCATACTAATAATAATAATATTTTCAATCCGTAAAAAATAATACATTTAGTAATTTTTGTTTTGACAAAAAAACCCTGAATTGGTGAGAAGATGATTACTCAATTAATGTTTTTTAAAAATATTAAAAAAATATAATTACAATATCAGTTATTGTAGCGACGTTTTTTAAAAAAATTATAGGTTCGACGCTGTGGGTTATCTCAAAAACCCGTTCTTCATAATCTTGGTTTAAAGGGATTTCTTTTGAAATTTTTTTCCTTTAGAAAATTGATTGAAAATTGGGAGTCGCCACCGGCCACTTGGATAAGGTAGGACGGACACCACAAAATCAGAGATTCATCTTGAAAGGGTTCGAGAGTTGGATTCGAGAGTTGGATACGTGAGGGGAAGGATTAGCACCCCCATCAAGCCCAGAAATTGGTACTAAAATATTTATTGCTTTCAATCGAAGAAAATTGTCGGAATTTGAAAAGAATTTAGTTTTGTGACCCTAATTGAAAATTAACTTTAATTGAACGGGCTTTATCATATTGGTGGGTTCAAATTAATTGGGCATTTAATTAATAAGGTTGACGATACATCGGACCATAGATTAAACCGACATCGAATAAGCCCGACTATCGTGTTAATTTATGATTCAAATCCCGCACATCACATTTATGCATGATGCAAGCATTTCAGATATGATGTAATGATTTTGTCAACTTTTAACTTTACCTTGGGATGGTAAGAATTAATTCAAATATTCGGTCAACATCCTTTAAGCTCGGACTGTTATGACACAAATATCAGAATTAATAAATACATCCTTTTTCATAATTTAGATTAATTAATGCAAAATTAATGGGCCGTATGAATGACAATTAATGAATGGCAAACAATGGCACAAAAATGCACACAAAAGGACCCAACGCAAGATCTAACCTAAAGAGGCATGGATTATGGAACTTTAATTAGTGATCTAGTCACCAATCAGGTGCATCTAGTATTAGCCCTAATTTAGTTAACCCTAAAAGGCTAGAGAACCCTAAATTATAAGTTATCTTGTGATATGATAATTAATTCGATTAATTTTAAACTAGTATTCCAATAAGTCAAGAATACTATTTAAAATAAGCTAAATTAATTAACCATAGCCTTAAATTAAAATGTTAGTCTAACTTCCATGTCAATTTTATCTTAAAAGATAATTAAGAGGTGTTCGACCAATTTTAATAAATTTAACATTTACCCCAATAAGCCAAAGGCAAATTTAAATTCACTAAACTAATTCGAACCTTAAGACTAACTACGGCTCTAAAACTAATTCTAGAAATAATTTAATTAATTTAAGGATCGTGCCCCTATTAGACGAGCACACGACCTAAATTAATTAAATTAACTCCTAAACTAATCTAAAACTAACTTAACAACCCAAAGCCCAAAAGACCAAGTGGCCCAAGCTTCTAAACTAAGCCCAAGAAGAAAGGCCCAAAACATATAAACACACACATCACAAGACTATACTATATTTAAATTTCAAAACAAAAAAACCTAACTATGTGCACTTAAAGAAAAGGAACACATCATGCTTAATTAAAAGGAACTCTCAATACCCACATATCTAAAGTTACATACTTTAAGTCATTTTTTTCTTTTATTTAAAAAGAAATCATATATTACATTAAAATACACATATAATAAACTTTACATAGTGCAATTATGTATATCGAAACAAATTAACAAAATAGAAGATCTATTAAACACATCCAAATAGTAAAATGAAACATAAATAAAATAATAACAACATAGACAAATTAAAATAAAATGCATGAACATTAAAGATAAATTAAACACTGGAAGGGACCAAAATATAAAGAAACAAAATTAAAGGAGCAAATGTAAAAGAATGAGAGAAAACATGGTGTAAATGTAAACCGATGAAAATCTTAAGGACCCGAACGAAGTAATAACAAAAACGATTACGATATTAGAGAATTCTAATAAAAAGGAAAGAGATATAATCTAAAAGATCTTTTTCCTAAAATTCTGGTTTGGTCCATCTTTTTATTACTTATATTTATATCATATTTACCTTCAATCAATATTATCTTTATATTGATATTGTTTTTGTTTATTCAATTTCAATATTATAAGTCTTAATTAGAATAGGAATTCGTACGGTATCAACAATTTAGGGTATATGATTTTAAAAAGCTATTTTTCTATAGAATGATTCCCGTTTGAGCCGAAGTCATTCAATTTGATGATTGACCAAAAGAAAAATTTATTTTAAGAAATAATAAAATAAATTGCATGAACTTAGCTCAATCAAATACTGATATTGATTTTTTATTTTTATGCAATGATTTGGTCTAATAAATTCGTCCATTTAGACTGTATCCACGTGAGATAATGATAAATAAAAGGATGAGACAAATGTACAGAAAAACGATATTAAAAAATGATTAGGAAAAAATAAAAAAAGGGGTAAAATTAGGTATATGGAATCTAATGGCTATAAGACAGCTCTTGTCTATCCTTTGAGGAATAATTCTATAATCCAATTGAATCTAAGATATGAAAGATTGGTTTACATTATGTAAGAAACACATTAAAAAGGCACAATGACCTTTATTTCGTAATTTCACCAGGCAGAAGGACCAGAAGGGCTATTTGCCCATGCGGAGACCCTCCCAGCGCAATTATAACGAGGTGGAGGGACTCATAACGTGAATAAACCAAAAATAAAATAGGCTTAGTATAAAACTCAACATTTTATAACAATTTCCTCTTTTGGTTATTATCCTCAGCCTCAAACACTCTCTCTGGCCCTTTTTTCCAGAACGGGGATGAACACCACGACGGTGTTCATCCTCAAACCAAGAAAACGCCCAGAACCCCAGAATCTGGTAGTACTTCGCCGCGTTGGCCTCCGTTCGACGGCGACCGACAACCTTTGATATATCCCCCAAAACACTCATCTTATTTCCCTAAACTCTGATCTAAACCTAGTTTCAACAAAAACGAACGGGGATACCTCTCTTCTTCAAAAGCCGAAATGAAAAGCCCTTTTTCCTGAAACGAAACACAAATAAACGCCTTTCTCCCTGTCGATTCACCGTTCGTAGCGCCAGTTGACACTACAAGGCTTGTCATCGGAGGGGAAAACAGGCTTTGGAGGTAAAATCTAAACCCTAACTATCTATCTATATGCATGTTTTTTGAAGGATAGATGTACCTCAGAAATCTATTTTTTGTATTGCTGGTTGGGATTCCGAATCTGTTTTTACATGTATGTTGGGTTCCCTTTTTATACCCGAGGGTTACATTTGTTTAAAAGTGAAAAAGAAAAAAAAATCCTATTGGCTGCCTCTGATGATCTGATGTCCATTTGATTTGTTGCCTATTTGTTGTCTCTAACGCCTCTGTTTTTGCTTCGCCCGTGAACTGTGACGCCCGGCTATGGAGAAGGGAGGTCAAATAGCGAGTGGTAGCTTGTCCCTTAAAATAACGTGGCGGGCTGAAGAGGGAAGGGGACCAGAGCGAGAAGTGGCTTGGGGAGCAAAGGACTCTCGTAGCCGTCGGATCCGCCAGCGTGGGGATGAGGTCTGATGGTAGACCATCGCGTGTGAGAAACGAAATGTTAGACGCGCGAGTGGAAGATGAAAGAGCCGTACGTGAATCCCACGAGCGCGTGGGGGTTCCTGAGTAGTCGCGCGTGCGGTGCGTGTGACTCTTTGGAATGTTTTGTGCGTGTCTCAGCCGTTCGATCATCATCTTGGATCCAACGGTCCATGATCAAATGTGCAGGGATAAAGATAATTAGGGTTTCTGCTATTTGATGTATTTAAGGCCCTGTTGGGTCGATTATATTTGTAATTGGACTCTTTAAATAAAACTTGGGCTTTTATATTATTTATCAGGCTTATCCATTTTATTGTTCTGTATTTCCAGACATAATACCAATAATAATAATGGTAACCAAGGTATTTATACGAAATTGGTATTAATATGAATAATAATTTTTGAGATTTTCTATAATAACAAAGATGTAACATCTAGTAATGGTAACAATAATACTAATACCAAGCATTGTGTATCTTAAACCCTTAATTGTAAGAAACGAAATAAGTGGGTTGCCCCGTGGATGAAATTAGTGACTACAGTTTCCCCTCTTTGCTTATCATTGTGGAACAAAAATAAAGCAAAGACCATAAGCACTAATTTTATCCGACTTCCCTATCGATGATTTGCTCCTCTGAAATGGCAATGAGAAAATCTGAATATCTTACTTTCCCGAAGCGGCAAAAGTAAACCATGCGCTAATGGTGTGTCATTCCGAAACGGGGATGAACAGACCAGCTAGCAAACGACTCATTCCTCCGAAATGGTCATGAATGAGTACAAACAACTTGTTTCCCCAAAACGACTAGAAGTAACTATGGTGGCGCTGATACGACACGTCTTCCCAAAATGGCAGTAGATGAGCCAACCAACCTTCATAGGACTCAATCCTCCAAAACGGCAGTGAATGAATCCAAATCTCTTGCTTCCCCGAAATGGTAGAAAGCGAACCGGACAACATGATGCTCCAAAGCAGTGATGAACAAGTCATGCATTCTAAAATAGAAAAGGGGTTTGATTCCCCGAGCAGCAGAAGCAGGATGACATGTCCCCCCAAAGCGCTAATGATCAAATAGTGTAAATGTGTTTTTTTTTGAAGCGGTATCTTTAATTCTAAAATCATAGGATGACGATTTTGAAATTCTTTGCTCCGAAATTGCTTCTTAGATTTTTGCTGCGCTTTATGCCCCCTTATTATGGAGTGTCTGATCTTTTCTTTAAACCTGTAAAAACTGAATGTTCATGGAGGAATGAGTTAGCATGCTCCTAACTTAGGGATGTCTAACTAGGTATGATGCATGAATGAAGTCAATTTTCTTGGACACTTTCTCTTTTTAGTTCCTCAAATTTAACCTTCTCTTGTTCTTCTCCCCTTCTCTTTGGTGATGGCGGTGCTCCATCTCGTACTCGGGTTCGCCCATCATGCCCCTCTTTTCCTCGAGTCTCTGATCTTTTGATCTAGAGTACTCTCTCAAGTTTTTTCTTTATAAATCCCTTTTTTATATTTTTTTGTTCTTGTTTGTTTTTTCTTCTTTTCTTTTTCTTTCTATTTTTTCTTTTCATTTTCTTTTCTTCTTTTTTTTCTTTTTCTCCTTTTTCCCTTTTCTTTCCTTTTTCATTTTCTTTTTTGCTGTTGTTTTTCTTTCTTTTTTGCTCATTCTCCATTGGGCGCCCAGCCCCCGTCTCCTTAGATTCTTTACCATATCCTTGGCGAACTCTTACTTTTTTTATGTTTTGGAACAAACCTGCACTTTATAGGTTAAATCATAGTAATGCTGAGAAATCCTTTGTTTGACGTTTGTGAAATAGAAAAATAGATATCGGAATGAAGTTTTATTGATATTAAATGTAGTATTGGGAAAATTTTGTCAAGTATGGGAAATATGAAAAAAAATGAAAGAGATGGTGTCAATTGTATGAATGAAACGAACCCATCGACCTCGGTAGATCTCTTGCTAGCTATTTTTGGTCGTCACTTATGATAATATGAGAAACGGAGCGTAGTCTTCCCTCCAGAACCAGGCCTGTCAATTCGATGCCAAAGGTCTTTGTTTATCTGAACCATCCTTTTTGGATTTTCAATTCAGACCCTCATTTGGCTTTAAGGCACCCATATTTGGGTTTTCACCTTAAACCCTCATTTTTTTTCTTTTCTCTTTTTTCTTTTATTTTTTTCTTTTAAGCATAATATTTCTTGACAAAGTCCAAATTGATCAGGTTACTCAATTCTCTCTCATCCATTTCTGCTAAAATTATCGCCCTTTTGGAGAAAACCTTTTTCACAACGTAAGGCATTTCCCAATTTGGCTTCCATTTCCCCCAAAAATCTCTTTGATTTACTAGGATCCTTTTGAGCATCAGATCTCCTACTCAAAACTCCCTCGTGCGAACTTTCTTGTTGTAAGCCCGCATCATTCCTTTCTGATACATTTGGGCGTGACTAATGGCTTTCAACCTTTTCTCCTCAATAAGGTTAAGTTAATCAATCCTAGCCTGCACCCATTCGGCTTCTTTTAATTTGACCTTATTCAAAATTCGGAGCGATGGAATTTCTATCTCGATAGGTAATACTACCTCTATGCCATACACCAAGGAATATGGCGTTGCCCCAACAGAAGTTCTTATAGAGGTCAGGTAGGCAAACAAGGCAAAGGGTAGCCTTTCGTGCCAATCTTTAAAAGTGTCTGTGGTCTTAGCTATGATCCTTTTGATATTCTTATTTGTTGCTTCCACCGCCTCATTCATCTTAGGGCGATACACGGTAGAATTATGGTGCACAATTCTGAACTATTCGCACACTTCGATCATCATCTTATTGTTCAGATTAGAGGCATTATCGGTGACGATTCTTTCGGGTAGACCAAAATGACATATAATTTTTTTCTTCAAAAACTTGCAAACCGTCACTTTAGTAATACTAGCGTAAGAGGCGGCTTCCACCCACTTGGTGATGTAATCTATGGCTACCAAGATGAACCGATGCCCGTTGGAAGCCTTCGGGTGTATTTGACCAATGGAGTTCATGCCCCAAGCGGCGAAAGGCCATGAGGAGTTTATAGTGTAGAGTGGAATTGGCGAGGAGTGTATCTTAATTGCATATATCTGACATTTGTGATACTTTTTGGAATAGCGAATACAATCTCCCTCCATGGTTGACCAGAAGTAGCCATATATCATTATCTTTCTTGCCATTGAGAATCCAGTGGCGTGGGTTCCACATAACCCTCCGTGGACTTCGGCTAGAATAACTTTCGCTTCTCAAGCATCGACACATCTTAACTGTACCTAATTTTTGCTCATTTTGTATAAAATCTCCCCATCAAGGACAAATCCTGATGCCAGCCTTCGGATAGTTCTTTTACCATTGTCATCGGCCTCTTTCGGGTAAGCCCGGAACTTAAGGTATTGGAGGATATCATGGTACCATGGCTTACTATCTTCTTCATTTTCCAAATTGTAACAATGGGCAGGTACCTTGAAAGTTTGCACTTCAACTGACTTCATTTCGGCTATCGAATTTAAATTGAAAATAGTGGCCAAAGTTTCCAGGGCGTCGACCATCTGATTATCCTCTCTTGGCAAGTAAACAAAGCTAACTTCTTCAAACTTATTGACCAAATATTGAATTAATTCATAATACTTGATCTATTTTAGATCTCTAGTTTCCCACTCCCTTCGAAGTTGGTAGATCACTAAGGAGGAATCACCAAAAATGTGAAGTACTTTGACTTTCCTTTCAATAGCCGCTCGAAGCCTTATGGCGCAAGCCTCATACTCGGCTATGTTGTTAGTGCAGAAAAATTCCAATCTACTGGTAAAGGGGTAGTAGACCTCATTAGGAGAGATCAGCACTGCCCATATTCCATGCCCCAAGGCGTTAGAGGCTCTGTCGAAGTAATGTCTCCAAGTTTTTCCTTCGGTGACGGGCTCGTTCTTGAGAACGGTACTGATCAAATCTTCGTCCGGGAAGTCAAAACCAAAGGGTTCGTAGTCGTTTGAAGTGCGACTTGCCAATAGATCAGCCACTACACTTCCTTTCACCGTATTCTGACTCACGTAGACAATGTCGAATTCTGATAATAACATTTGCCAACGAGCCATCTTCCTGGTGAGTGTTGGTGCCTCCATTAGAAACTTCAATAGGTCTAACCGAGAGATTAAGTAGGTGGTGTGATACAACATGTATTGCCTGAGTCGCTTTGTGGCCCACACCAAGGCACAACACAGCTTTGGGATCAAGGGGTACCGTACTTTACACTCTGTGAACTTCATGCTTAAATAATAAATTGCCCTTTCTTTCTTGCCAGAATTATCATGATGTCCTAGCACGCAACCCATCAAATTTTCAAACACGTTTAGATACAGGATCAACGGCCTGTCCAGCGCTCGTGCTACCAAAATTGGAACGTTGGTCAGATACTTTTTAATTTGTTCTAATGCTTCTTGACAATCTTCGTCCCAAACTCCCAGGTTGTTCTTCTGAAGAAGTCTGAAGACGGGGTCATATTTTTCAGTTAATTGGGAAATAAACCGCGATATGTAATTCAATCTTCCCAATAATCCCTGGACTTTCTTTTGTGTTTAAGGTGCTGGGAGATCTTCGATTGCTCTTAGATTGTTAGGGTCGATCTTGATTCCTTTTTGGCTTGCCACTAAACCCAATAGCTTCCCAGATGTAACTGCAAAGGTAAACTTGGCAGGGCTGAGCTTCAGCTGGTATTTTCTCAGTCTTAGAAAGAGTTTTCGTAAATTCTGGATATGCTACCCTTCGATTCTTGATTTGGATATCATGTCATCTACATATACCTCAATTTCTTTGCGTATTATGTCGTGAAACAGGGTTACCATGGCCTGTTGATAGGTTGCCCCAACATTCTTTAACCCAAAAGGCATTACCTTGTAACAAAATGTCCCTCATATGGTCACAAAAGTGGTATTCTCCATGTCCTCGGGGTACATTTTGATTTGGTTATATCCTGAAAAACCATCCATGAATTAGAACCAAGCGTTTATGGTGGTGTTATCAACCAGGGTGTCGATGTGAGGCAACGGAAAGTTGTCGCTTTGTTAAGGTCCCTGTAATCCACACACATGCGAACCTTTCTGTCTTTTTTAGGTACTAGCACTATATTGGCTACCCATTATGGGTATTTAAAAACTTTTAGGTATCCTGCCTCGAATTGTTTTTGTACTTCTTCTCTAACTTTCAGCAACATCTCCGTTCTCATCTTCCTAAGCTTTTGTTGGACCGGCTTGCATTCTGGCCTGATGGGAAGTTTGTGAACCACAATACCCGTGTTCAAACCCGGCATGTCCCGATACGTCCATGCAAACACGTCTTTGAATTTCGAAAGTAATTTCACCAACTTTTTCCTTACTTTCGATGACAACGTACTACCGATTCTCACTTCTCTTTTTCATCTTTAGTCCCCAGGTTCAAGATCTCTACCTATTCTTGGTATGGAAGGATTTGATTTTCTTCTCTCTCCATCATCCTAAACAATTCCTCCGTGACCTCATCATCATCCCATTCACTTCTGCCAAGAATGCGGGTCGTTCGAAATCAACTTCGGGATTAGGTTCTGAATTATTCATACAATTTATGTTAGGAGGCCTGCATGATTATGGAAGCGTGCATTAGAAATAGAAGGGATAAATTTGTAAGTGAATAATAAATAAATAATGAGTGAATGAATGAATGAATGAAATGAATGCTATGTTTGCCATTTGAGAAAGTGACGAAAAGACTTATTTTATTAAAAAAATGGATAGATAGGGACATAGTGACCTTTTTTACAAAAAGATGCACGTTGCTCTTAGGCCGAGAGCAGCGTGGTGGTTTTGGGCATTACTTTGATTCAAGTCTAACAGTCACGGGTATGTCCTCATAGGACCTGTTGGTGAGTTCTTCATCGGGAAGACATGGGCGAATTTTGGCCAACGGCTGGTAACATTTTCGTCTTTGCAAATCACGTTTACGTCCATTCCTTCTAAAGCTTCACTGACCAATTCCCCTCAAATGTATTTCTCTCCCTCCTGAATTGCTTTTTGAATGTCTTGTTTAGGATTCCTAAGCCCACCCGACTTAAAGATGCCTTTGAAATCGGTATAGGTTATAGGGGCCCAAGAGATGTCCTCCCTTTTGAGCCGGGCCTTCCTTTGTTCTTGTCTCTTCCTCCACTCTTGACTCTTTTGCAGAAAATTTGATTTATAGCCGAGCCTAAATCGGTCGACTTTGTGGATTACCATGATGGGTCGGAGGTGTCCTTATAGATCTTGTCCCAAACCTTTTGCTTTCCTCGCCCTTCTTCCTAGGGTCTCAAACACTCCATTTTGGTACAATTAGACAACCTATGACAAGAAAGTGGATTCCCCTCAGCGACGAAAGTAGCATTGACAAACTCCAATGCCCTGAATGCTCATTCCATCGCCTCCTCGTCGGTATAAATATATGGTGTGTCTGAGGTAACTGAAGCGACAATATTTTGCTCGACATTTACTGTTACCAACTTTCTTTCGATCACAAATTTTAACTTTTGGTGTAGTAAAGAAAGGACAGCACCGGCCGAGTGTATCCAAGGCCTTCCTAGCAGGCAATTATAAGATGGCCTGATATCCATAACCATAAAGTCAACCATATATTATATAAGGCCGACAAGCAAGGGTACTTCTATTTTCCCGACCACATCTCGTTGGGTCCCATCAAAAGTGCGCACTATGTTGTGATAGGGCTTCATGTGTGAACTATCAATTGGTAATCGCTGTAGAATGGCTAATGGCATGACATTCAAGGTAGAACCATTGTCGATCAGCACTCCTAGTAATATATAGCCCTTGCAATGAGTGGTAATGTTCAGAGCCTTGGTGGACCCTCTGCCCTCTCCTGGTATTTCGTCATCACTGAAGGTAATAAAATTATCGGAAGTGATATATCTGACGATTCGTCCTAACTTCTTAATCGAGATATCGTTTGGGACGAAGGCCTGATTCAAGACCTTTAGTAACGTATCCCGATGCTTTTTCGAGCTTAGTAGAAGGTCCAACACCGAGATCCAGGCTGGCTACTTTCGTAATTGTTCTACAACGTTATATTCACTGTGTTTCAGAAATCTCAAGAATTCTTAGGCTTAGTTTCTGTAATCGATTCCTTAATTTTTAACGGCGGATCCTTTCCGAACATCCTCTCCAGTTCACCCTCGACTTCTTTATTCCTTCTTTCTTGCTCTTTTGGTGCTTTTTCATTCTCCGGAGCATAGCACCGACCACTCCTTGTGAGAAGCCCCACATCTCTTGCATCTTTATTGTTGGGCTCCAAAGGACCCCCAAGCTTTGTTTCTATTCCTATCATCTCTCATTTCGGCGAACTGAGGGAGCATGGTATTGTTACGCTTGCAGTGTAGTTCCACAGAACCATCTGCGTATCCTTGAAATGAAAAGACTTTGGAGTAGCAATTATAATCTTGGGATTTATTTTTAGTGTGCTTGCCTCGCCCGGCTGAAGGTAGAGGACAAATGGTTTCTTCGCATTGTACTTAGCATTTTGATCTTCAACGGCACATACTTCTGACTCTTTTTTCTCTCATTCATTCTCGAAGAATTCAATCTCCTTATTGTTCATCATGTGCTGAATTAGTTGGTGAAACTCTTCGCAATCCTGAATCTCATGATCCCTTGATTGATGGTATTCGCAGTACGGGCCACATCCCTTTCTCACAATTATCATTCCTCGGTCAATAAGATGAGTCATACACAGCTGCTGAAAGACCTATCTCAGCGAGGATCGTACCTCAGATACCCTCGCCTTGGCCCTTTGAGGATATTCTTCTTCAAAGACATTTACACATTTCCCCCTGTGGTTTGGCAGGGGTTGTTGGCTGTGTTGGGTTCCCCCAACTGCAAGACCCCAGTCCGAATTATATTTTGGACAAACTTTTTGAAAGCCACGCAGTTCTCGATCAAGTGCCCGTAGACGTCAGCATGGTACTCACAGTGCACCTTGAGATCGTACCATACCGGGTATATGGAGTTCTAAGGTGTGCCATGATATGGTCGGACTAAATCTGCCTTATATAACTCTAAGTAGAGTTCTTTGTAAGACATTGGTATAGGAGTGAATGACCAGTTCTCATTTTCTTTCTTAGGGCCAATTTCTTCCTTCTTGTTGAAGCCTCGAGCACTCTCTGCTGCTGCTTGGGGTTGTGAGATAGTGAGGTTCTTGACGGCGTCATAAGTATTGGTGTTGTTTACTTCGTTGTCACTCTTCTTGTTGTTCTTTCGTGCTGACTCCCCACTGTCAATTCTTCCACTTTTAATAGCAGCCTCAATGCGTTCGCCAGTCATTACCGTTTCTGCAAAATTGTTAATGGGGTTGCTAATCGATCGTAGAGTGTCCCCTTCAGCGTGTCTACGAACATTGGTGTGATTTTATTCTCAGAAAGTGGTGGCTGAACTTGAGCCGCTATATCGCGCCATTCCTGGGCGTATTTCTGGAGGCTTTCATTACGTTTCTGCTCCATTCCTTGTAACAGAAGGCGATTAGGGAGCATATCTGCTATATGCTTGTACTGGTTGTTAAAGGCATTGGCCAGATCCTTCCATGACTTGATCTAAGCGCGAGTGAGCTGATTATACCACCTTGAAGTGGATCCTGCTAAACTATCTTGAAAACAGTGGATTAAGAGTTTTTCATTATCCGTGTACGCTGCCATTTTCTGGCAAAACATGTTCAAATGGGTTGTGGGGCAGGTTGTTCCATCGAATTTCTCAAAGTCCAAAGTCTTGCATTTGTAAGGAATTTCCACATCCGTAACTAAACTGAGTTCTCGCGCATTTAGCCCATAGGGTCCCTCTTCATCATCATTTACCCGAAACTTTTCTTCAAGGTCGTCCTAGGTGTCCTCTAACTGTTTTAAGAACTTCGCACTTACTTGGTTGAATTTTTCCAACTCATCGAAATCTGGGATACTATCCCCAACATTCTCGACGTTTCTGATTGTTATGCCTGGCTGAGCTGGGGTAAAGGCGCCGGCCTGATGAGATGAAGGCATTCCTTGTGGGGGGTTAGGTGGATTAGTAAAAAGAGGGTTCTTGAAAATCGGGGCATATGAACGATCTCCCGAGTCTTGAGTTGGGTTCTCAACAGTCTCATTTCTTCTCAAATTAGCCTTTATCAGTTGGGAAATCTCCTTCATCATGTCCTGTTAGGACTTAATGATGGTATCCCTTAATTCCTGCTAGGCTCGTTCGAGCTGGCCTCTGAGGTCGGCCTCTAACTTGGCAAAACCTTCTTCCATTTGCCTAGTTCGTAAGCGAGTACGGTAGGGATATGGAATGATTGTAATACAAAGGACTAGAATGCTATTCTTTCTGAAATAAAAACCCTTTTTATTAATTAATAGTAATTAGTCAGGATGCAAGCAAATAAACCGGCTAAAGATTATTAACATTCTAAAAAAATACAGACAAAGCTCAAAACAATGCATAAATGCAAAGATCGATACTGAGTTCGAATGTCATCGTTAAATGACTCGCATTAATAGGAACGTAGTTTGGTTACAATAACTTAAAGAAACCCCACTACACATATGGCTTCAAGGCAGTATCGAGGTTAATAATCTCCCTTATGACCCATGCGATCTTTTTCCCTTCTTCAGACTCATCATCTACACAATTATGAAGTTCGGTGGCATCTTCTGCCAGTAACTGTATTTTCTGAGCAACCTCTGTCATTTGAGCGGTCCGCCATGCCAACTCTTGCTCTTGTCTCCAGATTGTGTACGCGGTGAAGTGTAGTTGCTCCAAACTCGGTGTCGGTCGTACTTGAATTGCTCCCCTACAGCTGGCCATATGATCTTTAAGATGCTGAACCTCATCTTCTAATCATTCGATGTGTGTCATCAGGACTTGGTTCTCTGCATTGCTGGCCTTTAACTTTCTAGTTGAGCCCTTATGCTTGAAAATTTGACTTTTCCAAACATTTCACCTAATCTTTCAAAGCATTATTTTGGTGTTGTTCATTCTCAATCTGCCTAGAGTAGGAAGTCTTCAAATTCTTCATTTCTAAAGTCAACGCGAGCACCTGGTCCTTGTGCTCATAATACATTCTCTTGTAGTTCTCAGCTCGGGCTTTTCTTCTTTAAGTCGGAGTACTAACCCTCGTTTGGTCCACCTTCTGCGACTCTCTTACCCATGTTCAACCTTTTAGGTTTCTGAATCTCCTCTTTCTCCAATCTGAGCTCGAGTTCCAACTCATAAATTTTCTTCTGCAGCCCCTTAATTATCCCTTCAAACTGTGTCTTCTCTAGTTCGTAGTCAAATTTCTCTTGACGGGCCTTTTCTTCAAGCTTAAGGTACTTTTTTTGCTCCTCCTCCAGTTGCTTCCTCATCAGCTCGGCTTCGGTAGGGAGTGTGAACAACCTCTCTTCCATGGATCTTCCCCTATCAGAACTCAATTGAGGGATGTTGTCGTTAACACACTTTAACTGCCATGCTTCGTATTCTGAAGTGACCAAGTACGGGGGCGTTTACAATCCTAACTCTTCTGGCATTATTCCATATCGAGGGAGCATTGTACACCATCGTCTTACATCACTTCTCCTTTGCATAATCCACGTTGAACTCATTCAAACCCTTGGTGGCTGGCATGAACTGTTTTGAGCCGTACTGCCGTAGAAATAACAGAGGCGCGTATGCAGTATGTCCCTAGAGGCCAAGTAGGGGTACCCACAGATGCTCTCTGCATCTATAGAGAATTTTCTTCGCCAAAAACCATGGTTCTCTCCAAACTACATCTTCCTTTTTTAAACTTCCGAGAAATCTTGCCATACCTCTTCAGACCTGTGGGTGGGCAAATCATTCTTTCTGAAGAACTCTTCTAGATGTGAGAACTTGTCGTCGTAAAAGGGCCTGGAGAAACTAGGATTGGTCCAAAGATGGTTGTAGAACCAGACAGTCAGAAGTTGTGAGCATCCTCGAAAGTGTCCTCCCCCATTTTCCCGGCAAAACTTCAAAGATCAAAAAGTTTCAGACAAAATTACGGGTATTGGGTTGGTCCCACAACTCAAACGGTCAAAAAGATCTAACACTGATGGATCAATGAGTCCCAATGCTCGAGAAAAGAATACTATTCCATAAAACAACAATGCAAATAAGTTACGCTGAACCCGGCCCACAAGATGTACAGAGGCTAGGGTCAAAATCTCTTCCCATTTGAGATACTCACTATGGTTCCAAGTAGTGACATGCTGTTCGACCCAGGTCAACAACGTGTCTGAGAATTTCTTTAGCTTAGCTCGAAAAGCCTTATTCTTACTTGGCTTCGAGTAAACCTGATCCATGTCAACCCTTTTACAATTTATAAGGTCCCGATATTCCTCGATTGTTAGGGTCAAATCGAAGTCACCGATTGTAAAGCAGCTGTAGGCAGAGTTCCAAAAACTGACTAAAGCTTGTAGTAATGCTTGGTCAACTGGAACCTCCAGCAAATATGCGATGTCACCATACTCTTCCTTAAAAGTATTCTTTGTTTCAAAGTCCCAACTGTTCCAAACTATCTTCAGATTAGATACATCATTAAACCCGGTGTTCATGAATGTCGTGGTTGACATGGCTGATCTGAACCCAGTGGTAATACTGTCTCCCTCATACAGTTGTTCCCCTTCTGACCATATCTGAACATTAGAATTCTTTTCGTTCATTGCTGTGGACTAAATCCCTCATTGATCCAGTCTTTAACTTCAAACTATCTCTAACTCAATATGCTCTTAGACATGATTCAATATGCAAAACAAAAGATAAGGGGAAAAAAAGAAAGGGCAGAAGTATTAGTCTAATGATGGTAAATAAATTGAACAACAAGAAGCAGGTAAATATTAAACAAGCATAAGTGTGTAAACAGAGAGATAAGCCTAACCATATAACTCTTAATTCCCTAAGGTTATCTTCATGGCTCTAGCAGGGTGGGCTTCTGAGATTCTCATACATGGGTTCGGTTCTAATTGGGGTACCCGAACCTATCTTATTACCTACTAAGGCAACAAGAACCCCAATTCTGGCCCATCATAAGCTTGCGAATTGGTATCGGTTCGAGGTAAAGCACAACCTAAAAATGTGGATGGCTACTCACTTGTTTAAAGGCGTGGATTCCGGAAGTAAATTACCGACCCGTGGAGGGCTACACATGTGGGCATGTGGTGTTTCACTCCCACCTAAGGGATTGAGCTCGGGTATAGAGCTTAATGAAATGGTGCAACATATGTCGGTGATTCCTTAGAAATTACATGAAGAATTAATTCAAAAGCCACCAATTATCAAAGCATGTTCAATTGTAGTCACATTTTTTAGAAAGGATCAATCTTACTAGAATCTATTGAAATTGCGACAATTTTCCATTAGAAGCAACAAATATTTTATTTGGCCTAACTCTCTTTTTGTTTTAAAAACAAAACTAAACCCCAGCAGAGTCGCCTGCTGTAGTGACGTTTCTTAGAAAAATTATACGTTCGACGCTACGGGTTATCCCAAAAACCCGTTCTTCATAATCTTGGTTTAAAGGGATTTTTTTTGAAAATTATATTTCTTTAGAAAACTGATTGAAAATTGGGAGTCACCACCGACCACTTGGATAAGGTAGGTCGAACACCACAAAACCAGAGATTCATCTTGAAAGGGTTCGGGAGTTGGTTACGTGTGGGGAAGGATTAGCACCCCCATCACGCCCGGAAATCGGTACCAAAATATTTGTTGCTTTCAATCAAAGAAAATTGTCGGAATTTGAAAAGAATTTAATTTTGTGACCCTAATTGAAAATTAACTTTAATTGAATGAGCTTTATCAGATTGGTGGGTTCAAATTAATTGGGCGTTTAATTAATAAGTCTGACAATACATCAGACTATAGATTAAACAGACATCGAATAAGCCCGACTGCCATGTTAATTTATGATTCGAATCTCGCACGTCACCTTTATACATAATGCAAGCAGTTCAGATATGATGTAGTGATTTTGTCAACTTTTAACTTTACCTTGGGATGGTAAGAATTAATTCAAATATTCGGTCAACATCCTTTAAGCTCGGACTGTTATAACACAAATATCAGGATTAATAAATACCTCCATTTTCATAATTTAGATTAATTAATGCAAAATTAATGGGTCGTATGAATGACAATTAATGAATGGCAAACAATGGCACAAAAATGCACACAAAAGGACCCAACGCAAGATCTAACCTAAAGAGGCATGGATTATGGAACTTTAATTAGTGATCTAGTCACCGATCAGGTGCATCTAGTATTAGCCCTAATTTAGTTAACCCTAAAAAGGCTAGAGAACCCTAAATTATAAGTTATCTTGTGATATGATAATTAATTCGATTAATTTTAAACTAGTATTCCAATAAGCCAAGAATACTATTTAAAATAAGCTAAATTAATTAATCATAGCCTTAAATTAAAATGTTAGTCTAATTTCCATGTCAATTTTATCTTAAAAGATAATTAAGAGGTGTTCGACCAATTTTAATGAATTTAATGTTTACCCCAATAAGCCAAAGGCAAATTTAAATTCACTAAACTGATTCGAACCTCAAGACTAACTACGGCTCTAAAACTAATTCTAGAAATAATTTAATTAATTTAAGGATCGTGCCCCTATTAGACGAGCGTACGACCTAAATTAATTAAAGTAACTCCTAAACTAATCTAAAACTAACTTAACAACCCAAAGCCCAAAAGACCAAGTGGCCCAAGCTTCTAAACTAAGCCCAAGAAGAAAGGCCCAAAACATATAAACCCACACATCACAAGACTATACTATATTTAAATTTAAAAAAAAAACCTAACTATGTGCACTTAAAGAAAAGGAACATATCATGCTTAATTAAAAGGAACTCTCAATACCCACATATCTAAAGTTACATACTTTAAGTCACTTTTCCTTTTATTTAAAAAGAAATCATATATTAAATTAAAATACACACATAATAAATTTTACATAGGGCAATTATGTATATCGAAACAAATTAACAAAATATAAGATCTATTAAACACATCCAAATAGTAAAATGAAACATAAATAAAATAATAACAACATAGACAAATTAAAATAAAATGCATGAACATTAAAGAGAAATTAAACACTGGAAGGGACCAAAATATAAAGAAACAAAATTAAAGGGCAAATGTAAAAGAAAGATAGAAAACGGGGTGTAAATGTAAACTAGTGAAAATCTGAAGGACCCGAACGGTGATTTAAAAAGGCGGAATGGCCTTTATTTCTTAATTTCACCAGGCGGAGGGACCAGAAGAGCTATTTGCCCATGCGGAGACCCTCCCAGCACAATTATAATGAGGCAGATGGACTCATAACGTGAATAAACCAAAAATAAAACAGGTTTAGTATAAAACTCAACGTTTTATAACAATTTCCTCTTTTGGTTATTATCCTCAGCCTCAAACACTATCCCCGACCCTCTTTTTTTCCAGAACGGGGATGAACACGTCTGTGTTCATCCCCAAACCCAAAAAACGCCAAGAACCCTAGAATCCGGACGTGCTCTGTCGATTAAATGCTTATTACTTACCCGTAAATTTTTGTTACATTGTTACATTTTTGATCAATTACATTGTTATATTGATTACATGACTTCTTTAACAAATAGAAAAATTATAAAATTTGAAGAAATGAAAAGGGAGGCAAGAGACCATGGCTAAGCGCAGAAAACATAAAACAAAGAAGAAGAAAAACCCTAACATAAGTATTATATATAGGTAAATACCTTAATACACAAGTTTGTGTAAAACTAAAATTTACATAAGTCTTTTAATTTTAGAATTTATGGTTTAGGGTGTAGAATTTAAGGTTTGTGCTAGAATTTAGAGTTTAGGGTTTAAGGTTTAGGTTTTAGGGTCTTAGAGTTTAGGATTTAGGTTTTAAATTTTATAAATTGTTGTGTAAATTTTTTACACTGTGTATATATCAAAATATAACTCATATATATATTTTTCATAAATATTATATATATATATATATATCCGTAATATATATGTAAATATTAAAATCCGTCGGATTCAAGTATTTTTACTTACCCTAATTAGGACCTATGTAAAACCCTTTCTTTTGCAAATATTTTAGAAATAAGAAATCTCCTCGTTCGGGAAAAAGAATGGGCCTCCTATTCCGGGGATAGGTTTTGCTGACCTGTTTTGAATGATAGTAACTTATTACATACATACATATATACACGTATATATAAACTTTGGCAAAGCTGAAACGGATTGATCACCTCCCTTTTACCTGATATTTTTAAATGGACATTTCATTAACGAGGTTTCAATTCAGTTTAATTAGGTTTGAATAACAAATGAAATGAAAAAGGTGGTTATAAATAACTAATAGGTAGCATTTAGCATTCAAGTGCTCTTTCATCGTAATTCATAAATAACGTTCCAAATATTTTAATTAATTTAGAATTTTAAAGGTGTTATTCATTTTTTTGGTTGCCCTGTGGTTTTTAAGGCTTTGTTCTAACTAATTCAGACCGATCCGCATCGCACACTTGGCTTTAGTGGGTGAGTCTTCCAGCGGAGATTTTCTACATATATAACGCCTCAAACTCAAAATCTGCTTAAGCGATACTAAACTGCTTACTATTTAGACCAACCCGATGATTTTAAAGGTATTATTCTACTAAAACTATAGACTCATCCATTGTCATCAATGACATTAAGACAATGCGGTTTTCTTGTATATAATACTGTTTTTTTCAATAATCTCTAGGGTATGTAGTTAAATCTCTCAAGTTGACATTTTTTCCTTCTCTTAGTTTGTGGGTTCAAGACCTAGTCAAAGCAAAATTTTCCTTTCCTCTCCTCGGTAAAAATTATTCAAAAAAATACTGATTTTTTATCCACCAGAGTTATGATTTAAATCCTATTAAATTCAGATATTTGGAAAATATATACATTACGTTAATTGCTGTCAAACTAATTTTCAAATAATTTTAATTGTTATCGTGTATGTAGCTTTTATTTCACATTATTAGAAAAATATTAGTGACATTAGGGAAACTGTTGCATACCATTTTTCGAAAACAAACTTAAATTAGTGTGATTTTTTAAATTTAATATTTAAAGGTAAACAAATTTGCATACTCATTTTAAAAAAAAATATTTAGACCATATTCTTGAATTTTCGCCGTCGAAAAATATCAAACAATGTACAGTGACATTAGCCAAAAAAATCATAGAATAACAAAGTGTAATTAATGATTTCTTCTTTTAATTCAACAAAAATTTATTATAAGGTACACTTGTAAAATAAAAAAAAGTGAAACTTGAGAATGGCGAGTGGAGTGATGATGCGGATCTCATCAAAGAAGGGGTGGTCGGGTTCTTCCAAAAGCTGTTCACGGCGTCTACTGTACCTCTGATGGAGTGGGGTTATCGTGGTCTCTTTGAGCGCGTTGATGCTATTACTGGGAACAGTTGAGTAGGGATATTGGGGAGGATGAGGTTCGGTAGGCTGTGTTTGCTATGAGTTCCTTAAAAGCTCCTGGAGCTGATGGTATTTACGCAATGTTTTATCAGAAAAACTCGAGTGTGGTGGAGGTAGTGTTGTTGATTTTGTTCGTCCCTGTCTTTTTAGGGTAAGCCGTTCCCTACTGATTTTAACCGTACAACAATTGTTCTGATTCTTAAGGTTCCTTCGCCTGAGACTTTTGCTCAATTTCAGCCCATTAGTCTGTGTCCGATAATATATAAGGTGTTGACAAAGGTGATTGTAAATCGTCTGGAACTTTTTTTTGCCGATTTGGGTGTCGCAGTCCCAAGTGAGCTTTGTACCAGGGAGATGTATTATGGATAATGTCATCATTGCTCAGGAAGTTATTCACTTCATGCGCAAGAAATCTGAGCGTGTAGGCTGAATGGCAATAATGATTAACCTTGAGAAGCCGTATGACAGGTTTGAGTGGTCCTTTATTGTTGATACGTTAAGGGATTTGAGGATACCTTAGGACCTATTGCAGTTGATTATGGGTTGTATTTTGATGGTGTCTACTCAAGTGTTATGGAATGGTGATCTCACTGATTAGTTTTCTTCGACACATGGCATCTATCAGGGAGATCCATTATCTCCCTATATTTTTGTGATTTGTATGGAACGTTTATATCAGCTTATTAATCTACATATTGATCAGGGCAATTGAAAGAAAATTCATCTTGATCGACATAGTTCAGGTATTTCTCATTTATTTTTTGCCGATGATATTGTTCTTTTCACTGAGGCATCTTTGCACCAAATGGAGGTTATTCGCAACGTTTTTGATCACTTTTGTTAGGCATCTGATCATTAAGTCAATGCTTCCAAAACTCAAATTTACTTTTCCGGTAATACTGACTTGGATACAATGAGTAATATTGTGGATGGGTTGGGTTTTGTGGAAGTTCAGAATTTGGGGAAGTATTTGGGGATTCCATTATTTCATCATCGCGTGACCAATGCAACTTATAATTATTTAGTGGACAAGGTCGGCACCAATTATCGTCGTAGCTGGCGAGATTGTTATCCTTTGCGGGACGAGTTACTCTGGCTAAATCTGTTCTTCCAGCCATTCCAAGTTATACTATGCAGCCTACGTGACTTTCGAAGGGTGTATGCTTGAAATTGGAAAAATTAATTTGTGGTTTTATTTGAGGTATCTCTTCTGATCATCGGGGGATTAGCCTTGTTCGTAGGAAGGAGATGAAAAAACGTGTTGATTGTGGTGGGGTTGGATTTCACGTTCTGGAGAAATTTAACTATGCTTTCCTCATGAAATTGGGCTTTTAGACGATACACGATGAAAAAAATTGTGGGTGTAAATTTTGCGGGCTAAATATAAATGGGAGGGAGTGATACCCCTTATCATTGCTCGGCGTGGTATCAGTCATGTTTGGGAGGTGATTCGCCATGGGTTTTTTTGGATTGTTCGGAATAAGTGCTCTATAGACTTTTGGTATGATGTGTGGGTTGCTGATTTTGGTCCCCTTGTTTCGCATTTTTCAGGTTCGGATTTGCCTTCTCCATGCAATGTTGCGTCTTTTGTTGATAGCTATGGTGGTTGGGATGTGGACAGATTGCGTGGGTTGCTTCCTGAGGAGTGTGTTACTCAGATTTTAACTATCATCCCACCTTCGCCAAGGTTTGGGGCTGATAGATTTGGTTGGCGGGGTGACGCGAATTTTAAGTTCACTATAAAGTCTGCTTATCGACAAATTGCGAGTGATTTTAGTGTGGTTTCGGACAAGGTTTGGAAGATAGTATGGAGGCTGTCGGTTCCTCAACAGATCCGGGCTTTTATGTGGCTCGCTCTTAAGGCAAATTACTTACTAACTCTGAAAGGTTTCGACGACATATGACTATAGAGGAGCGTTGTGGCCTTTGTAAGCGGAATCAGGAAAATGTGCTTCATGTATTATGTGGTTGCTCGCATTCTCGGATTGTTTGGGATTCTTTGATTAAGCCAAAATGGAGGAGTGAATTTTTCTCACTACCATTGCCTCAATGGATCATTGCGAATCTTCAAAATGAAGGAATGTATGCTACTAGGGGCGTTAATTGGCTGATTTTATTCACGATTGTCTGTTGGAAACTGTAGTCTAGGCGAAAAATATTCTTTTTGATCCGGATTATGTTGAAAAAGAGGATTTTGTCGAGGCTAGTTTACGTTATATGGGTTTGATTGATTCAGCGCATTGTGAGGAACCTATACATGTTGCCCCAGCGTTAATTCGGTCTGCTCCTTCCATTTGGAGCGTTCCGACTAATGGTTGGGTGGGGTGGTGGACATGGTTGATGGTGCAGCTGTGATTGGCGATGTGATCAGAGGAGACCAAGGCGAATGGTTGTTCGGGTTTTCTCGGAGTTTGAGTCGATGTTCTGCAGTAATTGCTGAGCTTTTGGGCTATTCTTGATGGTCTTCGGCATGCTTGGCGTTTTCAATTTCAACGTGTTGTTTTGGAATCTGATTACGCGGAAGCAGTTAGGCCTGTTCGGGAGAATGATCCGTGTTATACGGGAAATACACTTATTTCTACGATCTATGAATTGATTAGTCAGGACTAGGATGTTGTTGTTCGGCATGTTAGGCGAGCGGTTAATTCTGTTGCTATTTTGCGTGGGCATGACCCTGGGGAGGTGCTTCATTAGCGTGAACCGGCTAGGGTGGCTCGGTTGGTGACGCGGGATCTGCAGAAAGCCACGGGAGTGTGGGGTGAGCTGCTTGGTGTTGTGGCCATCCCCTCACATGGTGTTACAACCGAGTTCCGGGGCCACAACCGAGTCACTTCTACCATGCCCCATTTTCAAGCACATCAATGTTTTAGGAAGAAGAGTCTTTGTTTTCAATTATTTCTTTAGTTAGGAAAAAGTGTCCTCGTTTCAAACAATAGAATGTTTACTCGGGTTATTTCTATTATGTTTTTTTTCATATATATGGGGTGGGTGGACAAATGCAGAGTTTGGGATGATCCTTTGGTAAAGGGTATGTATCCTACACACCATCGAGGCGGCCCCTACCGCCCAAGTCGATGGTGTGGGTGAGTTTTCTAATGTAACCGATGTTTTTTTTTTTTATAATAAAATAAAAACCATTCTTTTTTTTTTTTTCCTACGGAAGTCGGGGTCGATTGTGTGCATCCGCTATGCCCCACGGTTTCGCCAATGGCTTGAAGAATGGTTTTGTGGCGCGAGACTAATGTGTTGCTTGCTTATTTTGAGCAGATCAATCGAGGGAAAAGGCTGACTTGATCGGGAAGAGTCCTTTTCAAGTGCCGCACGGCTTAGCGACCGAGTGAACTAAAGGCTAAGGCCGTGACACGTGGTATATCGAGCAAGGTTGTAGCACTCAATTTCGGGTGGTGTTGCTCGCTGTTCATCGCGGTGAAAAGCACAGAGGTGCGTAATCAATAGCACAAAGGTGCTTTTTAATCAGGGCACGCAGTGGTGCTCAATTTTTTTATTCAAGCACAGCGGTGCTTTCTTGTTACTAGTGCACAGCGGTGCCTAGTTTTATTGGGAAAGCACACGGTGGTGCTTATTCCTCTTGATGCAGTGGTGGTGCTCTCTTGCTTCTTGTGCACGGTGGTGCCGTTTTTTTTTTTGAGTGGGAAAGCACGGTGGTGCTTACTCCTCTTGAAGCACAGTGGTGCTGAGTTATTAATAGGCATTGTGGTGCTTATTATTCTTCTGTTGCAGGAACTAGTGTGGTGGGAGTCAACCCAAGGATGGTGACTACGCGCAGAAGAATCGGGGCCAAGAGCCGCCCCGAGAACCGAGGTGCCAACGGGCGCAGGTACTTTCGGCGCAACATGGCGCTAGAGTGCCTGCGCACAGGGGGTAGGACCATAGACCCCGATAGGTATGAGGAGCTAGAAGTCGCGGTGGTGGCCCCGAGGGCTCATGTGGTGACCAAAGTGAACGAGTTCGAGCAATTGAAGTTTCTCATCGTGAGTTGGCTCACATGGTGAAACACCTCACCGATGAGACAAAGGAGGCAATGAGTACTCAAGTTTGAGATAGAGGAGCTTAAGGCTCAAATTAATTTGATTGAAGTGGCTGTGGGAAATTCAGTGACCATGGAAAGGGGCCAGAGGAATAGGGTCCCCGAGCCTCAGCGGTATGAGGGGAACAGGATGCCAAAGAGCTTGAAAATTTCCTATTTGATATTGAACAATACTGGGCTACTCGCACCTCTATAGAAGAAGACAAGGTCTCGATGGCTTCTATGTACTTGTCAGGGGATGCCAAATTGTGGTGGAGGTCCAAGTTCACAAATGGTGTGTGTTCCATTAAAAGTTGGGACGAGTTGAAACAAGAATTAATAGCTACCTTCTTTCCAGAGAATGTGGAGTATAATGCTCGGAAGAAGTTGAGGGATTTGACCCATACGGGACTATTCGTGATTATGTGAGAGAGTTTGCGGCATTGATGCTGGATATTAAGGACATGTCGGAGAAAGACAAGATGTTTGCTTTCCTTGAGGGCCTAAAGCCATGGGCTAGAACCGAGATTCAAAGACAACGAGTGCAGGATGTAGTCATTTGCCATGAGTCACGCCGAGCGGCTTAACGATTACAATGATGGCTCAAACAAAACGCAAGGCCCCAACTAGTGGGAGCAATAACCATGCAGGTAATGGGAGTAAGATGGCTAGAGGGGAGAGGCCGATAACTTGGGGGAGCGGGAGAGGACTTCCAAACAAGGAGCCTGTGTGAGAATAGGGGGAATGGTGGCTTTACGCCGAGGAATGGGCCAAATAGGCTACCCCTAGCATGCTTCTTGTGTAAGGGGCCTCATCGCGTGGCTGAGTGCCCACATAGGGGTGCATTAAGTGCTTTGGAACTTTCACGGCCTGGGACACACTCCCTAACCCACCTACAGAGAATAGTGAGACCGATCCGGCGGATTGGGTCTATTCGTTTTTCGAGTGCATTACAATCGCAATTGGACAATAATAAAGAAAAGAACGGGAAAGGGCTTGATGTACGTGGACTTGGTGATAAATGGGAAGGCGACTAGGGCTCTTGTTGACACGGAGCAACAGATACTTTTATCTCACCCGAGGAAGTCAAGAGATGCGGTTTAACAATTACTAGAGATGTGGGGGACAGATGAAAGCGATTAATTCTCTGCCGCCAAATTTGTGGAAGTGTTAAGAGGGTGAAGGCCAAGCTTGGGTCTTGGGAGGAAGCGTGGATCTCACTGTTTCCCCTATGGACGATTTTGATGTTGTGTTGGGACTGGATTTTATGACAAAAGCCCGTGCCATCCCGTCCCCTCGCCGCGAGCTGCCTATTGTTTCTAGGGATTGCCCGGGGTGGTACCCGCTACCATTCTACCAAGAAGCGGAAAGATGTTGTCAGCAATACAATTTAAGAAAGGGGTGAAGAAGGGGAACCTTCTTTTGTCATATTGCCTATCCTACATGGGGAGTCAACCTTTGAAAGGGTACCAAATGGGATTTTGAGAGTGTTGGAGGACTATAAAGATGTCATGCCGATCGGTTGCCGAAGGGCCCTCCTCCTCGAAGGACGGTGGATCATGAGATTGAACTGGTCCCCGGTGCCAAACCTCCCGCGAGATGCCCGCACCGTATGTCCCCCCGTAATTAGCTGAATTGAGGAAACAACTCGATGAATGTTAAAAAGTCGGGTTTATTCGACCGCCTAAAGCGCCATTTGGGGCGCCCGTGTTGTTCCGAAGAAACATGATGGGAGCTCGAGATTGTGTGTGGACTATAGAGCCCTCGAACAAAGTGACTGTCCGAACAAGTATCCCATCCCCTTAGTTGCGGACTTGTTCGACCAGCTAAGTGGCGCGAAATATTTTACAAAGCTGGATCTTCGATCGGGTATCATCGTGTAAGAGTGGCCGAGGGAGATGAACCAAGACAACTTGTGTTACTCGATATGGGGCATTTGAGTTTCTTGTGATGCCATTTGGGCTAACCAATGCGCTGCAACCTTTTGCACCCTGATGAACCAAGTGTTCCATGATTTTCTGGACAAGTTTGTGGTGATATACTTGGATGATATAATGGTATATAGTTCCTCTTTGACAGATCATGAAAACCATTTGCGGTTAGTTAGTGTTGCAGAGACTCGAGAGATAATCAGCTATTTGTTAAAAGGGAGAAATGTGCTTTCGCCCAAACTCAAATTAAGTTCCTAGGACACCTCGTTCAAGGTGGACATGTTCGAATGGATGAGGAAAAAGTGAAGGCAATCCAAGAATGGCCGACTCCAAAGAGTGTTAGTGAGCTCGGATCATTCTTGGGATTAGCTAACTATTATAGACGGTTTGTCGAAGGCTACTCTCGGAGGACAGCTATACTTACCAATTTGTTAAAGAAAGGTGAGAAGTGGGCCTGGTCAAAAAAAAAGTGTCAAGATGCTTTTGAGGAAATAAAAATCATTGTGATGAACGACCCAGTCCTAGTATTACCAGACATTGAGAAACCAATGGAAGTTGAAACTGATGCATCTGACTTTGCCATAGGGGGAGTACTCATGCAGGGTGGTCACCCTGTGGCCTTTGAGAGTCGGAAGTTGAGTGGTGCCGAGACGAGATATGCGACTCAGAAAAGGAACTTCTAGCTGTGATCCATTGTCTCGTGGCTTGGAGGCATTATTTGTTGGGCTCAAAGTTTGTTGTTAAAACAGTATACAACACGGCTGCTAGTCATATCCTAACACAACCAAAACTATCGGCAAGGCAAGCAAGATGGCAAGAGCGCTTTAGCGGAGTTTGATTTTTTTAGTTTTGAGCATAAAGTCGGGAAGAAGAATCAGGTAGCTGATGCGTTGAGTCGAAGGGCCGATCCGCAACCCTTAGATTAATTGCTCCTATGTCAGCTAGTAGGGTGACGAATGACATTCGGGAACTCATAATGGAGAATATGGGAAAGGATCCGCAGATGATGGCAATATTGAGGATGGTGGAAAGTGGCCAATCAAAGACCTTTTGGGTAGAGAATGGGATCCTAATGACGAAAGGTCCGCGTATGTATGTCCCGAGAGCAGGAGAACTTAGACATAAACTACTACGCGAATGCCATGACACTCCCTGGGCAGGTCACCAAGGTTGGCGGCGTACTCTGGCCCTATTGGAACAAGGATATTATTGGCCGCACATGCGACAGGATATTATGGACTATACCAAGACTTGCCTTATTTGCCAGCAAGACAAAGTGGATCGACAAAAAGATCGCAGGATTGTTGGAGCCATTGTCGATGCCAAGACGACCTTGGGAGAGCATTTCACTCGACTTCATAGTGAACTTGCCTCGGGTTGGGGATCTTGGAGCTGCCATTGTGGTGGTGGATCGGTTCTCAAAATATGCTACATTTATCCTCGCCCCAAATATTGTTGCGGAGGAGACAGCTCGATTAGTCTTTAAACATGTTGTAAAGTATTGGGGTGTCCCACAAGATATCGTTAGTAGATGAGGATGGTCGGTTCACGGAAATTTCGGAGAGAGTTATTCAAGATGTTGGGATCCAAACTGAATTTGTCGTCAAGTTATCATCCCTGCACGGATGGGCGAGACAGAGCGCTTTAATGGGTTGTTAGAAGAGTACTTAAGGCATTTTATCCAAAGCCAACCAGAAAAATTGGCCTTCTTTGTTGGATGTGGCACAACTTTGTTTTAATTCACAAAAGAGTTCTCGCTACTAATAAAAGCCCTTTGAAATTTGTGACAGTCAGTCGCGCGGCTTCCACACACCAAGATAGAGTCATACAAAGGAAAGTGTCCCCGAGCTTTTAATTTCTCAAAGGAATGGCGCCAAAATACAGAGATTGCTCGGGCTTATCTAGTGAAAGCTGCAAAACATATGAAGAAGTGGGCAGATCGTGAGCCGAAGGGGACCAGCATTCAAAGTTGGCGATCTAGTGCTTGTGAAGCTAATGGCGTAACGATTTGCGGTTCTTACGGAATAGAGATCGCGATTGGTGCGAAAGTATGAAGGACCGAAGACCGGATCAGGCCAAAGTTGGAAATAACTCATACAAGATCAAGCCGCCTCATGGATGAAAGTTCACCTGTGTTCCATGTGAGCAATTTGAAGGCTTTTCATGCGAGCCCTCGGATATTAGCCGAGGACAGAGTGATCGGGCCCCATCTGTACCAAACCCCATCGTAACGCCGAGTTGAGGAGATCCTTGCGATAGGTTTGTTACGGTGTCCAAGAAGAAGCCTGTTCGTGAGTACCGGTCAAGTGGGAAGGTCTCTGAGCCAAGAGACAAGTTGGGAGAGAGATCATGACCTAAAGGCGTTCAAGCAGTAAAAAATCGAGGAGTTCCTTGCGCACCAACCAGGGCGTCGACAAGTTAGGTGGGGAGGATGTTGTGGCCATCCTCACATGGTGTTACAACCGAAGTTCGGGGCCTAACCGAGTCACTTCTACCATGCCCCATTTTCAAGCACATCAATGTTTTAGGAAGAAGAGTCTTTGTTTTCAATTATTTCTTTTTAGGAAAAAGTGTCCTCGTTTCAAACAATAGAATGTTTACTCGGGTCATTTCTATTATGTTTTTCAGATATATGTAGGGGTGGACAAATCGGCAGAGTTTGGGGTGATCCTGGTAAAGGTATGTATTCTACACACCATCGAGGCGCCCCTACCGCCCAAGTCGATGGTGTGGGTGAGTTTTCTAATGTAACCGATGTTTTTTTTTTTTATAATAAAATAAAACCATTCTTTTTTTTTTTCCTACGGGAAGTCGGGGTCGATGTGTGCATCCGCTATGCCCCACGGTTTCGCCAATGGCTTGAAGAATGGTTTTGTGGCGCGAGACTAATGTGTTGCTTGCTTATTTTGAGCAGATCAATCGAGGGAAAAGGCTGACTTGATCGGGAAGAGTCCTTTTCAAGTGCCGCACGGCTTAGCGACCGAGTGAACTAAAGGCTAAGGCCGTGACACTTGGCTTGGCGTTTCTTGTTTGGGTATTTGTAGTGTGCTTACTAGTATGATTACTTGATCGATGCTTTGTTTGATGTTTAGTCTTCGGGCTTTTCTCGTTGCTGTCGCAGCCCACATGTACTCTTTTTTTTATTTATTTAAATTTAAGAAAAAATTTTAACGAGGCATATAATAGAAATAATTTTTTTCAATAAAAAAGTCAAACTATATTATATCATTAGTTTATGTATAATGTATAAGTTATGGCTTTATTCCATAAAAATCTACTTCAGTTAATTTTAGTTTTGTACTTTTTTAAATTTAAAATTTCAGTCTTAATCTAAACAGTACAGATACTGAAGTATATAGACTAATAAAAAATAAATCTAAAATGTATGCAAAATGTTAAATTAATAGTAAATATTCAAAAAATTAAATCAATAGCAAAATTTTATTTAATAAATTTACCGGTCATTGGTTAGGTAAAAATTTATATTCCTAAATTTTGATAAGTTGGAGGAAAATGACTTTGAATTATCGGGTGTACCCTTTCTTACGGCTCAAGAAGTGAGTGATATGAAATTAAAAAATCTCAAATGGGTGGATATTGAATGTATTCTCCAACTGTTTCCAATAGGCCCAAAAGGGGGAAATTAATGGTGGATCAAGGCCTAATTCCATATCAAACTAGAAATTTAAATGATGGCGCAAATTCCATTGCTTCCATGAAATCTCTATGTTCTCTGAGAATATAGACTCCGCTTATAATGTTATCTGTAGTCTCAGTAATAAGATTCATCCATTTTATTTTAATTTTTTAATAATTTCCTACTTTTTAGTTACATGTAAGAGAGAGATAAAAATTCATCTTGAAAAAAGAGATAGATGAACTTTATTGGTTGAGACCACGGATATCGTGGTGATATGGGCAGACCTATATAGAAATATTAGGGTTCAATTGACCCTACTAAAATATACCTTATGTATAAAAATATTAGAATTGTATCAGAATTTTAATAGAAAATATTAAAATTGACCTCACTTAATTTGTTGGGGCATGAGGTTAATAATATTTACTAGAGCAGTATAATAATTTTCCGTATTCTATACTCTATTCTGACCCCACTATATAAAAATTTTGACTCAACCATTGCGTGATAAGCCGGATCTATATAATAAATTTTGATGTTCTTGGTTAACCATATCCAAGTATCCAACAATAAGATCCGCTCTCCTTGGGAGTTTGTCAATGCACTGTGTCTGGTGCCGTGTTCTTTTCCCTTACTATCGTCACCCCGCATTTATTCCAATCAAATGAAACCCCACACAGCAGGGTTCAGTCGGTATCAGTTTCAGCTCTACATTGATACCACAAAGGGGCAGTAGCTTATTGTCTCAAATCTCGTAGAAATATTGGGGCTCAAATCCATATTATATTAGCACCTGCCGATGCCCTTCCTCGCAAAGACGACCCTGATGTTTTTGCATACTACTCTTTCTGTCTTATTAATTTTGTTCAATATTAACTTTTAAAAAGTTAAAAAATTTTAATTTTGACCACAATTATTTTAAATATTTGAGTTAATCAAAATTTTATAAAATATTTATTTTTAAACTACTTAATATAAGGTTTATAAAACATATTTTTTTATATTTTTACTAATAATACATTTAAAGTAATAACTAGTCAAAATTTAAAAAATTTAACTTAAAAAAGTCAATATTAGACCTTTCGGGTAGTACAAATTATGGCAACTATTTTTTGTGGTTTATTTTGAATCCTCCTATGTTTCTGTCCGACACAATTCGTTGCTGGCCCAAATCCAAATGAAAATCGCAGGGATAGTAAAACACTATCACATTTCGGTTGCATATCAAGACAAATTAGAACGGAAAGCTTTGAATAATTGTTAGAAATAAGAATGAGTAGTAATAGTTAAAAATAGCGATTAACTTTATTCATCACTAATCTCTTCCCATATTTACCACGATAAGTCGATAACTTATTGTCACCCAAAGCAACACACGGTACAAAATGCCATTACAACAAAAGCTGAAAGACTTAAACACATACATTAACAAAGGAAAAAGAGTGAGATTTCAACAGTGGCATTATAGATTTCTCTACTTCTAGTAACAATTGGGCTCGAAAGCGAATGGCCCGACGCTGTAGAGAACATATGGGAGCTTCTTTGAAGTCGATGAATTCTCGGGCTTCAAAGGGGCGCCTTTCAGTCCACCATTCATGTTAGATGGCGTGCTGCAGGATTTCAACGGTGAAGATACGAGGGAGACCGAGCAGTTGCTGAGACTAAAATTGTTGATGGTAATTGGTGCTTGCAGGAAGAAATAGCCATTCTTGTCGGTCACGAATTGGACGGCTAGGTCGTTTTTAGTGTCCTTGCAAGCTAGCTTTACAGTGGCACCTGCCAAAACAATCCCAAAGCACTCAGGTGAGGCAGTACTCGAGTATAGGTAAATTAATTTTACATGTGCAAATGGGTAAAGAAGCAAACTACCAAGGGTATCATAACAATGCTGGTCACTTATCGATGTTAGATACACCTAGAAATGTGAGCTTCATCGAAAGAGAGAAAAATAAAAACAGAGGGTCAAGTTAATTTGCTGCCGTTTTAACTCATAAAACGACAAGCTCGTGATACTTGGAAGTTGCAGGCAACATAAGATGCATGTTTCCATTCAAACAAAACGCCAAATCACGTCAAAATCAGGACCACATGCAAAAAAAAATAAGTATAGATATGCATGCATTGCATTGCATTGCATTGATTATACTATAGTTTTACAGGTGGGCAAAAGATGTACATGCACGACTAAATGTTTAAATCAAAATAATTTTATACGAAAATATTAAACATGAAGAATTTAAATAAAAAGTTTTTTTTTTAAATATTTTTGTTCAACGGCAATACTAAACTAATGGAGTACTAAAAATCAAGAATATGTAATGAACAAACCAAGAACTGGTTTAGCTCCCAAAAGGGTGTCGACTCCAGCGTACTTGCATGACTTGCAATAAACAACGCCCTGCACTGCCACACGACTGCTTGTAGGTTTGGGGTAAGTCGGTGGCTTGACCGGAGGGGACGGTGGGTACGTTGGTGGCCTAGTTGGAGGCTTGGTCGGTGGTTTAGTCGGGGGCCGAGTTGGAGGTTTGATTGGTGGCTTGGGTGCCGGGTAAATCGGCGGTTTGGTTGCTGGGGGATTGGGTGACGGGGTAGTCGGCGGTTTGGTTGCTGGTGGCTTCGATGACGGGGTAGTCGGCGGTTTGGTGGTTGGAGGCTCGGGTGACGGGGTAGTCGGCGGTTTGGTTGCTGGTGGCTTGGGTGACGGGGTAGTCGGCGGTTTGGTGGTTGGTGGCTTGGGTGACGGGGTAGTCGGCGGTTTGGTGGTTGGAGGCTTGGGTGGCGGGTAAGTCGGTGGTTTGGCTGTTGGAGGATGAATTGGTGGCTTGGGTAGTGCAGGAGTCGGGTATTTAGGAGGTGTTGTTGGGGGCTTAGTCGGTGAAGGGGTTGGTGGGTGAGGATGGGGGTGGTGGTGGTGGCCTGGTGGAGGACTTGGTGGCATTACAGGTGAAACTGCATGGTAATGAGGAGGAGAAGCCCGAGGCAAAATTGGAGCCGAGACAGCGAAGCTGCTGAGTAACAAGAGCGAAAGCTGCACAAGCAGGAAAGGTTTTACTTTTACTACTAGAAGCCCCATATTGTGCTAAGCTTTAGAGAACAGAGACGAGTGAGAAGATGGAGAAGTCTGGGTGCTATAAGGAGGGAATTTATAGGGGTTTAAAGCCTGATTTTTTACTGTTTTTACTGATGCAATCCTGCTGTATAATGGGGATGGGGTGGGGACGTAGAATTTGGAGGCTACTTTAGACTATTCGGGAAGATAGAAAAAGTAAATGTTTAGTTTATTTAATTCTTACGTTCATTTTTAGTTTGGCTAATTGAGTCAAACTTCTTCGCGAGCAAGAGTAGAGGGGGAGATTTGAGCTTAAAAGTTGGTAAAAAAAAAAACTATTGGATTTTTGGCATGCAAAGGACATGTGGAAGTCTCCACAGGAAAACATGGACTAGTGAACCATTTTAATTAGCCAAACAGTATCTTTACCTAAACATGGGGCTTTTTGAATGATAAACGTGCGAGTCTTTTGAGTTTGGGCAATCACAGAGTGCTAGGCCTAGGATAAAACTTAAAAAGTAATGAAAAAGTTTGAAAAAGAAAAAGGTAAAATGATGAGGGTAACAACATTGATAACGTTACAAAGCATTTTAATGATTTGGGTCCCATCAATAATCAACATCACTATACAGTTTGTGACGATAAAAATGGACGGAGAATCGGAGATAGTGCATTGACACTCCACATCGATTTGATTTAAAAGAACTTGAAGTTTTTATTTTCATTCGACGAAATAAAACTTAACTTGATTATATAAATTTGATTTGATTAAAAATTACATAAAATTTAAATTATAAAATAAGATTATAATAATTTAAATTTTTTAGTAATTAATGGAATGATATTTAAGTTTGAGTTTAGTCTTTTAATTTTATTTCATATAAAAAATATATGATGGAATATATATATAAATTACGATTATAAAAACGTTTAAATTATAACCGATTAATATCATAATATTATAAATATTTACAATTAAATTAAAATAAAAACTCAAAAAAATTAAATGTAAATCTATTTATAAAATATAATTCATCAAGCTCCTAAAACATAGACTAGAGATAAAAAAAAAAAAAGATAAAGTGAGATGGTAAAAATTCCTTTAGTTCTCTCTACACATCCCTAAACACTTCATTATCTCATTGATGACTATCTTTAATTGACTTCCAACAAAAGAAAAACTCAATATGATGAGGATATCTGCAGATAGTGTGTGAAACCTTCGTGGGAGCACTCTTGAGATGAGACCATTTATTTTTCGAATGTAACTACTCTAGTGCCGTATGGAATAAATTATTGCTGCATTGTAACTTGGTGAGAAACACTCTATCTTGAGAGGAAGAGTTGCGGTGGACTGTCACTAAATTGAGAGGGAAGACTTTTATAATGCAACTCCTGAAGTTTATTTGGACTACTTTCATTTACGGTGCTTGACAAGAAAATAATTATATACATTTTTTAGGGAAGAGTTCATTTACCGGTAATCTCGTAAAGAACATACAAAACATTGTTCAATATAAATTTTTTGCCCGTTTGTATAGACAAAATTAATAGAGTGAACGCCCAATTATATTTAGCTGGAAATTCTAATAATTTTACATTCCTTATGTACATACTGTGTATATTTTTTTATAGCATCTTAATACTTATAGATAAATAAAACAAATAATTTATTAAAAAAATATAATTTATTAATTCAACTAACTCAATATTTACGCTCAAAACATTGTTTACCTAGCCCATAATTTTTTTGGGGAGTTGAGTCAATATCATTTTTTTCAAAAAGCTTCCAATTTCCCCCGGATATGTTTGTTACAATACTCAATTAAAAGCATGGGAATTAATTTTTTTTTAAAAGTCTATTGTTTTCAGTAATACTAAACTAAAATTGATTACTCTTATTTACTTCATGACACTTAGAAGGTCTTCCAGCCATCGAATTATGAGGTCGACTGCTTATTACATTCATAACTATGCCAGCATGTTATATAAATTATTACAATGCAATGATGAAATTGAAACAATGAAATCATTGCAAAAATATAAATATATTATTATTTATATAAAAACATTAATATATCAAAATTTATATGTATCCGACTTTAACCATAATTATAAGTAATAATAAATCATTAATAATTCTATTATGAAATTAAAGACATTCTATTATCGTACCCTTTATCATTTAGCTAAGTAACCAAGTGAAATAAGCACATTTAACTGGTTGACTGGTGTATAAAAATAAGGTCGAAACTAATTGTAACCCCAAGTTGAAGAGGGGAATTCAGAGCAATACAAAGAGAAACAAAGCATTTTCAGAGGTATTATACTCTCGTTTTCGCATTTGAAAGCATAAAAGCATAAAGAATTAGGGTTCCTGTTTTTTTACCTTCGCAACTGTTCGTTTTCTCCCGTGCCGTCGTGGTTCCTCGCCGGTGATAAACCCCTTGGCTTTCTTCGAGGTCATACACGGTGAGCCGGTGAGAAATTTAGGTTTTCAATTTTTAAAAAGGGGGTTCAGATTTGTTTTAGGGTTATAAAAGGGATTTTCTTTGTTTTTCTCAAAAGAAGGGATTTAAATATAGTTTTGGGAGTGAAAAAGAGCCATTTTTAAAGGTTTTTGGGTCTGTTTGCCGCCGTGCGAGCGGCGGCCGACGCGACAGATCACGCTGAATTATGGGTTTGCAAAACCCTATCAGAGCGATAAAAGGAGAAAGAGGGAAGATTTATCTGAAACTGGTTTTCCAAATGGCCAAAAGAGTGGTTTGGTGACTGAAATGGTCCTTTTATACCACATCAGGTCTTTAAAAATGGTTTAATAACCACTTAAGGACTTCCGCCCCACTTTAATTGCGCTATAAAGGCTTTCGTCTTTTAAAATCACGCAAATAGTCACTTCGTGTAGGATAATTACGAACCGAAGCCACTCCGTCTTTTAAAATTACCATTCTGATCCCTGGAATTTCTAAACGATTTGCAATCGAGTCCTATTTCCCTTTATGATTTCACCCTTTTATTTTGTTTTTTCACAATTTCGTCCTTTTTTTTAGACTTAAATTCCCCTTTTCATGCATTTCATTTCTAGCTTTTTGTTTATATATACATTGTTTTGGTTGTTGTTTAAATTGGTGGATTTGATTTATGTTTGAATGCTCTTGGTCTGGTTGCTTTAGAGTACCGTTGTTTGAAGTATGTGATGGAATATTCTCTTGTATGAAATTCATGGTTTTTTATAAATATATATATATATATATATATGTTTTAGCCAACTAGTAGTTTATATACATATATGATTTAGAGAAATTTATAGTATATTCTTTACAATAGATATTTTGCAAAGTATATATATATATATATATAATATTTTAGTATAATATATACTATATACGTTCTCCTTACAATATATATATTAGATTTGTAAAATGGGGTATATATATTGTTTTTATATGTAAAAATTAAAGTTTTGAAAGTTGTGTTTTTTACTCGAAATATTATGTAATATATGTTTTTTCTAAAGAAAATGTCTTTGTCTTTGAGCCTTAGGTTTTAGGCTTAGTTTTTATAGTTTAAGGCCTTAGGTTTTGGCCTTAGTTTTGAATAGTTTGGGCCTTTGTCTTGGGCTTGGCTTTAGGCTTTTGGGCCTTAGGCCTTGTTTTGGTAGTTTTGGGCTTTAGATTGTTAGGCCTAGTTATTAGTTTTTGGGTAGATTAGATTTAGGTTAATTAAGTTAATTAATTTAAATCGTGTGCTCGTCTCATAGGGGCACGATTTTAAATTAATTAAGTTAGTTCTAAGGTTTAGGTCTTTTAAGGTATATTAATCAAGTTAGGGTTAAATATTAGATTCACTTAGATTAATTAGATCACTAATTGAATTTCTCATAATTTGGGCCTTCATAGGTTAGATCTTCGGGTGGGTCTTGTGAGTTTATCTTTGAAGCCCCTTGTTAGCCATCCTTTAATTGTAATTCATATGGCCCATTAATTTTGCATGATAATTAATTTAAATCATAGAAGGGAGGTATTCATTAATTTCGATATTTGTGTCGTAACAGTCTGAGCTTAAAGGATGTTGACCAAATATTTGAATTAATTCTTACCGACTCAAGGTAGAATTAAAACTCGACAAGATCATTTCATCATTTCTTAATTGGTTGTATCATGCATAAAGGTGACGTACGAGATCCGAACCCTAAACTAACACGACAGTCAGTCTTATTCGATGTCGGTTTAGTCTATGGTCCAGTGTATCGTCAACCTTATTAATTAAATGTCCAATTAATTTGAACTCACCAATTTGATAAAGCTCGTTCAATTAAGGTTAATTTTCAATTAAGGTCACCAAATTAAATTCCTTTCAAATTTCGACAATTTCCTTCGATTAAAAGCAACAAATATTTTGGTACCGATTTCGGGGCGTGATGGGAGTGCTAATCCTTCCCCACACGTAACCAACTCTCGAACCCTTTCAAAATGAATCTCTGGTTTTGTGGTGTTCGGCCTACCTTATCCAAGTGGCCGGTGGCGACTCTAAGTTTTAAATAGTTTTTTTTTTCAAAGGAACAAGAGTTTTCAAAAGAAATCCCTTTAAGCCAAGATTTCAAAAGTAATTTAATCCCTATTTAGAAAAAAGCGAAAGGAAAAAACGTCGCTACAGTTAGACCCTAAGAGCCTATAGCTAAGATATATGGAACAAAATTTATCTTTTTTGTGTCATTTTGTATATGTCACCAATGATCTTATGTTGCGTATATTAACTATTATTTTTATTGTTTTATTAATTATTTTAATTTTATTGATAATATACCTAACATAAAATCATTGGTGGATATATACGAAAGGACACAGACAAAATACCGACAAATTATAGTCAGATCTGTTGGTCAATGGAGTGAAAGCAAGTTGGTGTTTTTATATCCAATGTAAATTTTTTACATTGTTACACTTGCTCATTTGATTGTTATTTTATCCCACTAGGATTTGTTTGGTTAAATAGATTGTAGTATTGATATTTCAAATTGTTTTTACTTTTAATTACCCAACTAGCTGCTGCAATTCGTGGTTCCAGTTGATGAAATGTGGCGGTGTCAAGGTAACATTTCTTGGATTAAGTTGTCGGTGGAGGGTTTCCGGTAAAAAACTTGTAACCGAGAGGGATGGATGGACCCGCCATCTTATTTCATAATTGAATTTCATATACCAAACAATATAATAGTACGGCCAGACACATCACATCACGTTTCCCGATCATCAAATCATATTTATATAAAATAAAAATTATTCGACATAATTATAGTTGAATTTGTTCATAAACAGATTTAATTACTGTTATGAATTTGTTCATACTTACGTGATGTTGAATTAAATCATTTGTGGTGAAAAATCCATAATTAAAATAAATATTAATAATTTAAATGATTTATGATTACAAGCATGCTCTAATTGGGCATTTGGTAAATTCGGTATAATGACAGTAAATTTTTTTATCAGTTTTTTAAACGGGTGTTTGTCTGTTTGATTCTGTTATCTAATATATGATATGTCTTTAAATTTTGTTATAGGTTATGATTAAGTATAATGTAATATAAGGTATAATCTTTTAACATCTAATTCTATAAATAATTTAAGATTATGAGCCGTGAACCATTAATAATTTAATAAAAGTAGTGTTTGCTTAGCCGTCAACGATCTCTAAAATAGGTAGTTAAAACTCTTAGCTGACACTTTCTTTTTTTCTTAGGTTGTGAGTTTAATACTCAGTCAGAAAAATTGTTCAAAAAAGTAGTGTTTGCCCTAACCGCCTCACCTTCTATTTTTCTCTTAATCGCTTGTTTTTTTAGTTTTGTCTTGGTCGGCGGTGGCACTAGTTATAGTGCTGATTGTCGACCACCGATGTTTCGTATCCTTCATATTTTTATATTTTGTTTATTTTGTTATTTTTTTTCAGTTTTATCTTACATTTTTAATAAAAATCTATTTGTTTGGTTACTTCTTTCATATATTTGTGTAAGTTCGTATACCTTTGTGGAACGTTCTCACGCTGCCCTTGTGACACGTTGTTCGCCTACCTCTGCGGTGGATCTGCAATTGTGTGGAGATTCTCATTCGCTCTTGTTTGGTTTTTTCTTTCGCATATTTCACGTCGCTCATATTTGATCTGCGATTATTAGTGTTCTTTAAAAGTTAGATCCTTTTTGAGGTTGTTTGTCGATGTATTCAGATATATTTTTACGAAGCAGCCTATAGTTTGCTTTGGTTGACTCTCCACTCGTTCATCATCTCAAAAGCATCTAGTTGAATAGAGATAAAAGAGTACTATTGATGGTTACTGGATTATTATAGATATGAACTTCAGATTCAAAAGAAAGGTTCGATTGTCGTTGCAACTTTGGGTTTCTTTTTATTTTTTCTTTGCTTGAATTTTTGGTGGACATAATTCCTAAAGTAATCTCTTTGAGTAGGTGTATTGTTACCGTTGTACCTTCTTTTATTTCAATAAAATTTTGTATTATTGTAAGATTAAAAAAATTATGAGCCGTAATCTTACAGTTGAGATTATTTAATTTCTTATCTGATTTTGGTTTCAACATTGGGTGTTTTAACAAAAGTTACAAAATTATGATGACTCGGAAAAATCAACATCGACTGATTTTTCTTCTTCTTTTATTTACTTGGTTGTACTTGTTATTGGTTTTATTGAGGTTTTCGTGGATTAATTTTGTTGTGTTGTTGATCGGATAATGATGAATGTAAGTTTATTTGAATTTAGTGAGATGAGTGATGAGCAATGGTGATATTAGTTTTAAGATATGAAATAGTAACCAAGTTTTCATTTTTTTTGGCCGAGACTGAACAAAGTTTAAAATCAAAGGAGGACTATCTCTGTTACCGCAAAAGGAGGCTCTACAAACAGAATCTCACCGATGTCAACTACATGACTTCTACACATTTGATTCATTCATTTCTTTTTATTAATAAGGATATATTTAAGATAAATATCAATATTTAAATTTATAAAAGATAAAAATAACATAAATATTTTTAAATACTCGATCAATTATTATACCACAATTGATTAATTTAAATTTAAATATCAAAAAACGAGGTGCTTAATTGTTTTTTTTTTACTAAAACTCACACTCAAAACTTAAGAAAAAAGATTAAATGTCAACAATAATCTTTAACCATTTACTCTGAGTTGTGTTGACACTTAATTACTTTTTTTATCGGTCTTTATTACTTAATTGCTTTTTTATTGTAAAAAGTAGTGTAAATGCCACATGGCTAATCTTTGATTGAATATAAATAAATGAGGATGCAATAAATTCTATGGCTAAGTCTGTTGTTTTGTTTTATCTATTGGTTTTTTTTATCATATTTGTTTTATCTATTGGTTGGGTCCTCCAAAAGATTGGGTTGAGATGTGATGGGGCCATTTGAGCGTATTCCAAAGATGCAACAGTTAAAGAGTAAATTGGCAGGATAATGGGGGGTAAAGTGATTTATGGCCAAGTGCTGTAAGTCATTGCAGATTCTCTAGAAGTTGCCGAGGCTGTAGCAGTAGAGTTGGCCGTGAAGAATAAATAACACAGAGTAGTATTGGAGACGGATACGGCAACCATCTTCCTTCGTCTTCATTTTGGTTCACTAAGAAGCAAAACGCCCAATATAACCTCAATACCACTTTAGGATGGGCATAGTTTCAAAACTGATCCCAGCATATTTTTATTGTTGTTTTGAGCCCCAATCATGAATGATTAGGGAGGGACAAGATATATATATTTTGGACACCCCAAAATATTATATTCCTTATTCAATCAAATGGGAATGTTTTCGAGCCTGAAATGATTGCTATCCACTTTGGTTTCCCATATTCTTTCTTTCATTTGAACCAAACGTCGTAAAGGCACAAGCGCAAAACATCCCAACCAGGAAGGTTTTGAAGTGGATTGAATTAACAGTGCCTTTTGCTGCTGTATGCATAATGCGAGGCCTTTTGAGTAGAGGGAAATATAAATATTAATCAGTTTAATTGTTGAGTTTTAGAGGGGGAAAAGGTAAGCCAGGTGGCAGCAATAAACTGCATGGTGGATAGGGTGGGCCAGATCGTTTCCATATGATGGATCATCTTCAACATCATTCATACTAAAGCATTGAAATGGGTGACCACATGGGGCAAAATAGGTGACGGTGAAAAATTTAGAGGTACACGTGGTAAAGAAAAACATTAAGTACTAAATTGAGAAAACATGTAAATGTTAGGGTGAAATGTGCATTAAGTCTCAAGAAAACTAATGAGAACAAATGTAACATAAGTCTAACAAAAATACATATGTAAAAGCTACTAAGGTTATGAAAAATGGCCTTGAATCCGTCAGTTTATGATAAATTAAAGAACCAGAGGTCCTCGTGCAGCAGAGTCACCACAATATCAGGAGGAGCAGTAAACGCAACCTCACCAGTTGGTTGCCCTCGGCTCATCTTGGCTAGCGTATCAGCAACTTTATTCTGAGTGCGACTTATTAGACGAAATTGGACATTCCAATTCCTGCCCAGAAGATCTCGTTGCCCTGTAATGCCAATGAACTTCCCAGAAGTATAGATAGACCTCCATGTTATCTATCTCTAATTCTAATTGTCGAATATCATTTCTCCATGCATGAGCAAGAACATCGCAGATACCCCAGAGTTTTGTGAATAATACACAGCACCAACTCAGGCTTCGTGTGAAGCCAGTGCACCAAATACCATCTTCATCACGAATTTATCCCAGCACAAGCCACCTCTCCATCATGAATCCGAAGTCCGAACAGTACCATTCGAAGTCCGAATTTGCCCAACCTGGAGGCGGTTTCGACCATCTTGCATCACGTGTTTTAGTTAATCTAACTGTACCTACAATTCGTGAATATTTTGTTCCGGCCTGCTGCAACGCAGATTCCATACGTATACACTCTGCCATCACTGTTTCACGTTCATGTTCGGATAGTATTGATTGTATTTATAACTTATTTTGAAAAACAATTAATCGGGTTTTTACTTTTTAGGCCATGTACTTGGGACTTTCCCCTAGCTTACTACTTAGGTTAAGACATGTAGTGCTATGCGAATGCAACACGTGACAATAATGATGTTATGGTGCCAAAATCATCCAAAAATTTTATAAAGATCATTAAAATTATAAAAATTCAAAAAAATGAAAAACATAAAATTATTAAAATTTGACTTCCATCAATGTTGATCGGTCTTGGCTTGAATAACATATGTAACCTGTATAAAAAGAAGAGACATTAAGTTAAGCCCAGACTAGTACAGACAGATGGGCTTCAGTGAAATTGTCCAACGAAATCTGAGGTTTTGGTTATGAAACCGCCAGCACGAACGAGTCAAAATAAAACACTACGCGGATACTGATACTTGATAGGGATAACCGGTCGTCCAATTAGAAGCCACTCAATTATTTATGTAGACGACTTTTGTTACATTGTAACTACACAAGATTGGGACACGGGCCACCTAATTCAAAGAATTTGTTTTGCTTTTGTACTTTTTACTTTTTAATAAATACAATTAAGAGACTAGTAAAGATATTATTGTAGAGTAGTTGATATTTATATCAAGAAATATCTTATTTACATTGCTGTATTTCAAATGTGCTTAAACACGTATTAACCTTCGGTTTAAAAGTTATCGTATAAAAGAAATTAGAAAATAAAACCTACACAACTTGATGCATGTCATTGCCTACCAATCTTTTTCATTCACACACAAGAACGTGACATATAAGGTACAAATAATGCGGCGGCGGCAGCAGCAGCAGCTTAGAAAACGAAGCTTTTAATTACAATTGCCCGTTGACAGTACAAAAGCCAGGTCCAAAATAAAATATTCATGAGAACTTAGGTTTAAGCATAGGCGAAACATAGGCAGTAGTGTGAGGGTTGTGGACAGGACCAAGTTTTTGAATCCAATGACGCAGCCCCTCCTTATGATCTTGGCAACTTGGGTTTGGTACCAAATTCAGTCCCATAACGATCGAGGAAGGAGCCAAATTGCTCCAACACCTTCACTATCTGCCAAAATTCCGGCCTCTTATCCGGGTTAAATGACCAACATTGCTCGATCAAAGCTTGCATGGGGAGTGGACAGTCTTTGGAGATAACAGGTCTCAAATTCTACGAAAAACACAGGCTCTGGTGTCAGAATTACACAACATATAAAACAATTGCAAATGTCCCATCTTCCCAAATGTCATTGAAACAATTTACAGTCAAAGATTGGAGAAATGTGATGCTGCCTTCATATTAAGTATCTAACGACCAAACAGTTCCAGTCGTGTGATTGTGTAATCTTCAGTTTTATACTAAATTCAAAGCAAAATCTAAAATTCGACTGTAAAGATTTCCAATGCAGTCTTATACCACATATTCCGTGAACCTAGATTTCAATCTTCAGTTGACTCTAAATGATCTAATCAAAGAGATGAAAAACCATTTAAAACATGTCTACAGTGAGTGGCAATTCAATCTCAAGGAAAAATTTATAAGCAAAGGCCTGAATGAACCGACAGTTAAGCATGGGATTTAGGGACACACCTTGTTCACAACTGCAAATGCAGCTTGGATAGGATTCATATCCTCATATGGGATTGTTCCGGCAACCATTTCCCACAAGATCAGTCCAAAGCTATACACGTCCACCTTCCTTCCATACGATTTCTTTTTAATCATCTCAGGTGCCATCCAACGATAAGTCCCAGGGTCATCTGCCAGCAGATCACAGTATGCCTCCTCACAAGCTATACCAAAATCAGCAATTTTCATGTGGAATTCCTGATCAATAAGGATGTTTTCTGGTTTAAGATCGCGATGAATGACTCCTTGAGAATGAATGTATTCCATTCCATGAGCGATTTCGACAGCAATTGTAACTAACTTTTTCAATGGAAGAGACTTGTCATCAAGCTTGTGCAAGTATGCCCTTAATGAGCCCTCTGACAAATATTCTGTTATAACACAATAAACCGGTGGCTTTCTACATGATGCTATAAACTGGTTATCAGATCAAGAGATAAATGTGAGAACCAGAACAAACTATGCCATGAAAATTCTCAAATCGTGATTTATTCAAAACAAGAACACAGAAAAGCAATATTACCTTTATAACATTCTGATGGTGGAGTCGAGATAAAAGATTAACCTCTCTATTGAACTGTTTCTCTAATCTATCGGCCAAGTCTCCGTTGTCGTCATCCGGTACCCTAATAATCTTAACAGCAACAGCTTCCTCCTTATATATGCCATGATAAAGCCGGCTATGTGCACCAAATGCGAATTTAAGCCCGAGAAATAGCTGGGAAAGATCAACCGTGTGCTCATCGGCTGCTTCTACAGCGTTAACCCTTCCACCAGCATGATCAAAATACTTGGTCCAAGCGGATTCTTTCCTGCCCTTTGTCCTATCCGAAACCTTCAAGGAACCCAAGTGTCTAAGGGGGCTTGAGTTTGATGGTGCCATTGAACCGGACCCTTCCTTGTCATGGGATTCTTTGTGGAAAAACTTTCGCAGGTGTCGCTTGTCGGATCCTTTCCTTTGAGGGTGTGGGGTTGAGAATCTCCCCCTCTCGGACCTTGCTTCCTTGAATGTATCAGACAGAACAGTCTGAGGGAGAGTGGATAAAGATCTCTGCTTGTTCATGATCCGATTTGGCTGAATCTGTGGATCATTGCGAACTGGTTTGGGATTAGAGGAAGACACTGTTAACCTTGGTTTGGATCCTAAACTCTGCTCTTGTTTCCTGTCTGATTGTAGATTTAAAGGAAAAGAGCCCAATCGAGATGAGTCCAACCTATGACAAACGGTGTGAGAAAACTTGGTTCTCCTAATCCATGAATTTGCCTCTTCCGACATTTCTTACGATCTCTGCAATTAGCTCCAAATACTTACAAACTTCAAACACTAGAAAATCTTAAACCCAAATCTTCCTTTTTTATCTTCCCTTGTATGTTTTCCTCCTTTGAAGAAGAAGGGACGCAATCAAGAGATTGTTTCTGAAATGATTACTCCTGAACTAAAGCTCTTCAAGCTCATCAACAATTGAGCACTAAAAAATTAAACTTTTGGTTTCATTGAAAATCAAGAAACCAATCAAAGCCTAGAGGAAGAAGAACCAAAAACGAGACTCTGCTAAACCTAGATCTCTTCTCCATTTTCTTTTTTTTTTTGAAAAATAGAATAAAGATAATCACTTGAAACCCATCTAATCTATCCCGGTTGAAATGCTCCCCTTTCTTCTTAATCTAAAAAAAAACTTGAATTTCTTTTTTATCTCTATAGGCTTTAAAAGTCAAAACACCACCTTCGTGAATGCCTGGAAAATCCCACAAACCAAATAAACAAATCATTCAACCAATTAAATGAGATTTTAAAGTAGTAAAAAAAAAAACAAAAACCCAAGGAAAAAAACAAAAACGTAAACTTCATGAGAAAAAACCCATGATTATAATACCCATTAGGCTAGGAAAAATAGTCATTTATTATCAAAACAATATCAAACCCCGTTGTAGTTTTTTTCTTTAAAAAAACAAACAGATTCACATATGATCAGATATGAACAAGCAAAGCAAATTAAATAAGGGGAAAAACTCAAAGTACTAAGGCTAGTACATACGATAGCATAAACCAAAAAGCATCCAAAGACCAGATCTTTACCATGAAGCTAAGACGTACATGACAAATACACCCAAGGTGGCATTTTTTCTTGGAGGTTTTTATTCTTTCTTTCCAAACAAACCAAAGACGGGATCTTTTTGTGGGTTGATAAGTGGGTAAAAAGGATGGGAAAATAAATACATAAATAATTAAAGTTTAAATAAGCATTTGGTACCTAAACTATTATCTTTCTCTTAAGTTGGTACTTAAAGAATTTTTACTCTCAAGTCGGTATTTGAACTAGACATTTTCTCTCAAGTTGACACTTAAAGAATTTTTGCTCCCATTTTGGTACCCAAACTTTAATTACATCCACTATTCCGATACTTTTATTAATATATTTAGTCCCAAAACTTATACATTCTATTAATTTGGTCCTAATTGAAATAATTCAATAAATTTAACCATTTGTATTTAAAAACACTGGCAATTTAATCATTTTTTTGCTATACTTTCATATTAAACAAGCCTAACAGATCAAAACAACAATGAGATAACTGCATTCTACCATAAAATAACATCAAGTACCGTTAAAATTTTTATTCTAGGAAAGTGATATAATCTTTATAGGAGAAAAACAAACAATTTAAGAGCAGAACAAATAGTAAATTGACAACATTTTTAAATATAAAGAATTAAATTTATTGAATTATTTCTAATTATGACCAAATTGAAAAAATGTATAAGTTTTGGTATCAACTTGAGAGAAGGTGCCTAGTTCAAGTGCCAACCTGGGAGTAAAAATTCTTTAAGCACTAACTTGGGAGAAGATGTTTAGTTCAAGTATTAACTTGGGAGCAAAATTTCTTTAGGTACCAATTTGAGAGAAGATGTAAAGTTCAAATACCAAATGTATATTTAAGCCAATAATAAAAGAATTCACCTCCCCCAAAACGAAGTCTGGGAAGGCATAATTGTATACGGAGATGGTTTTGAGACCGTAGATTCCGTGGACCCGAGATTTTCGGAAAAAATGGTGGAGCCCAGTTGAGACTTGAGACAGGCGGTGTTCGAGTGTGTGTGAGGACCACCAAAACAGTGAAGTCAATATTTAAAAGTAGAGGCTAGAGTTGTAAACGAACAAACGTTCGACGAACCATTCGTGAACCGTTCGGCGGGATGTTCGTTTATTTATTAAACGAACGAACATGAATAAGATTTTTTGTTTGTTTAATTAAATGAATGAACACGAACAAATGGCTTGTTCGGTCATTTATGTTCATGAACGTTCGGTAATCTGTTCGTTTATATTCGTTCGTTTATGTTCATTTAAATTTATTCACATATGTCTAGGGGTGTTCATTGTTCGGTTAAACCGAACTAACTGACCGAACCAAAACAATATTGGTTAATGTATTAGAAAATTTTAGGTTCGGTTAACGGTTAAGAGTTTTTTCAAATTCCAATTATCGATTAAGTCGTTTAAAATCGGTTAATTAACTGAATTAATCGAACTAACCCAAAATATTTGTTTATATTCATTTATTTTCGTTCGTTTATGTTCGTTGTGCTCGTTTATGTTCATTTGTGTTCGTTTATCATTTAAACGAACACAAACAAGCTACATTCCTTAATGAACGAACACGAACAAAAAATTTTTTTGTTCGTTTATGTTCGTGTTCGTTCATTTGTTTGGTTAAAGTTAAACGAACGAACATAAATACACACTCGTTCGTGTTCGTTCGGTTCGTTTACAGGCCTAATAGAGACTCTTGTTTTTCACCCACTAAGAAAACTTCGTTTCCTCTCAGTAAAGTAGTATAAGAGAACAATAGTCGAGTCTTTAGATCATTTTCACTCAATTAAACCTTTAAATCAAGAAATTATATTAATGTAATTGATTGACCGATTTTAATAATTTTTTCAATCATTATCGCCACGTGATACATTATAGTTCTATCATATTGTATTTATAATTTTTTTGAAAAATTAATTTTTTATAAATTTCACAAGTTTTTCAGAGTTTTTATAACTTTTAAATAACTTTTTAAATAAAATAAAAAATCTAAAAATGTCAAGTAGAAATACTATGACATGACACACTGCGCTAACAAATTTAAAAAAATATGAAAATTTAATAGTTAATCGGGGCTTAATCGATTCAATTTTTTAATTCAAAAGCTTAATTAACTAAAATTTTTAATTCAAATACTTAATTGAGCGCAAAAGAATTTAAAAACTTAATTGATTTTTTTTTAAATACAACAACTTCTTATACTAGTAAGCTTTAATTTGGGGGTAACATATTCAAGCCATTAAAAGTTCTTTTAAAAATTATAAAATAATTATTAAATTCAACAAATTATTATAAAATAATCTTTTAATGTAATAAAATAATTTTGTAATAATTTGATAAATGTAATGACTGTTTTATATTTTTTAAAATTAAAAATCAAAATAATATAACTTTTTATAATTTAATAACTATTCGTGTACTTTATTTTTTTTGTTGGTAATTTGAAACGATAAAGATATAAATTTTATGTATTTAATTCCCGTCCCCTGTTAATAACGATAACAAAAAAAGTGAGGTGGAGAAATTTAAGACAAAAAAGAGTATCGTTTTCATGAAGAATGAGTGTTAGGAAAGTTTTATAATAATAATATCATTACAGAGGCACCAACAAAAGTAAACAGCTCGGATGGTACGGTTCGCACGGATTTCTTGTTGTAAGTTTTTCTTGGCCTGCGACCTTCTTGTTGGTATTTGGTAGCTATCTATAATTGATTGTATTGTATTATATTATATATTACTCATTCTATCTTGATAAAATTATTATATATCGATTTTTCACGAAAATTTTTGGAAGAATTTTTTAAAAGAATGATGTGATGCGAAAAAATTTAAATAATAATTTTATCTTTAAAAGGTTAAATTTTAATTTTTGAGAAACTAAAACAAAGGGTAAAAAAAATTAATTTAAATAGTTGTTGAATTTTCAATATAATAATTTAGATGTGACAATTTTAAAACATAAAAATAACAAGTTTATTGGAATAAAAAAAGTATTTGAGTTTATTGAAATAATGGTTTAATGAAACAGTTTCTGTTTTAAGTTTGAATCATATTATTATTATTATTGGAAACAAGTTTGAATCACGTTAGATGTAAATTATATGAGTTATTTTTAAATTTATTTTTTACTTTTAAATTTTATTATATGCATGTTTTGTTCATACTTGTTTTGAAGATACATTTAATTATTATTTCAATAATATGTTATAATTATTTATTCGTGTTATAGTTATTTGGTATAAAATTAGTATTTCTTAAATTTTTATAATCAGTAAGATGTATAGTTATTTGGTATAAAATAATATATATCAGTAAGATGTATTTAAATAGAAATAAGAAATGAATCCAACGGATGGTCCAAGTAAAAAAGATGATGATATTTATATTAATAAAAAATATTAATAAATATTATTTTATAATCATCTTAAAATTATTAAAAAACAATGATAAAAAGTAGAACACTACGAGTGATAAAAATGTATGCCAATTTTTAGTTTCTATAATTTTTAAAAAGAATTGTTGTGAATGTATAAAATGTTAATTTCATTCTAATATTGATGGAATATGAACTTTTGGATATATATATATATATATATATATATGAGATCCTATATGAGATATGATACAGTTATATGGTGTAGAACTCATTTAGTTTTACACTAATTCATGACCATTGGATGAATGAAATGGATGTATGAGATTAACAGTAAAAAAATGTGAAGATTATCACTTGAAAAAAAAGATAAGGAAAGAATCTTAGCCATTTATTCCCATCCAACGATCTAAAAATAATGTAAAACTTATTGAGTTTTATACAATGTACGTGGATCCTAACCTATATATATGGAAGTTATTTGATTGGATTTGGACTTGGAGTTTTGCTATTTGTTTTCTTTTCTTAAGATTCGTTTCTCTTTGCATGTGATAAAGTTAGGTACAGAATTGGTACCAAATTGCTGTTTGCTATATATTTTACAGGTAGCTAGAAGATTGGAATTAATTTACAGGATTCCTATAAAATTGGATTTATTTTTTTTTGGCAAAGTATGACAAAACATCGTACTACTAAAACTAAGTTATAGGCCTCATTAAAAATTTCTCTAAACCAAAATAGAAGAAAAGATAAAAAGTCAGTACATAACAAAACACAATAAAGAAACGAAAAAATACATAGAAAATGGATCAAAGGCAGTCGCAAAGAACTCATGGTAACGACAGCTCCCAGACAGGTACCTGCCCCTTTCTGCCAAGGGCCAACACCAAGCCAAAACCAACCCCCTTGCAATCTACTATACCTCGACACACACAGAGACACAGCATCACCAGCCACGCACAACATCCATAAGGCCAAACACAACAAAACTCTCACATGCACACTCGAAACACCATCGATCGGTCAACAACCTATTTCGCCAATGCATCCGCAAGAGAATTCACGCACGAAACACATATGTAAAACAAATCTTCGGCATCAACGCACACAAGGAGTCAATCGACACAAAGTAATCCCAAAGCCGCCACGACCTTCGTTGGGCATGAAGAACCCAATCAAGTGCAATTTGAGAATTCGATTCAATGATAACAACACTATCTAACTGTTACCCCCTCAAAAGTCGTGCCAAGCTGTGTTGGCAAGGTCGTGCCAAGTTAGTGTGCTAGGATGGCCATGGCATGATGACGTCAGCCCTAGCTTAATAAGCTATCACACCGATCAGATGAGGCTTATCTCTTATCCTTGGAGCATTCAAATTTCAAATGAAGAGAGAGTTATCCTAATCCCTTCCCTTGCACGCCTATATATACACGACCCGATCAAGCATTTGAGAGACAAACGAGAGGATGAAAGACTGGTGAAGGTCGAGGTGATCGGAGCGAGGTGTTAGAGCGGCGAGTGACAGTCGGTGCAACCGAGGAAGGGTGGTTCGACTTCTTGGCCGAAAGCCTGGCATGAAGGGCTGCATCGAGAGACTCATCTGCCTATTCCCTTGGCACAAGTTGTTTATCTTTAGTTTTTTTTACGATGGTGATGTTGAAAACGTTGATTGTTTTGATGGTTAACCCCCACACCATGAACTAATTTAATAGTTGGTGGGGGGATGTTTTGGTTTTAAACGTTGGCTTTTATGCCTTAGTTCCTTTATAATAATTCTGCTTTTGGCAAAGTTTGTCTGTTTTGCATACTTTAATTTTTCCTAAGTACTGTGTCAAAGTGAGAGCTGGCACAGTTAGCTCATTGCCTTCCAATATCTTGACAGACATGTGTTGGCAACGATTAAGTTGCTGAACACTTGGGAGAGAAGCTTCGAGAGAAGTCGTTCAAGTAGATGAACTTACTTCGAAAGTGAAATCTACCCCCACGTAGTATAGATTGGTTTTTAAATCAAATTGGTTTAAGGAAAACATACACTATAGAGATATAGGGGTTGCTGAACAATTGGGAGAGAAGCTTCGAGAGAAGTCGTTCAAGTAGATGAACTTACTTCGGAAGTGAAATCTACCCCCACAGAGTATAGATTGGTTTTTAAATCAAATTGGTTTAAGGAAAACATACACTATAGAGATATAGGGGTTTTTACTTGGCCAGTTTAGGGCAATGACCATTGAGAGAGACTTTGCTACTTTTGAATCTGCTCGGCAAACAATGCCTAGACAGTTTTGCCAATAAAGGCTAGCATGAACCACGTTGAAATCAGGCATTCCCTGCCTACAGTCATCATTCATTTGAAAACGCCTTCCTTGCCAACGCTTTACTTCAGTTTCTATTTTATTTTATTTTATTTTCTTAGCTTTAAAATCAGCTCTTTCAAACAACAATCTTTTCTTCCAAAGTAAGTAACAATCAAGCAATTGAATTTCAAGTTAATCTCTGTGGGATCGATACTCAGCTTACCAAGTTGTATTACTTGTCGACCGTGTATACTTGCACGCAAAAGACTCTTGGCATAGTTTATCTTGCCCAAATACATACCATTTATACCTTTTGTCAGCATTCATTTTGCATATCTCCTTGAGAGTCAACATTAACCAAGGCGATGCGGTCAGCGTCGATAAAACGAATTCAATCGTTCTAATTTAGCCACATTTGAGTTTGACAACCCCAATGGTCCTGAAAATATCGCAAGAATACACCTCATATCATCCCTCAAAATACCATCAAAACTCGAAGGCCCGACTTACCCCTTGCGGAGCCATCAACATTGAACTTGAGCAAGCCATGAGACAGTGCCAACCACCGAACACCACTACGCTGCACACACGGTTTAGTCACTTCACAACATGCACTAGGACAATGCCACCATGCAACTTCACTCACATTTAAACCATCCGTCGATGTTCAAATCCAAAAGAATGACCTGAGCTTAATCAAAAAACAAAGCTCATCCAAAGACAATTGTTTCTTGTTGAACACAATCTCATTTTGCGCCAACCAAATCGACCACAAAAGAGAGGCCAAAGTCGAGAACCGCCATTTACGATACACCCCAGATGCAGAACATAGGCAATCATTATCAAAGAAATCCACCAGCCGCCGAGGTAAAGCCATTGCAACACCCCACCATTTCAAGAACCAGTGCCAAACCTTCCGAATAACGTCACGATAATATAATAGATGATCAACCTCCTCCTAAACCAAGTTGCACCATACACAAAGGCCTTGTTCGTCTGCTAACGGGATGACACGCGAACGTAAAAATTAAAAAGTCGACAATCAGCGCAACCAAATAAACCAAAGGAAAGCTTGAATCTTTTGTGGTACTAAGACTTTCCAAGCAAAACATTCCCCCAACACCGAGCCTCGACCTTATCAAGAAGCAACAAATTAGTGAGAGTGCGCATCGAAAAAACATGATTATCTGGGGTCCAAATTAACAAATCTTGCACACCCATCTTAAGCTTAAGCGTAACCAAAGTGTGTTGCAACAACTCTAATTGGCAAGCCTCGAACACCCACAATCGTCGCCGAAAGAAATTAGTCCATTGGTCATGATCGAAGGACCCATGTATAGCATAATCCAAGACCATGGCCAACTTATTAGTCGAAATGGAAAACAACCTAGGAAATGACTCTTTTAACGGATGTTCATCACACCAAGGGTCCAACCAAAACAAAACACTTGCGCCACTGCAAACCTTCCAAAGGAAACACTTCGGACCCATATGTGTTATCAATTCCGTAGACAAGGATGCAGAAACAATATGTTTCCAAATAGTCAACATCAAATTTAAATAGGTTGTATTGGAGCGCTGTAACATCTTCAATCGGGGCCTAGGAGGATATTAAAAATGGAACCTTATGATAAAGACTATATGTTATTAAATTTATTGAACTTATTAAGTACAAAATGAGTAATTATAATAAATTAGGAATAAAAGGGATCATTTTGAGAATATGGGAAAATGGTGGTTATTTATTAAAGATTAAAATGAATTTAAACAAAAGCTATGGGAATGCATGTTAAATAAAACCAAATTGAGGGTGTTACATTTTAGTATCAAAGCTTGGTTTAGCCGATTCTCGAACTAAATCGAAAGTTGATACGTTATTGTAAGTTATTGTGCCACCTAGGAGTTAAAAATTTTATCTTGTATTGGTAACTTGTAACCAATACACTTTGATTACTCTGATTGAAATTTAGAATATGTAAAAGTATTCTGTGTTTATTAATGCAAAGTTGTCCTCATTGAAGAAATTCGAGGACGAATTTCTTTTAAGGGGAGGAATTGTAACATCCTCAATCGGGGCCTAAGAGGATATTAAAAAGGGAACCTTGTGATAAAGACTATATGTAATTAAATTCATTGAACTTATTAAGTACAAAATGAGTAATTATAATAAATTAGGAATAAAAGGGATCATTTTGAGAATATGGGAAAATGGTGGTTATTTATTAAAGATTAAAATGAATTTAAACAAAAGCTATAGGAATGCATGTTAAATAAAACCAAATTGAGGGTGTTACAAGCGCCACCACTGAGCATTCTCACCATATTTAGCGACTATTATAGATCGCCACAACGATGACAGATCTTGCGCATAGTGTCACGGGGCTAGATTTTGACTCTAGCTGATCTGTGCGGCCTTAGACGCCTTCGACGCAAATCAGTCGATTCCTACGCCTAAGTCAGCCTTCAACCAGCCTTGTGAGTACTCCTGCTCGACAACGGCTTCGACAATCACTCCAGGTTTCGATGGATCTCGTCACTGACACCACTTGTGTCTCGGGGCTATACCTTTGCCAGACGAATCGTGCCGGACCTTAGTCGCTTTCTCGGTTGAAACGTCGACTAAGTCACCCTGAAGTACCTTGTCACGGTCTTAGGTGAAGATCTCTCGACAAACACCTAACTCAACCAGGATTCTCGCTCCGGAAGATCAAACACTCCTCGAAGCCTTCGAACGAAAGATCGTTCTAAGCGAAAGCTAATCAAAGAACAACAGAAAGAGATTGGCAGCTAGAACAACGAAGAACACTCAAGAACAACAAAGAGTTTTAGAGTAAATGTTTCTTGTATTACTCAAAGTGAAGTATGAAGTAGTGTGAATTACAAGTGAGGAGGGAGCCTCTATTTATAGTTGAACTCCCCTACATCCAACGGCTCAGTTTAAATTACATCGACGGTCGAGATTGATCTTATCTTATCTTATCTGATCAAATCTCAAATTCAAATCTCTAATTATCGCAAACATTATCTACACATTATATTCAAATAAATGGATAATGCTTTGACCAATTTACCCTCCTGAATCCTCCATGGATTTGGCTAAGTCTTGTGGGCTTGCGGGCTCTTTAGCATTCTCCAAGTGCCGGGCCAAGTGTGATGGTCTTGGCAAGCCCGTTCCACTGCGCAAACTCTCTTTGGCTGATTCTTGAGCCAATGCCTCGGTTTCAAAGGTTCGGTCCACGCCTTCCTCCAAGTGCTGGGCCAAATCTAATGATCTTGGCAAGCTCGTTACGCCGCGCAAACCCTCTTTGGCTGGTTCTTGCGCTAACACCTCGGTCCCAAAGGTATGGTCCTCGCCATTCTCCGAGTGCTGGGCCACATTTAGCAAGCCCGTTGCATTGCGCACAACCTCCCTATTTGTTGCTCGCGCTAATGTCTCGATCCCAAAAGTTTGGTCCGTGACAATCTCCCCCACTTGACTTAGCGACGCCCTTGTCGCTGCACTCGAACGATCCTGGGCAGGGTCAACTTGATTACTCGTCGATGCCTCGGCTTCATGCAATTCCCCCATATGAACTGCTCGTCTCGCCTCAAACTGTCGTTGAACATCGCGTGCTAACACGTCTCTTGATACATCTCACTTGTAGGAGCACTCTCCCACAACCTCTGATTTACCTCGACTCTGACCCACTTGGTCCTGCGGCAAAGACTTAGAAGTCGTCACAACTTTGAACACAGGCTGAACTCTCAGATTCGTCGACAACTCTGGCTTGCCCCTTTGAACTCTGAAAGGTCTCTTCCAATCTTCTTTTCCCCCGCACTGAAGACTAGGTCTCACTTGACCTACGCTCATCAACAATGGCAAATCAAAACCAAAAACACTAGGAATGTGTTTGAGATGTACCTTTTCCTCGGTCACATTTACTCTAAAACAGGTCAGCCCTTCTTTCTCATTAAAGTCTGGCCCCCTCTGCATTGAACCTTCCTCATCGAAGTTCTTTGCATGCATCGGTACTTTCACCACAAAGTCCGTTGCGTTACTCTGCATCGGCACTTCTTCCCTGAAGTCCGTTGCTTCTGGTTGCACCCGCCCTTCTGACTTGAAGTTTGGTGCTCTCTTGCATCGATCCTTCTTCCTTGAAGTTCGGTGCTTTCTCTTGCGTCGACACTTCCTACCTGAAGTTCGTCGCTCGTTTCCCACCTTACCCATTGGTGGTGTCTCCACGGTTACTATGTCCCCTTACGGCTTGGCCCCCATCGACTCTACAATGGTCTCAAAAGCGATGCTCTTTCCCCGAACATCCTCGGCAAGCTCCTCGGTATCCTTCTCGGACATGGTTACCCCTTTCTGCTTCCGGTCCCCCTTGGCCTTGGCAGAACTCGACATTATCGGATCAAGCGATGCAGCCTCGCTCTCTTCGGGCTCATCCAACTCCTTGGATGGCTTGACTCGATCCTGGCAATCTCGCAATTTGTGAGGCCCCTTACACTGGTAACACTCTAGTTGCTTAGTCTTGCGTCGGCACTTCTTCCTCGAAGTCCTTCGCTTCTTTCCCACCTTGCCCATAGGTGGCATCTTAACGGTTGCTATGTCCTTCAACGGCTCAGCCCCCTTCGACACTGTACTGGTCTCAAAAGTAATGTCCTTCACTCGAACATTCTCGGTAAGCTCTTTCCCAGCCTTCTCAGACATCTTCAACCCATTCTGCTCATGGTCTCCGCTTACCTTGGCAGAACTAGACAACTCGGAACCAAGCTTCACAGGCTCTTTACTCTTGGCCTTGTCCTGTCCCTCAGACCACTTGGCTCGAAACGGGCATCTCCGCAACTTATGAGGTCCCTTACATCGGTAACACCTCAATTGCCTCGTCTTTACCCTCGGCTTGACAGCTTCCTCACTTGTTATCGCACCAAGTCTCATCGCTGGCTGGACTACTTTGGCACTCGTAGTCGAACCACGACTCTCACTTCGCTTGGCGGCATTGACACTCACAATCGCCCCAAGTCTCTTTGCTGGCTGGACTACTTTGGCACTCGTAGTCGAACCACGGTTCTCACCTCGCTTGGTAGCATTGACACACGCAATCGCCCCAAGTCTCGCTACTTCACCCTTTGACTCGTCTGCTGTCTTCACCATGGCAGCTAGGCGGTTCTTCTCGGGACATCCCCTTATCAAATGAGGACCATCACAGAAGTAGCACTTCAACTTCTTGCTCTCATTCTTCTCTGGTACGGACTTAGCCTCACCATTCCCCTTGTCTCTCGAACTGGGTCTGGTTGACTCAACACTCGCCTGCTTGCATTCTGCGGGCTCGGTCAGAGGTTCGGCAACAACAAAAGCCTCTGAAAGTCTCTGGGCATCTCCCTGCTCTACTGCGAGCTTCGCCCCCGGTCTAAATCCCTCTAAAAAGGTCAAGGTCTTGAGCACATCACCTTCGCTCATTGCCATCTTGCAACTGAGCAGCTCCCTCTTGAGCTCATCCACTTCTTTTCGCAAAGCTTCTATCTCAGCTTCACTCGCATTACTCCCTCGAACAGTCACCAACTTGTTGAGAACTTCTCGTGTCTCGTCCTTGAACTGGTCATCTATGGACTCTACCTCGTCAAGACGGGACTCGAAAACACCTTGGGTCTGCTTGGCCTCCTCTTCGGATTTCTCAAGTCTACAAACCCTCTTTCCCAACGACTCCAATTCCACCTTCATTGCCTCCACTGCATCTTGAAGGGAATTATCTTGTTGGTTCAACTTCTCGTACACTGAGTTGAGAACTTCTTGGATCTCCTTCGCGGTTTCCTCCTTGGAAGAACTCTCCGCTTTTTGCAAATCCACCATCTTGGCTTCACAAGCACAACTCTCTCGAACTACCTGCAACTCGTTGAGGATACGTTGCGTCTCGTCATTGAACTTGCCCTCCATGGACTCTAACTTTTCAAGACGTGACTCCACAACACTCCGGGTCTTTTTGGCCTCTTCTCTTAGAGTTTCCACTGCAGCCTCTAAGGAATCGCCACGCTCAGACATCTTCAAATCCAAGCAATTAAGAGCCAATTGAACCTCCTCTTGGATCCCTTCTAGAGACTCTAACATCTCAATATCCAACGAACCCAGCTTCTCAAGGTTTACTGACTCTAGCTGTTCAAACACCACCTCGGCCTCCTTCTTGAAGTCCAAGAGTTTATCGACCCAAGCCTCCACAGCTGTTATGAATTCAAGATTTGATTGTACCTTATTTTCAAGACGGTTGCTCCTCTCGTCAAATTAGTTCAGAGTCTTTCTTACATCGTCCATTGTCAGTGTCTTCTTCTTTGGTGCCATCCCAATCACCACTTTGCCACGAACTAGTCTGATCCCTGATCACTTCGACTAACTCGAACGCAAATCACCACCACGCTTAACTGCAACTACAAGCTGGAACCCACCACACTTGACTGCACCTGCAAGTTGGCTTGAACACAAGTCACCACCACGCTTGACTGCAACTGCGAGCTGGCTCTAACGCAAGTCTCTTCCTCGACTCGCTCGGATAGCACTTATCACGGCACTTCTCTGATTCCACCTCTCGTGGCTCTCTCTGTTACCAACTCTCACGGCTCTTTCTGATATCAACTATCAGCAAGACTTTGCTCCGATGCCAACTGTCACGGAACCCGCTACCGTCTTTGATAACAACTTATCACCGCTCAACTCTGATACCAACTATCAGCAGAACTTCGCTCCGATGCCTATTGTCACGGAACCTGGCTACCGGCTTTCACCACTCCCTCTGATACCAACTGTCACGGGGCTAGATTTTGACTCTAGCTGATCTGTGCGGCCTTAGACGCCTTCGACGCAAATCAGTCGATTCCTACGCCTAAGTCAGCCTTCAACCAGCCTTGTGAGTACTCCTGCTCGATAACGGCTTCGACAATCACTCTAGGTTTCGATGGATCTCGTCACTGACACCACTTGTGTCTCGGGGCTATACCTTTGCCAGACGAATCGTGCCGGACCTTAGCCGCTTTCTCGGTTGAAACGTCGACTAAGTCACCCTGAAGTACCTTGTCACGGTCTTAGGTGAAGATCTCTCGACAAACACCTAACTCAACCAGGATTCTCGCTCCGGAAGATCAAACACTCCTCGAAGCCTTCGAACGAAAGATCGTTCTAAGCGAAAGCTAATCAAAGAACAACAGAAAGAGATTGACAGCTAGAACAACGAAGAACACTCAAGAACAACAAAGAGTTTTAGAGTAAATGCTTCTTGTATTACTCAAAGTGAAGTATGAAGTAGTGAATGAATTACAAGTGAGGAGGGAGCCTCTATTTATAGTTGAACTCCCCTACATCCAACGGCTCAGTTTAAATTACATCGACGGTCGAGATTGATCTTATCTTATCTGATCAAATCTCAAATTCAAATCTCTAATTATCGCAAACATTATCTACACATTATATTCAAATAAATGGATAATGCTTTGACCAATTTACCCTCCTGAATCCTCCATGGATTTGGCTAAGTCTTGTGGGCTTGCAGGCTCTTTAGCATTCTCCAAGTGCCGGGCCAAGTGTGATGGTCTTGGCAAGCCCGTTCCACCGCGCAAACTCTCTTTGACTGATTCTTGCGCCAATGCCTCGGTCCCAAAGGTTCGGTCCACGCCTTCCTCCAAGTGCTGGGCCAAATCTAATGATCTTGGCAAGCTCGTTACGCCGCGCAAACCCTCTTTGGCTGGTTCTTGCGCTAACGCCTCGGTCCCAAAGGTATGGTCATCGCCATTCTCCGAGTGCTGGGCCACATTTAGCAAGCCCGTTGCATTGCGCACAACCTCCCTATTTGTTGCTCGCGCTAATGTCTCGATCCCAAAAGTTTGGTCCGTGACAATAGCGCCACATTCGTTTGGACAACAACGCTAGATTGCAAGCTCTGCCACACCCAATCTCCCACAACTTCGAGGTCGACAAATCACTTCCCAACTCACCCGACTCATCTTACGTTGTAATTCAACACCTCCCCATAAAAACGCCCAACGAAACTTGTCAATAGCAGAATGACACCCTTCAGAACCAAGAAAACACCCATATAATAGATGGGCAGCGATTACAACACTGAGTTGACTAAGACCACACGAGCAGCAAATGACAAAGATGATTTCTTCCATCCGGCCAGCTTCAAGCGAAATCGCGCTATAACTGAATCCCACATCTTCTTGCTTCTAGGATTAATTCCCAACGGCAAACCCATGTAAGTCAATGATAATACACCCCACTAACATCCTAAAACAGAAGCCGTCTGATTCACAATATCATCCTCAACACCAAAAACAAAGAGAGAAGACTTGTGAAAATTAATACATAACCCCAAGCAGACATGAAAGCAATGAAGAAGTTGTGACACATTTACAGCCACATCAACGCTACCTTCAAAGAATAATAGAGTGTCGTCAGCAAATTGCAAGTGAGAAATAGTGACTCCTTCTACAATAGAAACCACAAGAATAGTGCCATTATCATAAGCCGAAACCATCAACTGATGTAGTGCTTCCGCAACAACTACGTAAAGTAAAGGTGATAGAGGACAGCCCCGCCGAATGTCTCTACCCAGGCCAAAATCTCTAGTAGTGCATCCATTCACCAAGATTGAAAAGCGAGCTGGCCGTACACACTCCTGAACCAAACTGCACCAAGTAGAATCAAAACCCATAGTTGCCAAAACATCGTCCAAGAAATCCCAATGGATACAATCATATGCTTTCGCGAAATTGAGCTTCAAAACAAAGCCTCCCGAAGCTAAACTACCATTACTACGCAGCGAATGTATGACTTCATTAGCTAGAAGGATCTCATCCACTATTTTTCGGCCTTCAGTAAGTGCCATTTGTGTGTCACTAATAATATCACCTAGCACCCGTTGAAACCTCTGAGCCAAAGTCTTAGCTAAAATCTTGTAAAGAGAATTCACAAGGCTTATCGGCCTAAAGTCACCAATTACTAACGGTGAGACAATTTTGGGAATAAGTACTAAGAAAGTAGAATTGATACTTTTCGGCAATTTGCCCGACTCATAAAAGGAGAGCATGAATTCAAGAACATCATCCTTTAGAAATTCCCAGCCACGCTTATAGAATTCAAGATTAAAGCCATCCGGGTCTGGTGCCTAAGACCCGTCACAGACCCAAACCGTGGCTCAAATCTCATCTAACATAAAAGGAGTTGTCAAACCTTTAAGTTTGACCTTCCCAATCTGCTTAAAATCACTATGTATCTTCCACACTCCCGCACGAGGTACCGCATCAAAATGAAGACGAAACTCGCGATAAATTGCCTCACGCATCTATTTCAGGTCAGTCACCCAAACACTATTAATTCGTAAACCCGCTATATTGTTACGAACAACCCTCAATTTGGTAGCCCTGTGAAAAAAGGTCGTGTTCTTATCCCCCAAACGCAACCATATTGCTCGCGACTTCTGACGCCAGAGTGATTCTTTTCGCGTAATCATCCTCCATAATTCCTTTATCCACATACGACGCCTCTCTAAATTTTCCTTGGATACACTACCCTGCTCAACCTTCTTATCCACGCCATCTATATGATTTTGAATGGAAACAATAAGCTAATCCACATCTCCAAATTTAGCCCTGTTCCAATTACGCAGAAAGTACTTCAAGTGTTTCAATCTAACGGCCAAATTGCCACAACCAACTCCCATATCCGATAAACGCCACCACTCCTGAGCCATTTTGTTGATATTATTTTTGCTATCCATCTAGAAATTTAGGAACTTAAAAGGTCTGGGTCCCCAATCTCTATCGTCACAGCATAACACCAATGGGGTATAGTCCGAGACGCCATGCGATAAAGCCATTTGTTGTAGATGCAAGAAGTGCTCAACCCAAGCATTCGAAACAAGGATCCAATCAAGCCGACTACATCGCGTATTAGGCCCAAACCAAGTGAAGCACTTACCACATAGTGGCAAATCCACCAAGCTAGTGTTATCAATAAACGAAGAGAACTCCTCCATATCTGGCGACACAATGTGACAACCGCTACACTTCGACGACCAATGAATAGAATTGAAATCGCCAGCAATGTACCATGCACCATCAAAACTAGATATACGAGTCGATAACTCTCCCTAAAGGACACTACGACCATCCGCCTCACATGGGGCATATATGGAAGCGAGACAATACTTTAATCCATCGTGAACCCAATTCCCTTGAAGCAACACAAAATGGTGAGACACCTCCACACCTTCCAAAATAAAACATGAAGAATCCCATATTATCAAAATGCCCCTAGACGCCCCAATAGAGAGGGTGAGAAACGAAAATCAAACGAATTCGAGGGCCACAAGCTAGCCACTACAGTTGGGAAACCTCCTCCATCTTTGATTCTTGCAAAAAAGCCATGTTTATCCTATTCGAACCAATCACCCCACGTATCCGCCTCCTCTTTGCCACACGCCCAAACCTCAGACATTCCAAGACAACACTTTCATTGTCGAAACCCCACACCGTTCGCCGAAATCACTCGACTAGTAGCACAAACAATGTCTTCCTCCCTGCCAATAGTCTGAACCCTAATAAGTTTACTCAATTGTAATGTCGCTGCAATCTCTCGACTAGTAATTGAATGGTCACTATCAACAAGAATCGGCGAAGCAACCAAGTTCTTCCTTGGTCGTCCCCTACATCGTGCAATACCCAAACTTATAGTTTCAACAGGCAGCGACACATGAATGGCCAAAGGATGCACATCTAATCCAACAAAACCCCCTGAAATAGAATCAGTTTGGTGAACAGTAATCTTAAACAGCTCGGTGTTAGACTCCAAGTTGGACTCTATAATTGCATCTTAGATTGGAACCATCACATTCTCATTAAAAGACCTTATCACTTCAACCTCTCGATCTTTATCCTTATCCTTATCCACCTTGTCTTCCGATTGCCCTCCCCCAAAACTCACCTCAAAAGGTATCATAGTATCCTTTGCTAGGGTAATGTCCCAGACAACCCCTTCGCCCCCAAGGGACCGACCTGTTCGTTCACTAGCTACACCAACCTTTGCAACATCATTTACAACCGTCTCCATATGCGTAGCCCCTAATCCCTCCTCACCATTCTAGTTTCCAACTCTAAACAACTCAGCACCAAAACTAGGAGATTGTAAGTCATCTTCCGAGCTTTGATAGGAGGAATCGGAATCACTTTCCACTTGAAAGCTCGGTCGAAATAAAGGCTCCACCTCTGTTACTCGGACACTATACACCTGATCCTGAAACACAAGAGAGATGTAGTCACTAATACGATGTAGCTGCTTTATGACTAAGAATAAGTTCGCCCGTTCAAAACATTTAGGCTGAGATGTTTCACTGTCGATATCTATAAAACAGCCCCAAAGGCTAGCAATCTGTTTAAAGTTTCTTAAGACCACATATGTAATGGCGGACCGTAGACTGACACCCACACACGACGGCTATAAAATCCCGCTACTGCTGTAGACCATGACTCTACCTTGTTAAACCATGGTTTTAACAATGTGAAATCCTGAAGGAACTCCCCCGCGACTCAGCACCATCAAATAATAGCAAAACCATCAATCTTGAAATCTGCATCAATTTAAAATTTTGGAAACCAGCAGAGTGTAATTCGTTCTCCATCAAACTAAGAGAAAGAAATTTAGCACACCATCCAATTACACTATATTCAAGAGTATCATGTGCATCCTGATCGATCTCCCCTTTGACTTGTAGTTTCAAAGGCGCAACATTCAAACCAGTCGAGGAACAATCCTGGGAAGAATCCCTATGTTCCTTCAATACCTTCCTATCGACCCCCATCTCCTTTTCCGTAAGATTCCGCTGTAAAGATCTATGAAAGCGACGCACTAACGAACGCCCTCGAATCATTTCTGCTTGATCATTCAAATGAACTCATTGTCGTGCAACTTGTTCACTCCTTTTTTCTCCAACATACCTTGCAAACGTAACCAAGAGTTGTGATCCACAAAGCCATAATCCATGAAATCTCTCAACAGCCCTCTGTGCATCCACTGAATTACACATCCGAACAAACTCAAACCTTCGGCCATTATTCCCCCTCTTTTGGGGAATGAAAGCATCCAAAGCCCGAGCGCAACTATCAAACGCTAAACGAAGTCCTTCCCAGTGGATACCGTCAGATAAGTTACCAAATAAAAATTAGAAGTGATATTTCAAGTTCGATAATACTTTATCTCAACTTCTAATCAGCTTCTTTTTTTTTTTCATGTTTTAGATTTTATAAAGAATCATTTATTTATCAACTTAATTTAATTCTAAAAGTATAGTATATTTTGTCATCAGCTATTCTAGTAGGATGAATCATTATGTCTCTCAAACAAGGTATAAATTTCAAATATTAACATTATATAACAAGCTAAATTTGAAGGTCGCTACACATGAGTTTATGAAGTACATAATCCAAATTAATCGACTAATAAATCAGATATTGGTCGTAATAGAAAATAATAGTTTGTAATTAATTAACCATAGTTTAAAAGTGCATAAATTATATTAAACTGTTATAAAAAATAGGTTAAACTTTACTACAAACTTTTATTCTATAACACAAAATTAACACGTTTAAGACGTTAAAAAAAGTTAGTAAAAAATTATAAAAATCGTTAAAATTTTGCACAATACACTAGTCATATATTCCAATTTATCAATACGTAGAAGCTACATACACCTAACAAGATTGCAATGCTACAACAAACACACAAACAGCAAACAAACAAAAAAACAACATTAAGAACTCCAACTAATTTAATATTTAAATTTTATAAGTGTTTAAAGTTTTTCATAAAAATAAATAAATAGTAAATATTTTTTTAAGATGAACGAGTCTTTATATATATATATTGGATTTGGAGCGTGGAAAAATAGTTTAATTGAAACAAATTATATCATTTTTTTTAAATTTAACCAATAACAATTGAATGTGTTGTTAGCAAATAAATTAACATTGCATAGATCGATTTTATTTGTCCACTTTTGAAATGTACAAAGAATACAATACTCTTTTTAAAAAGTGGGACTTGTTTGCTCATTTAAAATTAATATGGACCTAAAGGGTGTTTAAACCACAATATTACGGTCAACTAGCATAAGTTTAACATTTTTGACCAAAATATATCTGTGATTTATAAAATAGTCATACAATTTTTAAAAAATCAAATGATTTTTTAACTAAAAAATCAAATGATTTTAGAGTTCTGATATGAATATAACATGTTTTATAAACAAAAACACAATATAATAAAGTTGAAAAAAAAACAGTATAATAAGCATAATGATGTACTCATTGAAAATGGGCGAGAAATAATAAAGCTAATAGTAAAAGAGAAATTCCGAATAAAATAGCTTGACTATTTGTTTGGCTAAATCAGAAATGCACTGAAAAGTCAGAAAGAAAATCTGGGAATATGTTGGGAAATGGCACAAACCTAAAGGGATCATTCCTAGCATATCCCCTTGTATTTCTTGAGATTCTGTTTTGTTTGGTTTTCTAAAGTTATTACCCAAAGAAAGCATGGGTCTCTCGTTCTTATATGGCCCCAAGTAATTGTTTGGGTCACCCTTCAAAGTTTTGATTTTAGGTAATCCGATCCCAAGCCCGTCCAAACCATAAAAAAGCTAATATATAAATTGGGGTGCAATTGGCCCACTTGATTTATGGAAGCGGGATTTTCAATAAGTTAATATTGAATTTCTCACAGAAAACATTAAGTTTGACCTCACTTAATTTATTGGGCCATAAAATTAACAATACTTATTGCAGTGGTATGAGAATCTTTCATACATCATACTCCAACCTGATTCCACTATAAGAAAATTCCGACTCTACACACACTTTACATATAAAACTGTTTGAACTCGATTTTACAAGTCTGGCCAATTTTTACTAGGTTTAATCGTTGAGTTAATATTTCAATGCATTTAACTAATACTAGCATGTACGGGTTGCTATAATATTTTGATACTAGAAGAGCTATATTTTTAATTTTTGTCTTAATTTTTTTTATATAATTGTCTTATACTGTAATTTTTTTAATAGTCTAAAGGTGATTTTAAGGTTATATATGTTCATATATATTATTAGCACTTTGACAATGTGCATATACTTTGTAAACAAACAGTTTGAATCCTATCTCCTAAAATGAATATCATCCGCTTTTCTACTAGATCACTTGTTGGGTTCAATTGCCTTGTACAATAATTAAGAGCGTGTTTACAAAGTTATTTAATAATTGAATTTGAGTACAACTACACAGTTGTAGTGCTTTTGTATAATTATCATAATTTGTGTGTTATATTAAATTAAGTGCGAGGGGAGGTCTTCAATTGCACACCGAAGTTTTTAGAGAGAATGGTGAAAATTGATGAAATAGACTTTACATTTTATAATATTTAATATGAATTAATCGATTAATAAAATTAAATACTACTATATTAATAAAAGAAAATTTTATCGAATACATCATTTTTACAAACAAAACACTCTTTTTCTATATATATTTTGGAATAGATACAAATATTTGAATATCTTAAATCAATACAATCTATGATAATTTAAAATCTTTGACTGAATTAGTCTAAAATCATTATTTAGAAATTACATGCAAAATTAATTAATCGATACAAAAATCTTTTTATCCGTAATGATTCTGTGAATTTTTTTTATAAATATATTCTTTTACATTAAAATATTTCTTCATATGGAGTATAAATATTGTTAATCAAATAATTAAAATTTATAATTTTTTCTTATTTTATAATTCGACTTTTAGATTAACAAATTTTACATCTTCACACTTTTTTATCTTTCATATCAAACGAAGCAAATGATATTTTGTTATAATCATATCATCAATGTCAGTGCCGGATTCAAGTATAGTTTAGGATAAGATAGACATTTGTTGATTCTGAATTTTTAAAATTTTACACATTTTACTTTAATTTTATATTTTTTATAAATTTATCCTTATTTTTTTATTTTATATGAATTGTGGCCACTCTAAAATTTAAAATTTTTTGTATGTTCACCATTAAAAATATTTCTGAATATGTCACTGTCAATATGGCATTTTGAGTATTTATACATAAATAAAAATACTGCGGGGAACGTTGGCAGACACGATCTGATATAACTCGCAAAGGCTTAAGCCGCTAGGACCATTATCAACTATCCCAGCTAAATTTTAGAATTGGGTTGGGATCCAATGCTTAGCACATCATATTCGTTTTACACCCACACACACACACACACACAAAAAAAACAGTAGAACATATCAGAAATGCAGAAGCTCCATAGCAGCATCTGTCTGATCTAAGGTTTCACCGGAAAAAGGGGAGCAAGAACAACATAAAGAGAGTAGAGATTGAGCACCAAGTAAACTATTGCTGCAGCAAAACCGGCAATAAGGGCGCCAGTGACATGGTCGCGGAATTTTGGAACTTGGCCGCAAATGGGCAGCCAACCTGCATGACTGTTCCCTCTCTTGCCTATCTCTGCTTCTGCCAAAGCAGCCGAGATGCTCGATGTTAGTAGCATGGCTATCACCACGTCCAGGATAACAATCAGTCGATCAACCGAACTCTGCGAAGACAAAAAGAGAGCTATAAGGCCGTAGCCTCTTGCAATTGCCTCAGCAATCACATAAAACCTATGCCAAAATTTGTCAACCAACAAATTTTATACATTAAAAACCTCAATATATGGTGATTCTCCCATCAAGAAAAAAAAATTGTAAAAGATTCTTACTTGAATGCAGGGGAGTTGCTATATTTTGCCGAGAATTTTAGGTTCAAAACCTCAGCAGAGTCATGGCTTGTAACCATGACAACTGTTGCAGAAAGAGTTGCAGCAAAAGCTAGAAGCCTTAGGAGAATGGTGATGATTCTCGTGGTTTTGGCCATCAAGACTGAAACGATAAACAGGAGGGAAATGGGTTTCTCTTGAAAACAGCCTACGTGAAAACCATATAATTGGACCCGCACTGAGCCACTGACAATTGGGAATCGAACAATATATATAGATGCAGGTTCTGGATTTGAATAAGATGATGCTTACATACACTCGTTTCCTCCTCAATATTTTGTTTGAAGATGAAAAGAATGATTTGGTAACCTGCCAAAGAAAGAGATTTCAATAATTGTGATGAAATCAACAAGGTAAGTCTCTGCTCTCGAATCAAAACTATTGGATAATATTTCAGAAGTGTAAAAGTTTTAAAGGTTGATTGTGGTGAGAAGCTTCGAGGGGGCATTTGATGATAGCTGAATCAGTTCAACTACCGTTCTGAAAGATGTACGCGCTGCCAATATTTTCAGTCCAGGTGGGCTTTTGGCCTTCAAGTCTTGTACTAGCGCTGGCCTAATTTATTTATGTTCCACTTATGTACTTTCTTTAGGGAGTTCCAAAAATGGGATAACTTCGGCAATATGTCCGAGCAGGTCAAATTGAATTAGGGCAACTGATGTACTCAATTAAGAATTACCATTTTTTAGGTCATTTGGAATTAAACTCAACATTTAATAAAAGTCAACGACGCTCGACGAGCACCGTTGAACAACACTAATGACGAACACCTTTGAATATCATTAAATTAATTAATAAAGATTAAAAATTTAAAGAACTCAATGTATAATTATAAATGATTTAAACATATAATTATAAATTATTTAAAATAAAATATTAATTAAAATATTTTCCATATATATATATAATATTTTTATTTTTTTAAAAAATAATTGGATCAAATGTCAACCTTAGTCGATTTAAAAAATAAAAAAATCCTAAACCGTAAACCCGAAGCCTAGAACCCTAAATCATAAACACCAAATCCTAAACTTTAAATTATAAACCCTAAACCTTAAAGGCTAACTTTAATATTTGAATTTAGGAATTAGGGTTTATTTGGCCAAATACCCCCTTTCAACAATTCCCTTTCAACGCCAATTCCCTTTTGGGAATTTATTTGGCCAAATACCCCCTTTCAGCAACATTTGGAAAAATACCCCCCATTCAGCCCACATAAGGGTAACTCGCGGCTTGCAAGACGCGATTTTTAACCTCGCTTTCCCCAGGACGCGTCTTTAGTCTGACGTGTTTTTTTCTATCCTTTAATTTCAAAAAAAAATTTAAAAATATAGAAATCGCATCTTGTAGGACGCGAGTTCCACTAGAAATTGAAGCGCCGAGATAAACTACAATTTAAAAGTTTTAGATTAAACTAGGTTAATACTGATTATAAGTAGAGTGTTCAAATTAATGGTTAAAAAGTATTTTTGGCGTATTGGTTTAGGGTTTAGGGTGATTATAAATAATGTAGATTCAATTTATTGTATGTTATTGATTTTTTTAAATAATTTAAAAGAAGATCGTTAACAATAAAAAATATAGTTTATATATTATTTTGGACTCCGATAACATCATCATCATTAGAAAATATTGCATACAACTCAAGCTCAAAGCCCGCCCCAGAAGGAGTCTGTAGGTGAGATTCCACCATCAATTCTACAGCAGTGTCGTCCACAACGTGGAATAATGAGTACGTTAATGGTTTTAACGACGCTTGCAGTCAATACTTCAGCGGTTCCAACTTTTCTCACGACCGTGTGAAACATGTTTCTTCACTTCATTCATCAACTTCTTATACGTTAAGTTGTATGGCAGCGGAAGCAATATAGTACTTGAGGACTGGAATACGACTCCGAGAGATTCATCATCGATTATCTGCCCATCGTAGTATACCAAAGCATTAATATTTTATCGTCTCGGCATATTATAGCGATGTAACAAATGCAAATAATATTGAAATGTAAAGTAAGAACCGACGACGTTTTGGAATCGAATTCAACCAAACTCGTTTCTTACAGGACGCGAGTTCAATGTAAATTATGGTATGTATTAAATGAAAATAATATTGATTATAAAAAGAAGAGTGTTTAAATTAATTTAGTAATTTTTAAAAGTTATAGATTACACAAAGTTGTGAGTTATGCCATTAAAAATGCATTAATTATAAAAAGATTTTTAGAATCGTGCATGGATTAGAATTGAAATTAGTTGTCAATTAGGCAAACGATATATTTCAAATTAATGGAGTAGATATTATATTAAGAATAATGGAATACAAATAGTGTATATAATAAATACTTACATTTTAATATGGTAGATAGTTAAAAGTAATGTGTTTTTAAAAGTAATTAGTTAAATAGAATACAAATAATGTATATAATAAATACTTACTTTTTAATATGGCACATAGTTAAATGGAATACAAATAGTGTATATTATATGAACTTACTTTTTAAAAAGTAAGTTTTATCTTGATTTTAAATGAACTCACATCTTACAGAACGCAATTTCCGCGGTAAGTGGAACTCGCTTCCTGTAGGGTGCGACTTTCATCCGAATAAATTTTACAACTGTTGAAAATTATTTACGCAGGTTGAAAAGTGGATGTTCTTGTTCACTACGATGGTGAGATGATCCATGATGTCGAACACGGTGTTTTATTCAAGTCCCCCAACAATGTCACTCTAATGATTCCGAGTGGAGTATCATATGAAAGGCTTAAGCGACCAGTAACGAGGAAGGTTCCATATGCTGCCGGGAAGAAGTTACAGTCATTGAGGTATTGACTACCTACGTCGTTAGATTCGTTATATTTCACTATATTCGATGTTTGTGACGACGGAGATGTGGAAATAATGATCGATACCCATACTCAGTATTCCATGGGATGGCCCCTACAGCTCTTTGTAACATTTTTTGAACGAAATGTCATATTCCAAAGCACTGTGCCAAATTGGGTACGAGCAAATCTTGACTTCGACCCAAATGCTCATAGTCCAACATCAAGTTTGCGATAAAGCTTCAACTTGCTAAGTACGAGCAATAACTAGGCTTCATCGTCAACCTCGAGGCAAAAACATTTTTTCGTAGGAATGTTCGATTTTGACCTAAACATGCCGCCAACCCAGCAGTCAACGTACAATCCATACAAAGCAAGTGTAGGGCCGTCATCATCTCTAGGGCCATTTGACCTAGAAGAGTTTAACCTGATCGATGACTTCTTTTTCGGACGACACTCAACTTATATCCCCATTGAGGCAAACGTGGATGATTTCACATACGGACGACACTCAACTTATATCCCGAGCGTAAGGCCGTTATCATCTATGAGGTCGTCATACCATGAAGAGCTTTACCAATTTGATGACTTCTCTTCAGGATGTCACTCAACTTATATCCCCAATGAGGCAAACGTAGTTAATTTCTCATCTATGGAGAGATATTTGTGCGCTGTTGATGTCAACCTACATATTGGACGTAGGCCTCGTCACTAGTCTCCTGACCGGGTTTGGGTTGCAGAACCTAGCAGGGTACATGTTACCGATGAATCAGAACTATATAGTTTTGAAGGGTATAATTATGATAAGGAACTGTTGAGGGAGCCCGGGCCGAAGGTGACGAGACAAGTTTATTTCCAGAAGAACCAACTGACCTTGACGAGCCCGTAAATGCCTAGGATAATGCAGACCATATTTTAGAGGATGTTACAGAATAAGAACCTGTAGAAGTTATTGCCCTGAGTAACTTTATTGGAACTAACAGTAGCGTTGCGTATTACGATCTGCCATCCCACTTCACAATAGTGGATATTGAAGGATTCTACGCTACAAAATTCCCAGAATTCCCACAGTTGGAGCAGTTCAACGAACGGAATAACGGTGAACTACTTGTTGGGATGGTCTTCAGGACCAAGAAACTGGTTGAGCCTGCCATCAAATTACAACATACGCAACTCAATTACGACCACCGTCGGGAAAACTAAAGGGTATAAATATATTGTTGAATGCTCTCACAAGTACGACGAATATAACTGGAGGGTCCGTGTATCACGTCTGAAGAGGATAAACAACCTGTGGCAGATAACAAGATACGACAGACCTCATACATTCTCCGTGGCAAGCCTAATCAAGACCATCCTAATTTGGATGTGCACATGCTCTATGATCATATCGTGTCACTTGTGAGAGCAAATCCACGCGTATCTGTACTGGTATATATAGCCTCGATAAAAAAATCATTTCACGTACACAGTTAAATACGATAAGGCGTGGTTTGCAAGATATCGTGCCATTCAAAAACTGTATGGACAGTGGGAGGAATCCAACAGCGAGTTACGAACGTGGCTAAACTTGATGCAGAAATACAACCCATGAACGATTATGCAACTAGAGACAAAGGCAAGATACTACAATGATCGAGTCGTACCTGGGGAGTGCAAATTTTTCTAACTTTTTTGGACATTTCCGTAATGTATTAAGGTATTCCGCCACTGTAAGCTGATACTGCAGATCGACAACACATTTTTATACGGAAGATACACCTAGATCTTACTACTAGCGGTTGCACAAGACGTCACTAGGAAATGCATTCCAGTAGCATTTGCAATTGTTAAAAAAAGAATATATCCCTTTGTGGACATTTTTCATCACCAACCTGCGCACCCATGTCTTACATCGGGTTCTACGGGCAAAAGAAGACGGTACATGTATTATTTTAGACAGAGGCACAAGGATCTAGACATCAATCTAATGTTTAAAACCATCTTGGGAACCTCCAAATATTCATCATCGGTACTGTCTGTGGCATTTGCCGCAAATTACTACCAAAAGTACAAGAATAATGATTAGCGTATAATGGTTCTTTACATAGGTACGCCATCCACTGTCGTTATGTTTTATTTATCGTTACTTTTATTATTATTTATTGTTAACTATCTCATCTGTTATTCAATAGGCAACACACACAGGGTTCACGAAGTTGAGGAGCTGCTGGAAGAGTTGAGTGTAAGAAATTCAGCTGGATATGGCTATCTTCTTGAAATCCCAAGGGAGAAATGGCTACGATGTTATGATGAGGGTCGCCGATATAGTCACATGACAATGAACTTGGCTGAGACAATCAATTCGTCTCTGAAGGGAACACGTCATTTGCCTATCACATCCGTTGTGAAGTCGACATATTATCGACTAGCTACCCTTTTCGCAACCCTCGGAAAACAAGCTATGAACTGGATGGCAAGTGGCCATAGGTTCCATCCAGATCTTCGGCGAAAACTTCAAATATACCATCAACACGCAAATGCGACGAGTTCCATATCATTCTCTCGGCCGAAAATTGCTTCATGGTTACTCAAGTTTCACGACCGCTGGAAGGAATTATGCAGCACAACTATGTTGTTAATCTACAAGAGAGAAGATACGATTACGAAGTCTTCTAGATATTCAAGTACCTATGCGCGTACATCTTCGCTACACGTGCATCCGTTCATCTGGACGCAATGACACTCGTTGATCCTGTAAACTGACTTGAAAATATTTTCAAGGTATACCGATCCAGTTTCCTTTGATCGAAAATGACGGTGATCATGATATGGTCAATAATGAACCTAAGATATGGCCAAATGAATCCTTGCAACGCAACAAAAAAGGTCAGCCAAAGTTAAGTAGGATTCACTGTGCCGAGGATATGGTTCCTAGAGAACAGACCGGCCAACCAAAGTTGTACAACAATTGTAGGAACCCTGGACACGACAATAGAAAATATCCTTATAGGACCCGCCCTCGAATAAACTATATGTAATTGCAAGTTCAGTGTGTTAATCATAAATAACATTATCAACCTTCCTACATCCGTTACCTCGGCACCATCGTAAACAAGTGTTCTGCTCGTAAACATGTGTTCTCATACTCCTACGTGAAAGTTAAATAACAAACAAAAACCAGAACATACCACAAATCGACTAAAACAAGAATACCGACCCATGTTTCTATTTTCTTCATGCAAACGAATACACCAAGATAGCGTTTTAACACGATTTTTACACCCTTTGTGATGTCTTATACGCGCAGAATGTTGCACCATTATAAACATGTGTTCTCCTACTACAACATGAAAGTTAAGTAACAATAAAAAACCGCGAACATACCACAAGATTGACTCAAACATCAATACCGACCCAAGTTTCTATTTTCTTCATGCAAAAGAACACGAAAAGATAGCATTTTTAATGCGATTTATACACCTCTTTGGTTGTCTTATACACGCTGATTTTTACACCATTTTCAAGAGATGTATCAATACTAAGAGGTAAAAGTCCAAAACCAAGAAAAATTATCGCCTTTGCCCAAGAAAATTAACCACGAACAAGGCTATCGAGTATTATTTAAACAGCAGGATCGCGAAGAACTCGCGTCCTGTTCAACCATGTATCACGATATATTCACGCTACTCTATTACAATTTCTCGTGGAACTCGCGTTCTACAGGAGGTGAGTTCCATATATTTTTTTGAAATTAAAGGATAACAAAAAAATACGTCGGACTAAAGACGCGTCCTGAGAAAAGCGAGGTTTAAAATCGCGTCTTGCAGGTCGCGAGTTACCCTTACGTGAGCCGAATAAGGGGTATTTTTCCAAATGTTGTTGGAAGGGGATATTTGGCCAAATAAATTTTCAAAAGGGAATATTTGGCCAATTACCCCCTTTCTTTAGGGAGTTTCAAAAACAGGATAACTTCGGCAATAGTCCGAGCAGGTCAAATTGAAAGTTTGAACTTTCATAGATTATTATATTCAAGTAAAATTCAAGTTTCTAATGCCTTTTTAGGGCAACTGATGTACTTGTTAAAGAATTACCATTTTTATTAAAAAATTGAAAGGGGAGGGTCATTTGGAATTAAACTCAAGATTTAGGAAAAGTGTACGACGCTCGATGAGCACCACTGAACAACACTAATGATGAATACCTTTGAAAATTATTAAATTAATTAATAAAAATTAAAAATCTAAATTACTAAATGTATAATTATAAATTATTTAAACATATAATTATAAATTATTTAAAATAAAATATTAATTAAATATTTTCCATATATATATATAATATTTTTAATTTTTTTTAAAAAATAATTAGATCAAATATCAACCTTAGTCAATTTAAAAAATAAAAAAACCTAAACCGTAAACCCGAAGCCTAGAACCCTAAATCATAAACACCAAATCCTAAACTCTAAATTGTAAACCCTAAACCTTAAAGCCTAACTTCAATGTTTGAATTTAGGGTTTAGGGTTTATGATTTAAAGTTTATGGTTTACATTTTAGGTTTTAGAACTTACAATTTAGGGTTTCATGTTTATGGTTTATGATTTGGTGTTTTAGGTTTAGGGTTTAAATTTTAGATTTTAAGGTTTAAGATTTTTATTTTTTAAATTGACAAAGGTTGGTATTTGATCCAATTATTTTTAAAAAAATTAAAAATATTATATATATGGAAAATAATTTATTTAATATTTTATTTTAAATATTTTATAATTATATATTTAAATAATTTATAATTATACGTTGAGCTTTTTAGATTTTTAATCTTTTTTAATTAATTTAATAGTGTTCAGCGGTGTTCATCGTTAGTGGTGCTTAGCGGTGCTTGTCGAGCGTGGTAGACTCATCCCAAGATTTATTATTATTTAAGATTAAAGTAATCTCGATTGTTAATATATTATGAGTTCGATCGACATTAAACTTTAAGCATAATTAACATTTAATATATTATAGATGTATTTTTAAAAATGGTATATTTTGTATTTTTTTCAAAGGAAAAAGTAACATTTAGTCTCTAAATTTGATCATTTTTAACTTTGTAAATGAATTATTTTTTTGTCTACATTAGTCTTAGAATTTAATAACTTCTCCTAACTTTGATATTAAGTCTCTAGACTTAGATTTTTAGTTATTTCGATAATATGTCACTTTGATATTGTGCCACATCTCACCTGAAAATTTTAAGAACGTATATATTTTTAGTGATGATGTGGTACAATCTCATAGTATCATGTCATCAAAAGACTAAAAATTAATAAAATGTAGGAATAAGTTTAAAATATTTACCAAATTCTAAAATTTATATGAACAAAAAAAATTTAAGACTAAATTAAAAGAAATTATTAAGTTCAGAAAGTAAATAGTTTATCGCTTTTTAATTGAAAACCAACTAATATGGCCCAACATAATGCCGAGACAATTACAGAGCCGAGTAGATTGTGCTTTCTATAATAAACCTTTTGTTATTGAGCCTTTAATAAAATATAAATATTCTCAAAAGCCCCAAATGTACTAAAATATGTTTTCGAGTAAACGACGCCGTTCCAGGTTTTGCATCTTCTACCATGAACTGGCTCTTTTACTTTATACATACACGTTAACGAAGAATCGAAACACGCAACAAAGTAGCAGATGGAGACCAAAGAAGTTAAAAAGAAGAAGAAGAAGAAGAAGAAGAAGAAGAAGAAGAAGAAGAAGAAGAAGAAGAAGAAGAAGTTGAAGAATGGTCGCCGCCGGGATGGCAATCTATTTCTCCACAACTGCCATCTGGTATTCTCCCTTATGTGTGTATTTGCGAATTATTTACAACTATTTCAATCGCCTCGAATCAATTACTTATATTATTCATCTTATTTTTCCTTAGAAACTTGTGTCATCTGATTTTTACTGTATGCTATGAACAAAGTCAGTTGCCCTTTTTCTATACTGCCTCGAAATTGATAAAAGATTTAGAATTGACTTGGGATTTTTAACTGTTAGCTTCTTTCCCAACTCACCCACATTGCACATATCTTAGTTTTATGCAGGGATTTAAAAAGCGTTCACGGCCGAGTCACGTTTATCGTGGTTGCGGACATAACAAATGTCAAGAACACTCAAGAACAACACATAGGGTTTTAAAGTGAATGCCTTGATTACTCAGAAGATGAATGATACAAATGAAGTGGGGAATGCCTCTATTTATAGTTGAGTCCCCCTACATCTGATAGTCCCTAATGATTTACATTGATGACTATGATCGAAACCCATCAACCACAATGAAATATTCCCTAGAATATATCTGCTATCTAAAGAAACAAATCCTATGTTTACATGGAAAGTTTACATAGGTCAATGTGGTTGTCTTCTAGAATCCTCCACAGATCAGGCTAAGTCTGGTGGTCTCTTTATGCCAAAATCTCTGTTAAATCCTCTTGAGCAACCATGCGTGCATGTGACTCGAACTCGAACTGGCGGTTCGTGACAATATGGTCAAGTATTGTTCACTTTAATTATAGAGTTAAAGAGTTTAACGGTTTCGTACCAAGTCTCACAAATATGAGTTGTCTTTATTATGTTAAGAGGTACATACATATAAATAGTGTAGAATGAAATAAACTTTCCTGGTGTATTTTTTATAAAACAAATGTATTTTAATTAGTTAATAATTTTTATTATAATTAATATATTTTTTCAAAAAATAATATAATTAACTTAAAGTATGATTTAAAATAAAGGCTTAATAACCAAATAGGTGCTCAAACTATACACGTGGTTCACTTTTGGTGCCTAACCTATCTTTCACTCTAAATATATGCCTAAAGTTTCATTTCGATAATTTTAAGTATTTGACTATTAAAAAAGCGTTGGCCAATTAAAATGTGATACGTGACATGTTTTTAATATATATTCTAATAATGTTTCAAATTAGTCGATTGGGGTAGTGGTCACTGGTTACAGCTTCAATGGTGGCTTTTAAAGCAATGTTCAAATCCCAGGGATGGATACCAAAAGTTGTTCTCCTTTTAATTTTAGGGACTAGTTTAGAATAAAAGTCATAGTTTAAAGAGTTCTAGTGCAATTAACTCTAAAACATCCAGAAATCAAGTTTAAAAAAACATCAATTTTAGGGACTAACTATTATTTACCTAATTTGACGATAGTGTAAATAGAGTTGGCTAATCGAAAAGAATGAATAGTACGTGTGTTTCTTTAGTCTAAACTTTTCAAGTCCATTGAGGCTCAAACTATACACGTGGTTCACTTTTGGCGCCTAACCTATCTTTCGCTCTAAATATATGCCTAAAGTTTCATTTCGATAATTTTAAGTATTTGACTATTAAAAAAACGTTGGCCAATTAAAATGTGATACGTGACATGTTTTAATATATATTCTAATAATGTTTCAAATTAGTCGATTGGGGTAGTGGTCACTGGTTACAGCTTCAATGGTGGCTTTTAAAGCAATGTTCAAATCCCAGGGATGGATACCAAAAGTTGTTTTCCTTTTAATTTTAGGGACTAGTTTAGAATAAGAGTCATAGTTTAAAGACTTCTTGTGCAATTAACTCTAAAACATCCAGAAATCAAGTTTAAAAAAACATCAATTTTAGGGACTAACTATTATTTACCTAATTTGACGATAGTGTAAATAGAGTTGACTAATCGAAAAGAATGAACAGTACGTGTGTTTCTTTAGTCTAAACTTTTCAAGTCCATTGAGACCCAAATAGTTCTCAAAATACAGTTCATGTCCGATATTTGTTTCAATCTTCCCCACCATCTCAGTATGAAACTTGATAGTTTTACTCTATGTTGCACGGATACGGATACAGGTACAAGAACGAATACGGGGACGAGAAATGATAATTTTCAAAATTACAAGGTACGGGTGCGATAGGGGTACGACAAATGTAAAAAAAATCAATACATATAATCATAAAAACGTTAAAATTCATAGTAAATTAGAAAATATAATGATTTTCATAGATTAAAATGAAGTCCAAGTTAAATTCTCATCAGTTGTGGTGATCTCTCATTCAATTAAAATCTAATGATTTTGTGATTCTTTTAAAAAGATATAAAAAAATTATAATTTCCTATTTATTTTTTAAAATATAGTCTTGTTGCACTTAATAATATTTTTCAAAATTTTTATTAAAAAATACTTTAAATCAAATAACATTTTAAAGCTATGAAAATTAGTTTATTAAAATTTATACCTTAGTTTTGCGTTTCGTATTTCTCTTTTTTTGTCAACCACTTCCCGTCAGTTCAACATAAACAAAACGATGTAATTTTAGGGTTCTATGAAAACATTGTCGTAAGAGTTAAAACCTCATTCGCAGCTGCCGTTTCTTATTCATTCTTCTTCATTGACTATTGTTTTTTCAAGTAGTGGAGAAATTAGTATCGGTTTCCAGAATGCATTTAATAATAAATTTAACTTTTACCATTTAAATGTAATAAATGTACAATATAATATAAATAATAATTATAATATTCAAATAGTGGAGAAATTAGTGTCGGTTTTCAAGATGCATCTAATTCTTTCTTTTTTAGTTTTTCTAAGTAGTATAATGTCGGTTTTCAAGACCCATTTAATTTATTTCCGTTGGTGTTTGTATTTTTCCTTATATCAAAACCTTTGATGGATATATTCTTTTTAATAATAAAATTAACTTTTACCATTTAAACACTAAAAATGTCTTTTTACTTTTTCTTTTCACTTTTTAGAATTCTTTTTCTTTTTTCTTTTCCTTTCTTTTTCATCTTTGCAACACCATCGCATCGCTTTCATACAATCATCCGAATGATCGTTAGAATCTAGTGGACGACGCTTGATCGCCGATAATAGCATGAAATACCAGTTGAAATCGTCTTTTGAAGATTATCTGTTTTTTCTTTTTTTGAGAAAATATATGTATTTTTTTCTCTGTTGATCGTTAACATGATAATAACGGAAATATCAGTCCGTTATCGCCGCAATCGGACGTTACCCGTTAAATCGCGGCCGCAATCCGCCGTTTTTTAGTTTGAATCCAATTCCCATGGCGATTTTCGGCGATATCAGTTTCGGACGGCGGTGATACCGCTATATAACGGCCGCCATCGCGGCTGCGCACCATTTTTTAAAACCCTGAATTTTGGTGCTTAATTAATCTGTAATTCTGAGGTCAGTCAAAGATTTTATGTAAGTATATATATATATATATATATATATATATATATATATATATATATAGATTGTATTTTAGCTCTTATAGTTGAAAATGCATTTTTTTGTTATTTTCAAGCTAAGAATTTATTGTGAATTCAGTTTGAACAACTTCACAAGTTTTAGATCTATGAAGAGTTTCATGTCACGTTTGGCCTTAGCATTGGGGGTGTTTGCTCCAATTGTATCACAATTAAAAGGGTTATAACTAAAGTAAACATTTTGGCGAACTGGTCTTCACCTGATTTTTCATAGTATTTTCTTGAGTCACTTGCTTTTTGATATTTTGAGTGCAGAAGAAATGGCTCAAATGGTTTGTGGCTCTTGTCGTCAATTGCTTTTCATATCCACGAGGAACCCAACATGCTAAATGTTCATGTTGCGAAACAGTCAACATTGTACTTGAAGGTTCCTTTCTCCTTTTCTGATGTTCAATATCAAATATTTGACTGCTTTCTGCCAAGAGCTGTAATGAAGCTATACATATAAATGGTTTGAAAATAACTAACATGTTCTTCCAATTGTTGATATTACCGCGAATCATAGTGGTCCTTTTACTTGGACAAGAGCATGCAGTCTGGTTTTCAGTTCCTTTTTTTTTCAGGTCTTTTGTGGTTTATTGGTAGAAAATAGAATGTAGTCTCAAAATTTTGATTAGTCTTCCCTACACTTTCAGCTCATCAGGTTGTACTGGTTAAGTGTGGCGGTTGTGCGGTGTTGTTGATGTACCCCTAGGGAGCTCCATCTGTCAAATGTTGCTCTTGCCTTTGTGTGACAGAAATCGGGGTAATGTACTTCCTTCTCTTTTTTTCTTGCAGTTTTATGTTAGCTTCCTTTGATCAACATGTTTTCTTCACATCAGATTGTGATGTTAGTGCTATCGTTCGTATGAGAAGTTAAGATCAGTTGATTCATTAAATGCTTCATGTGTAGGAACACAATAGACGCCCTCCATGGTCTGTACAACAGGGCAACCGACCCCTCCCAATGCTGTCCATTAAACTGCTCCGATGCCTTTCTAATCTATTGATCTTCGACTTATCAATGTACAAGAATAATGCCGATATTATCCTAATGGAACTTGTAATCTTTCTCGATGTGCTAATCAAAGTTGAAGAGTTGTGAATTATGTTCCGGACTAGCTCTCTTGCTGCCATGAAGGTTAAACTTCAATCTTTTAGGCTTCATTTTGTAGGGTACATCGACTGGTTTCAGTGTTTAACCCCGGAATATGATCCTTGCCAATCATTTATCCCTTCCAATGTGAAGCCTAATATCTTTTCAGTTTTAGAATAATCCACTCTAGTAGTTTCCTTTTTCTTCTCTGATCTTAAGACTACAAATGAGTTGCCAAGTCCAAGTTAAAGCTATTATTCAACTTTGAGGATTGAAAAGCGGGGAGATCATTCCTCGACTGCAATTTGACTTTGGGACTCCCCCGTTCTTCACTCCATCTGCGAAATGAACCCCAATATTTGCCCCCTGGCCTGTTTCTATAGACTGTAGAACCACAGACTAAAAACAGGATGTAAAATGAGTTGCAAACTTTGGCTTTTTTATGCATACGAAGGTAATCAAAATCTGCAAAGGGCAGTCAACATAGAATATTAATTTTACCTGGAATTCAAGGGTTTTACTTCTCAGTTACTTTCTTTTTCTTGTCACTGTTATGTGAATGACCCCATGTCTTCTTATCGTTTACTTGGAAATCAAACGTATTAACTGTTAATGTTAATGGTGGAGGGAGACTTAAATATAATGGTAATACTATCAGATTCCACGTGTTGTTTCTAAAAGACTTTTGAAAAATGTGAGGTATTCTTTTTTTTAATTTATTCAAATTCATTAAATTAATTATTAATCATTATATTTCATAAAATAATAAGTTAATTTAATCATAAAAATATATTGTTTTATTACCAGAAAAAAAACAGAAACTTGCACACAAACAAAAACTTTGTTAAATGATATTAACTAATTAGCTGAACGACCAAAAATATTTATATTATTTTATTTTGTATAAATTTAAATTTTGGCATTTATTTTCGAATGTAATACATTTATTTAATAAAAAATTATATTTACTGATCAAGGTTTAATAAACTACTAAATACAAAAAAGGGGGAAATGGGGCACTGTTCTTAACTTTGACGAACAGACAAAGTGCGCAACACGTGTTATGATTTGGGTCCATGCCCCCATTAGCACCTTCTTTAATCTTTATGATGTCTTCTAGATAGGATAAAATTTAAGGTAAATTAACTCGATGATCACATAGTTATTGTGTCTAATTTATTTTAATTATTGAATTAAAAAAATTTAAAATTCGATCATTCAACTATTTGGTTGAATCTATGTTGACTCGTTAAAATTTAACGAAATAGTGACATAGTTATTAATATAAATTTATACAATTATATATTTGGTCCCTATTAATTACTTATTTTATCAATTTTTTCAAAGAAAAACCTACCCACCTCTCTTCCTCATCCTTCGATTACCCGCCGACACTCAAATTACCCAAATTTCATCAAAACTTCAAGTTTCTTAAACTGAATCCATGGAGAGGGTTCGAGGAGAAATGATTGGATATGGATTCAGTATTGTGAATTTGGTGTTACCAAAAACAGGTTATTGAAATCGCCATTAATGGATGTAAGCATGGTGAAACTCATAACTCAACTTCACTCAGGAATGAGAAACAAGTGCTGGATCAACTTGGTTCTTGTTCAGAAATCATCCGTTGTTTTGGCGATTTTGATTAAATTGATGAATGATGTTGCAAAGTTTTATCTTTTTGAACCCATATCAAAAGCTGGGTTAACTGTTTTTACCCTGTATGACAGTCAAAACCATAATCATCTCTAACATGGAATTTGCATCTCCTGTAATCTAATTTTGCTGTTAGTTGGATCAGCCTAAGATTACTTTTAAGTCTATCCAGGCTTATTTCATTACAGGCCTTATGTAATACTAATATTCTCACAAATGTCATTCATTAGACAAAGAAGCACGCATTGAAATCTCACCAACTCCAGCGACCTCATATATTGGATGTAAGAAACTGAATGCCAATTCATTTAGATCACATCAAAATGAGTGGATTCATTGAATAATAATAATAAGGTGCACACTACTCCATCAAAGAAGGTAGTTGCAGAACAATCTAATTGACCTCATATGTCGGCGGGAAATGGAAGGGATGGGGAAGAGAGGTGGGGTAGTTTTTTTTTTTAAGAAATTGATAGAATATGTAATTAAGAGGACTAAATGTGTAGTTATACATTAATATCCACGTTATTTTCCGTTAAATTTTAACGGCTGGTAATCAAAATAGGTCCAATTAAATAATTGGGTGGTCAAATTTTAAATTTTTGTAGTTCGATAGTCAAAACAAGTTAGACCCAATAATTGAGTGGTCACCCATATAGTTTACCCTAAAATTTATTCATGTTTTTCTTCGGGGACTAATCTACAAAATATTTTTAGAGGAGTCAAATTTTACTTATAAATTTTTAGGGAGTTTAAATGTAACTTTATTGTGTATCAATTTATAAATTATCTTTTTAGAAATTAAACTGGATTTTTATCATTTTAAGGGACCAGAAAGCAATTGTGATTGTTTCAAAAATGAAAATTTCTAATATTTTTTCTCTTTTCCACTTATCGAAAAAATATTAATCTCTTTTCCAGTTTAATTTCCAAGTTTTTCTTATAGGCTTAAATATGCATTTGGTACCTAAACTATACCCTTTTTCTCAAGTTGGTACTTAAAGAATTTTTGCTCCCAAATCGGTACCTGAACTAGACACTTTTTTCCAAGTTGACACCTAAAGAATTTTTGCTCCCATTTTGGCACCCAAACTTTAATTACATCCACTATTCTGATACTTTTATTAACATATTTAATCCCAAAACTTATACATTCTATTAGTTTGGTCCTAATTGAAATAGTTCAATAAATTTAACCATTTGTATTTAAAAACACCATCAATTTAGTCATTTTTTTGCTATACTTTCAGATTAAACAAGCCTAACGGATCAAAACAACAATGAGATAACTGCATTCTACCATAAAATAACATCAAGTACTGTTAAAATTTGTATACTAGGAAAGTGATATAACCATTATAGGAGAAAAACAAACAATTTAAGAGCAGAACAAAGAGTAAATTGATAAGATTTTTAAATATAAAGAGTTAAATTTATTGAATTATTTTGAATTAGGACCAAATTGAAAGAATGTATAAGTTTTGGTATCAACTTGGGAGAAGGTGCCTAGTTCAAGTACCAACTTGGAAGTAAAAATTCTTTAAGTACCAACTTGGGAGAAGATATTTAGTTCAGGTACTAACTTGGAGTAATTTTTTTTTATATACCAACTTAGGAGAAGTATATAGTTCAAGTACCAAATGTATATTTAAGCCTTTCTTATATATATGTGTGTGTGATTTGTTCACTCATTGTTTGATTGAACATATATAATCAAATTGTTAGCCGGATCAATTATGATTCAACTGATTGAACCAATCTATTCGATTCAAACTACCTTAAATTACAGTTAATTACGTACACTATTAATTTATTTATTAATAAAATAAATAATTTATTAGCTCATGTATTTAACTTCAATGAAAAGGACATCCAAAAAAAATTTCAATGAAAAAGGAAAAATATACATCGCGTTGTCATTTATTAATAAATTATCTGCCTTAAAATATTATTATTTTTTTATAATAATCAAGGCCTCATTAAAATAATAATAATAATAATAATTATTATTATTATAATAATAATAATAATTATATCAATAAGGATCAATTTGCTCAATTTTAAAACTTATAAGGACTTAAAAGGTGTTTAAACCAAAATATTTAAGCCAATTATCAATAACTTTATTGTTTTTGACCAAAATGTTACCTTTTCAAACACACAATGACTGAAATGTTCATTTTTATAGTTGAGGAAATATTAACTTTTCAAACGCACCAGGACTAAAATGTTCCTTTTTATAGTTGAGAAACTAAAATGAACTTTTAAGTATAGTGCAAGGACTAAAATGAACATTAAAGTAGAGTACAAGGATTAAAATAAATATTTTTATAGTAGAGAAACTAAAATGAACAGGTATAATAGTTAAACACTATAACTTATATCTTCCAAAAATATATTAAATTTTAGGCTTAAGGGTTCAACAAGCCCCTAGACTTTTACAAGAAAATCAATTAAGCTCCTAAATTTTTTTTGCACCTAATTAAGCCCTCAAATTCAAGAAAAAAAAATCAATTTGGCCTTTTGACTAACTTCGACCGTTAACTTTAACATTTTTTTTATTTTTATTAACACGTGTCGCAACATGATAATGCCACTTGTCATTTCTAGGAATTTTTAAATCTTAATTTTTAAAAGTATATAAAAATCAGAAAAATTCTAAAAAAAATAAAAAAATCTGGGAAAATTGGAAAATTATTCTTTTTGGTTGCCCTCTGGTTTCTAAGATTTCGCCCTGACTTTGGTGGGTGAGTCTTCTAGCGGGGATTACTGAAAAATTATTTTCAAAATATATAAAATATTTTTAATTTCAAAATTTATTTAGAAATAATAAATAATGATTTTTCAATAGATTAAATATTTTAAAAAATTAAAAAAATAAATATTATTATAAAATTAGAATAATAAATTGAAAAAATATAAAACAATAAAAATTATTTTGGTTTTTAAATAACTTTTATTGTTTTATACTTTTTTCAATTTATTTTTTATAATTTTATAATATAATTAATTTTTTAATTTTTTAAAATATTTTAATCTTTTGAAAATTATTATTTATTACTCTAAATAAATTTTGAAATCGAAAGTATTTTTATATTTTTAAAATTTTCCAGAATTTTTGTAGACATTCTGTTTTTTTTATATATTTTTTAAAATTAAGATTTAAAAATTCTTATAAATGACAGGTGGTATTATCCTGTAATGACACGTGTTAACAAAATTTTTCAAAAAAACCGTTAAAATTAACGGTCAAAGTTAGTCAAAATGCCAAATTAATTTTTTTTTCTTGAGTTTAAAGGCTTAATTAAGTGCAAAAAAGTTTAAAAACCTAATTAAGTGCAAAAATAGTTTAGAGCTTATTGAACCCTTAAACCTAAATTTTATGATCTCTAAACATTACAGCAACAATAAACATACCAAATTAAGACTCCTAATTGACTTCTAAAAAAAATCTTTTGATCCATCGAATAGACAACAATTGTACAACTACCCATTCGCTATCATCCAGACATCCAATGACAGCTTGTTTTTTAATATATATTTTATGTTACAAGACCTCCATACGTGGTGGATTCTTATCCTAAGATTATAATAGTTAAATAATACAATAATGACTATAATTGTATTTCGAGATAGTAATTATTAATTATTAAATTTAAATATTATTTTAAGATATTATTGAAATTAATATTTAAATTGTATTGGAATAATTTAAAATTAATAAATTACTATCCAATCAACGAACCATCTAGAAGTTCGATTTTAAAAAAGCTAGCCAACTTGTTAAAGGCTTGGCTTTATTATAAAATATATTAAATTATACTTTTAAATGTTTAAAGTTTTTTTGACAAAGTATCAATCATTAATTCTAGTAAAAAACTTATTATTCAATAAATATATGCCATATGATATATACTTATTTAATTTATCTTTTAAATTTTTAAAAAATATAAATTTTATTTTTCAAAAAAATCTCAAATTTATAATCGACTACCACTACTTTAATCCTCTGTCATTTAATCTTATTACCACTTACTCTAATATTTCATCATTGTAAATCGATAAATGATGTACCAATTGAAAGAAAAACACGAAATGAATGTCACGATCGACAAACAAACGATAAATCATATTTTGTGACAAGAAGAACAAATTTCATTATTGTTGTTACGGCATAACGTTTAACGATGAGAGTTTAATGATAAAATAAATTTATAATCAGATTATGTGTTTAACAATAGTTGGATAACAAATTTTTTAGTGGACGGACCATAAAATGTTAATAAAATAAAATATTAGACATCTAAAAGGTAGTCGAATGAAATAATAAATATTTATTTTATTTTTTAATAGTCATAAGATAATTATAAGATAATATCTATTTATATTTTTAATCTTTTAACAAAACGTACATTTTACGAATAAAATATTATATTTTTTACTAGACCCATGAGTCAGATGAAACATTCAAAAGGATAAAAGAAATGCTTAATACTAAAATAAGTGTCTAAATTATCTCGTTTTTTTCTTTTAGGTGCCTAAATTATTTTTACCCTTTAAGTACTTAATCTATTATTTTTTAGTTAAAATAAATGCCAAAATTATTATTTTTTGGTCAAGTAGGTGTTGACCATAAAATAAGAAAAATAATTTAAATATTTAAAAAATAGGTAAAATTTTGATACACAAGCTGTGTACACAGGCATGTGTATTTATATTATAAAAACCCAAATCATAAATTCTTAACTCTAACCCTAAAAAATTAAACCCTAAACCTTAACCCTATACACTAAATTCTAAATACTAATCTTAAATTCTAAACCCTACAACCTAAATCCCTAAACCTTAAACTAAAATCCTAAACCCTAAAACTAAAAGACACGTGTAAATTAAAATTTACACTACCTGTGTATTAAAATTTTTTCTTAAAATATATATAATAATTTAAACATTTAAAAAGAATAAAAAAGTAATTTAAATACTTATAAAAAAAACATAATAATTTAGGCGGTTATTTTGACATTAAGCCTAAAAGAAAAGGAAACGTTAAAAAAGGTGGGAATGCGATTCCTCTATAAAACCGGCCTCGCCGATAGACGCGCTCTCTCATCCCGTTATCAATCATATTTCTTCATCACCCTCCGTTTCTCCTCCTCTTTTATTAGGCAAAACAGCCATTGTATTGAAGCTTAGTGGACTCTTTTTATCTTCCCTCTTCTAATAAATTTCAACTCCAGTTTATTTCGGATTTTCACCTCTTTCTTTAGGTAAGTCATTGTTTCCATGGGGTTGTTTACCCCGTGTTTTCTTCATTATCTTAAGGTCCCTGTATTTGTATCGTTTAATTGATTGACTACAGCTCTGGGTTTTTAATCTTTGGAGCTATAGAATTGAAATGTAATTTTACCTCTTTTTTTCCATGAAAAGTTTCTTTTAAAGTTTGTCTAGAAACAAGTTTGGATTACGAAAGAATCGATAGATAATGTTTCTTTTATTTTTCCCCAAGAAAGTGATTTGGGCTTTCATTTTTTTATTGAAGATAATATAAAACTCGCAGATATAAGAATTAATAAACCAATAACTCACAAAACCCTAGTTCATGCTTGGCGCCTTTGATTAAAAATAACTCTGTACAAATAGGAAGTTAGAAACCCAATGTTCTAGTTTTCAAAACTTCCGGTTTAATTAAGTGTAAGAGAAAATTCATTCTCAAAACTCGTTGCTTTACAGTTTCCAGGGTTGAAAAAGGATCTACTTTGAGTCTGTCATATGTCATCGGCGACGGAGGGGTCCGGGTCTGTCGGCGGTGGCTGTTGGGAAGTTTTGAAAAAAGTTCTCAACTTTGTGTTTTCCAAACTTTAGTGTTTTGTTTATAACTTTAACCTAACAAAGTTAGGAAAAGGGGGATACGATGTAGTTTTTTTAAAAACAATAACCTTTTTTCGCCATCACCAATGAGCTTTGGGGGGTCGAAAGCGTTATTGCAGATAGGTTAATCGAGGTATTATTTTAATCAATGTGATGTGGGAACCCCAAGTCAGTCAACTGTGTTTTGTCTTATTAAAGTCGTTCTGCCAAAAGATGCCTATATCAAAACCCGTTGTAAGTTGTGGACTCCATTATTTGCCGTCTTTTATCCATTTGAAACAATAGGGTGGGACCTTATCTGTGTTTAATTTTGCTTGTCAATCTCTTATTGTAGTGCAGTATTGTTGTTTATAGTCGTCATTGTTATGTTTTTCACTTGTTGCCGTAATTGCTAGATTTGTTGCTAAATTGATATTCCGGGATTGATCCTGTTTCAATTTTGTTGTCTCAGAGATCAGTAGTGTTGAAGTGGTAAAAAAATCCATGGCCTTTGAACAATATTATGCTCAGGAATGGAAGACGGTCCCCGGTGCTTCAACATCTGAGAATTTTAGTGGTAACTTCGACTGCAATATCTGCTTAGACTTTGCGCATGAGCCGATTGTCACTCTCTGCGGCCACCTCTACTGCTGGCCCTGCATCTGTAAGTTATCCAAGAAGTGTTAGAGCTTGAGGGGGAATGTAAGTTGACGAGAAGTGTTAGAGTTTAATTTAATGTGTAATTAGAGTTTATTTCTAAGTCAGTAGTTTAGATTTATTAGAAGTCTTATTTAAATTATGGATAAATATTATTTAAATTATAGATAAAAGTATAATTTTAGTTATATTAAAACTCTGTAATTGCCTATTTAAAAGCTCACCTTATACACATTTGATTGAGAAGAATAAGATAAAATACAGAGAAGCACATTGTTCTCTGTTAAAAATATTATTTTTGTTCTATCGTTAAACTGTAGCTTTTTATATTTTATTGTTCATTGTTCACCGGCGTTCATCTTCTCCGGCCACCATGGCACCTTTCTCACAGCATCTATAAGTGGCTTCATGTCCAGAGCGCCTCCCTTGCCCCAGATGAGCACCCACAATGCCCAGTATGCAAAGCTGATATATCCCACACCACCATGGTTCCCCTTTACGGTCGTGGCCAGTCCGAAACCGAGCTTCAAGGAAAGCAGGCACTTTGTAGAGACATGGTGATTCCCCCTAGACCTTCTGCTTGTGGCAATAAAGCTCTTTTGTCTCCTACATCCCTAAATAGTCAGCAACTGACTTATCGGAATCCTTACCAAAACCAAGACTACAACCACCATAATTACTATGAAGACAATTCATCCGCACCACCGTTGCTCAACCTTGGAGGCACCACCGCAACCAGATTTCATCATCCGGTTGTCGGGATGTTTGGAGAGATGGTATATGCAAGGGTGTTTGGGAATTCGGAAAGCTTATACACTTATCCAAACTCATATCACCCAACTGGAACCGGAAGCCCCAGGTTGAGAAGGCATGAGATGCAGGCTGACCGGTCGCTAAATAGAATCTCAATTTTCCTCTTCTGTTGTTTCCTTTTGTGCCTTATCGTATTTTGAGGTTTCTTTTTTGTATTACCAGGATGCAACTATAACTTAAGGTATAGCCGTCTAGGTAGATGAGATATACATATAATCTTTTGGATTTTAGCTGAAAGTGATGTGCCATATGCGTCCAGGATGTATTGGAAATTCTTCAAAGTTCAAACAATGTTTTGGAAGACATTTTTAGTGTAACTGTATTGCACCTCAGTGAAGAAAAGAGAAGGAAAAGGGAGAATCGTGATTATTTTGTTCCATATATGATATATTTTGTATGTATATAATTCTGTGTGTATTGAATATAAGATTATTTAAAGATGAAATGAAGAGCAGAGAAAATGGTCATATAAGTTTTTTTCATTGGTTCATACGAGATCAAGACATCGTGTTTTTTTTTTCCATCTCTTTTAATTTTTTATTAAATAGAAATATAATTATATTACATAAACATATAATTATATTTTAAAATTAATATCATGATTCTAACTCATACAAGATAAGATAATATGAATATCTTAGACCATGTATCTTTTTTAAAATATTTTTGTGTAACCTTTCATTTTCTTACTCACTGAGTCTGAACTAATCTTAGATGTAAAGGTGGGCAAACTCGACTCGAAAAAACTGAATTATTCGACTCGAGCCGAAAAAATTGACTCGTTTTGACTCGACTCGTAATTTCACAAACTCGACTCGAAAAAAGTTCAAATAAAGCTTGAGTTATGAAATGAAAATTTGAATAACTCAAAATTTTTAGTAATTAATTGACCAGTTTTCATATTCGAGTCGAGTCTATCAATTCTGCATGATATATTATGTATATCACATGTGAAAATCTGAAGAAATATATGTGTATATCATATATGCATATAGAAAGCCGTTGAAGTTGGAATCAATAGGTATTATAACATTATAAATAATTACGATTAAATTTGTACTGAAACTCGAAAACTCGACACAACTCGAATTTCATAAATTTGACTCGATTCAAAAAAATTTCAAATAAACTTTGAATCGTGAAATATGATTTGCAAACTCGAGCAACTCGAAATTTTTTGACTCGACACGATCGAACGCCCAACCCTACTTAGATGATATTTTATATCTTTGTGTGAATTATAATAAGTCATTAATATTAATATTTTTTTAGTAAAATACATGTCCATTTTTGTGGTCTATGTTCGAGATTTATGACTCTTCATTCTAACAATATAGTCTCTAAAGTTCGAACTCAAATTTTCTTTTTAAGAGAATAATGTATCTTGTCATTTCACTCAACCTCTCTCAGTTCATCAATTCTAGTCTTTTTATTAACGGAATGGGTGATTGATTTTTTTTTTGAAACAAAGAACAGTCATTAAATTTTATTTCAAGAGAAAAAATTACAAATTAGTCGTACCCAAAACAGCAAAAGCACAAAATGTATAAAATACATAAAAAAAGATATGGAAAATTAAAACAAAATCTTTCACTCTATAGAAAATCGTATAAAATCTTTAAATAAAAATCAAGTAACTGTAAAAGTTTTGACCAGAATGTTCTAAAAAATCTTCAATACTCTTCGCTGCAAGCACCAGACACATCGACAAAACAACCATGAAAAAGTATCAAATATAAATAAGACCGCCGATCATTTCGAAAGAAATAACTGCCACGAAGATGGGCATACGTGTTACTGGAACAGAGTAAAATTGTAAAATTTTAGAAACTGCGAAAGATGCAAAGATAAAAACTGTAAAAATTGCAGACATATAAACTGCAATAAAAGCAGACAAGAGATTAAGAGAAAAGCAGATATAAAAATATTTATGTCCAAGTAAAACATAAAAAAGTAAAAGTAAAACAAAAAAATAACACAAATACTCATCAAAATGTTTTATTTATTTGTAAAACTAGTCGATGATAAAACAGACGCTAAAATTAACTTAAGTGAAAAAAATTAGAAAAGTAAAAAAAAAAAAACTATTTTAGAAATTTTTTTAGAGAAAGAGAATGCAAATGCTCGTTAAACATTAATGGGTGATTCCGTGATTGAATTAAACCCACGTCATTGTGTTATTAGTTCTTTAATAATAAATTTGGGCAGGTAACATTTATTTTGATTTGACTATTGATGAGTCTTTAATATAGTCTCATTTTAATATTTATAATACGAATATTTGCAGTATTTATTAAATGTTTTATTTACATTTGTAGTTTTTAGTTATTTTATATTTTGTGGTTTGTATTTTAAATATGTTGTAATTTTAGTATTTTTATTATGTTTTCGGTTATTTTTAATAAAGTGTATTTTGTGTTAATCGTAGGCTTAAATATGTTAAATTTGGTGATTGTAATTATGACACAAATGAAGTTGAATCCAAAGATGATCTAAGGTGAAAGGAGTTGGACAAATGCTTAAATGGAGAAAATAGACTCAATAAACTCGTACTAAATTTCTGCACTCAATATATTGCGCGGTTTTGATTATAACTTGAGTTCTAGAACTCGAGTCTACTACATTTTCAAAGTAATTGCAAAACTAAAACAAATATGAAAATGCTGAAAACCGAAAGCTTACAAGTGGTGACGTCATGATAACTACTTTTGAAAATTTAAAAATATCATTAAGTAATAGAAAGACTTTTTTTAAGTGGATGAATTGGAAATACACTATCTATTGATTTTCTATAAATATGCTTTAGTTTTACCATAAAAATCATCTTGGTAGATTTGTTGTAGCTTTGTATTTGAAATCAAGATCCACTTTTCTTTCTTTTATTTTTTAATTTTCTTTTTCATCCTTATATTTTTCTTTCTTATGTTTGGTTTTTGTAAACCAAAATTTATTTTCTTTATGGTTATGATGTCTTTCTAAGTCAAGTTGATGAGGTGAAAAGATGAAACTCTTAGTATATACTAAAGGTTAGTTTGAAATTCTCTACGTATAACTAAATCATGTTAAATTAGTATATGATGTTAAATTCACTTGGCTAATATTCATATTGGTAAATTAAGAACCTTGATTCATTATAAACAAATAATTTGGCACAATAAATGCTTGATTTATTTAACTTGATTTATTGTAGACAAAACAAATTGACATAATGAACATTTTTGTTTATTAATTTTGATTGCATAAATCCATATAACATCATATGCTATACCTTTGTATTTTGAACATGGTTTATTGCACTTTGGACTTTGATTCTGGACATTGGACTTTGGACTTTAGACTTTCATTGCATGACCTTCTGATTGGATTTCCCTTCATCATGTGGACTTCAATTGAGTAATAAAATGAATAAAAATTAATCTAGTATAATACCAAGAGTGAACTCTCAAAACCTCAACATCTTTTATTTATATCGTTGTTTATTTATTTTTAATCAATTATCCTTTTTGAAATTTTTATTTAAACTTATAATCTTGTAATTTCTAAACAAACTTCCATGTGGATTCAACCTCGAACTCTTGAGAATTATTACTACACTTGGTTATATGACTAAAAAGAGTTGGTCAAGTTTTTGGCGCCATTGCCAGGGAAGGTAAGATTTAAAATTCAAGTATATATATATATATTATTTAATGGACGGTTTTATCGCCTATTTATGTGTATATTAGTTTTTTATGTTTGTCTAGCAGCGTGATTTCAATTCTCGTCGTTTGATTAGAAATACTTTTGAAACTCTTTTTGAAAATTTGTTTGACACACTTCCAAATTCATCTACCATGGCTGAAAATCAAATTGTTCTCAATGAAAATGAGAATCTACAAGTGCGCTCGATGCGTAACTACTTGCAACTCCCTCGAACTTCGTTACCTTCATGTTTCGTCTTCCCTCCAAATGCAAACAATTTTCGATTTAAACCGGGTATGATATCTTTACTTCCTACTTTTCATAGCATGAAATCTGAAAGTGCTTATGCTTTCCTTAAAGATTTTGAAGATGTATGTGTCACTTTTAATGACCAACAATTTTCAAATGAAATTATTAAATTAAAATTAAGTCTTTTTTTCTTTAAAAGATAAGACAAAATTTTGGCTTAATACATTGAAACCTAGGTCAATTGACACTTGGCTAGAAATGCAAACTCAATTTTAAAAAAAAGTTTTTTTCCAACAAATAAAACTAATGCTTTAAAGAAATAAATTTAAAATTTCATTCAGAAGCCAAAGGAAACGTTTTTTTAGTGTTGGGAACATTTTAAAGATTTATTAAATTCTTGCTCACATCATGATTTTGAAGAATGACATACAATAAGATTTTTCTATGATGGTTTGACTCCTAAAACTAAACAATTTGGTGAAACAATGTGTAATGGTGTTTTCATGAGTAAACAACCTGCAGAAGCTTTTGATTACTTAGATTATTTAGCTGAAAATTCTCAATCTTGACACACAGATAATTTCACAAAAGGATCTGTTAAATCTAATCTTGTGCATAATAAAGGAAAGTATCATCTTAACCAAGATGACGATTTAAATACTAAGTTTGCTATTTGTCTAGGAGACTCGATGTCATGGAAACTAGAAAAATAAAAGAAGTCAATTCGGTGAAAAGTCAAGAGAGTTGTGATATTTGTGAGATCATGGGACACCTTACTCTTGAATGTTCTAACATTTCAGTTTTTAAAGAAATGTTTCATGATCATGCAAATGTCATGAATACATCCTCAAAGCCTTTTCATTTTCCATATTCTAAAACTTATAACCCTCAATGGAAAAATCATCCCAACTTTAGTTGGCAAAATAATAACCATCCTCATGTACCCCAAAATCAAAAGCCTCCATACAATTCATCTAATATATATTCACAGGTAAAAAGTCTTGAGGGGACATTGCAAGTTTTCATGCAGGAACAAAAAAATTTTAATATTCAAACATCACAAGCTATCAATGAAATCAAGACAACACTTTCAACATTGATAGCTGCGTTGTGCACTCAAGAAAAAGGTAAATTTTCTGTTCAACCTCTTCCAAATCCTTCTAATCAATGTTTTGTTTCTTGTTCTAGTGGAAGCCCAAAAGAAGATGTTAATTCTATCACAACCCTCTGAAGTGGTAAGAATGTTGATAAAACTATTCCCTCCAAAATTCAAGAATTTTCATCTCCTTCAAAAGGTAAAAATAATGGTAAGTCTGAAAACATTGACATAGAAAAAGAGAAATGTGTATTTCTTGCCCCTTTTCCTCAATACAATCAACAAAGAATTTGAACAAAAATGCTAAAATATTAAAACCTTTCAAACAAGTTAAGATTAATATTTCTTTGTTGGATGTAATCAAACAAGTTCCTTCATATGCTAAGTTTCTGAAAGATATGTGTACTGTCAAAAGAAAACATAATGTGCAAAAGAAGCGTTTTTAACAGAAACTATAAGCTCGACCATTCATCATCTTACCCCACCTAAATACAAAGACCCTGAATGCCCAATAATTTTATGCATTATTGGTAACACTAGAATAGAGCGTGCTTTGCTTGATCTTGGTGCTAGTGTTAATCTTTTACCTTTTTCGGTATCTTAACAGTTAGGTTTGGGTGAACTTAAGGCAACACCTATTACACTCCAACTTGCTGATCCTTCTATTAAAATTCCTCGAGGGGTGGTAGAAGATGTGTTGGTTCAAATTAATAAATTTTACTTTTCAGTTGATTTTATTGTTTTGGACACACGCCCTGTTTCAAACACAAATGCACAAATTCCTGTTATTTTAGGTCGCCCATTTCTTGCTACTTCTAATGCTTTGATTAATTGCAGGAATGGTGTTTTGAACCTTTCTTTTGGGAACATGACTTTAGAATTAAATGTGTTTAATGTTTGTAAGCAACTTGAAGAGAATTTTGAAGTACATGAAGTGGATTTTATTGATGAACTTGTTCATGAACAAATCAACGTTTCTAAACATTTTGATCCCTTAGAATCTCATTTTGCTGATTTTGAAATTGATGATGTCTCTAATGTTTTACATGTTAACTCTTTCAAAAATCTTTTGCAGGAAAATGATAATCATTATTGGATACAAAAAGTTTGAGAAACTTCCATCACTACAACAGATTTATCAATTAGTGACAAATTTTCTATGTGACACTTAAAATAACGTCACAAAATGTACTATAAACGTGACGATTATTTATTTTCGTCACGTTTAGTGATTGGTTGTATATGTTCTATGACAGTTTCAAAAGACGTCATTAGTTTTTTCACTATATGTTTGGCGCCAAAATTTGCCTCCATGAATTATTATTATGACGATTTAATATGAAGTAGTGAGATTTAAAATTCGTCGCCAATAATCTTTATCCGTGATAATTTAAATTGTCATTTTTTATAAGAAGTAAATTGTGATGTTTTATTTCTGTCATAAAAATATATTTAATTAATAAAAATAATTATTTGTCAACTCAATTTTATATCTTTAATATTTTATATGACGATTGTAAAAGGCATCATTAGATTGTGTCATTTCATATTTTATGTCAAGAATAAACACAAAATTCAGTGGGAAAATGTTTTAGTGACATCTTGATTGCATCTTTAATTCAAAATCTCGGTTTAGCATGGCGAACATGGTAATTGGACACTTTTTAAAACTATCATTATAATATATGATTAATGAAAATAAATTATATATGTATTATTTATGATTAATGAAAATAAATTATATGTATTGTTTATGATTATTGATTAATAATATATATTATACATAAGGTATTATAATGTGCACTATTAAATTATGTATTGCGATATTGTACTCTCTCAATATATTATCATTTATTTTGTAAATATCATTAAATGATAATTATATTATATATTGCTTATAATTGATGACATGTATATTAATTTTATAGCAATAAATTACCTTTATTATATATATATATATATTCAAAAAAGTTTATTATATATTTTATATGTAAGAGTTATATTTTAATATTTTTTTAAAAAATGTATTTTAATACATAAGCTGTATAATTTTTTTTACAATCTTTCTCTAAAGTTTAAAATATAAATCTCTAACTCTAACACCATAAATCCTAAACCCTAAACTTTAATTGTAAATATTAAATTCTAAACCCTACAACCTACACCCCTAAACTAAACTCATGACCCCTAAATCTGACAATCATGTATAAATTTTAGTTTACATAAGCTTATGAATCAAAGTTGTGTAAATTTTAGTTTACACATTCTTGTTAGATTTAGGGTTTAGGGGTTAGTTTAGAGTTTTGGTTGTGTAAATTTTAGTCTACATAATCTTGTTAGATTTAAGGTTAATGTTAGTTTAGGGTTTAAGTTGTACGATTTAGAATTTAGAATATATAATTAAAGTTTAGTGTTCAAGATTTAAGAGTTTAGAAATGGTTATGAATTAAAATTTAGATTTTAAATAAGGGTAGTGTAATATTTTTTACACATGTTACCTATCAAAATATAACAAACGTAAAACGGTGCATTTGGACTTTATTAAAAATAAAATAAAGGGTAATAAATTCTTAAGGCTAAACGATGAGTTTTGCAAGTCACTAACCCTGAATATTAAACCAACTCATGGTCGCCTCTAAATCATCACTCAATCATTGCGACATCGTCTTTCTCTCCTTGATCAGTCACCGCGACACTGACTTTTACCTCTCGATCAGTCATCGAACACCGTCTTTCGCTCCACGATCAGACACCGCGCTGCATCTCACTTTAATCTTGGTTTGATTTCTCTCAAACTTGAACCAATCTGAATGTTTTAATTCACTTGATTTATCTTCCACACATATTACATCACTTGAAGCTTCTGTTTTCATCCACAATTCATTTGCCTTTTTACACCTTCATGCGGCATTTTATATTTGATGGATTAGAAATATTTTGATCTAATATCATTCAACCTATTAAATTCGATTTATTTTATGCTCAGACTAGAAGAAAAGCTTGCCAATTTAGAATATGAGATTCAAAACAACCACTAGCAATATCATCAACTATGAAATCTTTGACTAAAAAGGGAACAATGATTATTCTGGTACAATTTACATATTGTTAGTTCATTACACTTCCTCATTTTAAAAACTTTAATGTACAACCTTTAAGAAATATAGTCTTATTACTTGTTAATTAATCTGTAGAGGATACTAGAGAGTGGAAATGTTATAAACATAAAAACAAGGGTTACACTGGTACTGGATATCATTATTTTTTATAATGGCAACTTAAAATTTGTAGGATATAAAATGTTCTAATGTTTATATTATATTGCATACCGCTAAATATGAGTTTTCATTTCTTTCCTTGATACAAGTAGGCTGATGCATCTAAGTGAGGTCGTTCCCCTCCTCCACAATCTAAAAAGGCATCTCTTGCTCCAAGGTAATGCCAGGTTAAGTTCATATTTACCAGTATTTCCGGTTTAAATTTTTGCAGAGGCATTACGTTGGTATATGTATTGTATATGAGCTATGTTAGGTTCGAATTTACCAGTATTAGGAGTTTAAATCTTTATAAAAGCCTTAAATTGTTCTATATGTATTGCATTTGTTCAATATTATTAACAACTAGATAGTGAATTTTAGAGGTAATACATTATTTAGGAAATGATAGAATTGTTCAAAAAAACTTAGTTTTAATTTGTTTGAAGCTTGTGAATATGGGTAATAAAGGAAACCAATAAATATTTTGTGAAGCAATTTTTAATTTGATTATACATCTCACATGATAAATGTTATCTAAGTTTTTAGTTTCTTATAAAACAATGGATGGTTTTCCCTCCTACAATTTTGAATGTGGAGGATTTTTCAATACTTCCTGTTCTATTCAATCATGAGAAAATTTTCTAGAGAAACTTTGACTTGGTAGCTTGTATTACTTGTGTTTTTATTTGAAACACTTGGCCCTAGAGCAATTTTTAATATACAATAGATGGATAAATGGCATTGTTTGTGTAATTTTCTATTTTTAATCAGTGTTGTTTTTTGTAATGACTAAAAAGTTGACATTGATTATATGTTGGTTAGGAATGACAAGTCAAACAGTGGAAAAAACAAAGGAGTTGCATAAAAGACATCAAGAGGAGGATGAAAAAGAGGAAATGGAGACATAAAGAGGAAGATGAAAAAGAGGAAATGAAGTTGAAGAATATCTGAGATTTTCTGGTGTGAATAAAGTTGTCAACTAGGACAATGTCTTTCTTGGAGATAGGAACATGATCTTTATAAGCTAGTAGAAGAATCTAATTTGGCAAGATTATTTTAGAGGGAAGTGATCAAATTGTAATTTGTAAAAGTATTGGACAATTCTTGTAATTTTTAAGAAACTTGAGCCGTCATTGTAATTTGTAAGAATTTTGGATCGTTATTGTAATTTGTAAACATATTGGGTTGTAGTTGCAATCTTTAAAAATTTGGGCCTTTATTGTAATTTATAAAAAAATCATGATTTTATTATAATTTATAAAAAAATAGCCTTTATTTTAATTTATAAAATGTTTAGGCATTCATCGTAATTTATAATAAGTTTTGGACAATTATTATCGTCATTACAATATATTATACCTCGATTATATGATGATATTTATTCAGTCACTTATACAATGAAAATTATTGTATTATTAGTAACGATACAAATGATTAATGATAAAATTTTATATTATTTAGTGGCGTAATTAGTTGTCATTGAATATAAATTAGAAGGTGGCGTTATATATAAACGTCACTATATGTATTGCAACACGTGACGAAAAATGATACATCTCACGTTAGACATTTAGTGACACACCTAGCGTGACGATCATCGTGACGTCGAATTTTATGTCACAAAATACAATAGTGACATAAATATAAGTTTTAGTGACAATATTTTTAATGTTAATAATAAGCAAAAAAAATTTAGTGCATCAATACAAAGTGCTTTGGTATCATCAAATGATGAACCACCGAAATTAGATTTGAAGCCACTGCCATCTCACCTAAAATATTCATTTTTGGGTAAGAATGAAACCTTTCCAGTTATAATCTCTGCAACAATTGATGCACTCCAAGAAGGTAAGTTGTTAGAAAATTTGAAATTACACAAGAATGCATTAGGATGGACCATTGCAGACATAAAATGAATTAGCCCATTGATTTGCACTCATAATATTTATTTAGAAGAAAATGCTAAACCTTGTAGACAAATGCAACGAAGGCTTAATCACAACATGAAAGAAGTAGTGACAAATGAAGTCATTAAACTACTGAATAATGAAATCATTTACCTTATTTCTAATAGTAAGTGGGTAAGTCCTACTCAGGTAGTACCTAAGAAATATGAAGTTATTGTGGTTAAAAATGAAAATAATAAATTAATTCCAACTAGGATTATTTCTGGTTGGTGTGTGTGCATTGGTTATAGAAAACTTAACTCAGTAACTAGGAAAGATCATTTTCCTTTACCCTTCATGGATCAATTCTTTGAAAGAGTTGCAAGGCATGGATATTATTGCTTTTTAGATGGACATTCTTGGTACAATCAAATTGCAATTGCACTTGAGGATCAAGAGAAAACTACATTCACATGTCCATTTGGCACATTTGCATACAGAATGATGCCTTTTGGATTATGTAATGCTCCAACCACTTTTCAAAGATGCATGTTAAGCATTTTCAATGACATGGTCGAACGTATTCTTGAGGTATTTATGGATGACTTTTCTATTTTTGGTGATTCCTTTGATGATTGATTGTCAAATTTAGAAAATGTATTGATTAGATGTAAAGAAAAAAATCTTGTTCCTAATTGGGAAAAATGTCATTTTATGGTTACTAATGGTATTATCTTGGGTCATGTTGTTTCTGGAAAATGAATTGAAGTAGACAAGTCAAAAATTGATTTAATTTCCAACTTGCCAACATCTAAGACTGTAAAGGATATTAGGTCATTTTTAGGACATGCATGGTTTTATAGGAGATTCAGAAAGGATTTTTTAGTGCAATATTTAAGCCATTATGAAATCTCTTATTAAAAGATAGTGTGTTTGAATAGAATGGAGATTGTGAACATGCTTTTAAAAAACTTAAAAACATGCTAATTTTTGCTCTTATAATGAGATCTCCTGATTGAACTTTACCATTTAAAATTATGTGTGATGCTAGTGATTACGTTGTTGGTGTTGTTTTAGGACAATGAAATGATAAAAAATCATATACCATATATTATGCAAGTAAAACTTTAAATGGTGCTCAAATGAATTATTCCACTTCTGAAAAGGAATTACTTGTAGTAGTATTTGCATTGGATAAATTTAGATATTATCTTGTTGGATTATCAATTGTTATTTTTAGTGATCATGCAGCTTTAAAATATCTTCTTTCCAAAAAGGATGTCAAGCCAAGGTTAATCAGGTGGATTCTTTTACTTCAAGAATTCAATATCAACATTCAAGATAATAAATGAGTAGAAAATGTGGTGGCAGATCATTTATTAAGACTTGTTTGTGATACATCTTTTGAATCCACACCAATTAATTATACTTTTCTTGATGAACAACTTTTAAGTATTTTTATTACACCATGGTTTGCTGACATTGCTAATTATCTTTCCACATGTAAAATTCCTTTTCAATGGGATACTCAAGATAAGAGGAAGTTTATGAATGAAGTAAAGAAATTTTACTGGGATGATCCTTACTTGTTCAAGTATTGTCCTGACCAAATATTTTGAAGGTACATACCGGAAAATGAGGTAAGCAATGTCCTTAATTTTTGTTATTTTGAGGCATGTGGTGGTCATTTTTCATCAAAGAAAACTACATAAAAAATTTTACAATGTGGATTTTATTGGCCAACTTTATTCAAAGATACTCATAATTTTTGCAAGTCTGTGAAGGTTGCCAAAAATTGGGATCTATTTCTAAAAGAAACATGATGCCATTAAACCCAATTTTGGTAATTGAAATTTTTGACTGTTGGGAAATTGATTTTATGGGTCCATTTCCACCTTCTTTTAGTTTCTTGTATATTTTGGCCGCAATTGATTATGTTTCAAAATGGATATAGGTAATTCCATGCCGCAATAATGATCACAGAACAATGATCAAATTTTTGAAAGAAAATATTTTAAGTCGATTTGGAATTCCTCGTTCCATTATAAGTGATGGGGGAACACATTTTTACAACAAGGTTTTTGAATCTTTAATCAATAAATATGCCATTATACACAAGGTTGCAACCCTTATCACACTCAGACAAATGGACAAGTAGAACTTGCAAATAGGGAAATTAAACAGATTTTGGAAAAAAACAATTAACTCAAATCGTAAAGATTGGTCTTTAAGACTTAACGATGCTTTATGGGCTTATCGAAATGCTTTTAAAACATCATTGGGCATGTCTCCCTATAGACTAGTTTATGGAAAACCCTTATCACACTCTTTCTTTCCTTCCTTTAACCAAATGAGCCGATGGCTTTCCTTCATATGAAGGAAGCTCATCAACTTAACCCAAGTGTAGGTGATTATAATTTGAGGATGCGTTTATTGCAAGGTTAGTCCCTAAACTTTCTATCCTTTATACTTGTACCCTAAACTTTCAATTCCTATAATTTAGTCACTAAATAGGTTTTCATTACTTCCAATAAGGTCCCTAAACAATAGTTTGACTCAATTAGAGTCCAATATCAATATAATTGACCTTGTGGTCAATATCAGTACAATATTTGAACAATTCTAATGTAGTGTTTCTGATCGCCGAAACCCAATTTCAACTAGGCCGGATTTTGGGGTGTTACAATCGAATCCTTGGATACGAATGGACATGGGATACAATTGGCATGCTATAAAATTCATGAGCTCATTGGTAAGGAGCGGAATATGGTCCTTGAGCTAAGGCTCTTATTTGGCGATGTTGGCGGGATGTAATTTTGTTGGTCTTAGTGGCGATGCTGGCGGGTATTGACCATTCATTGTTGGCGATATTGGTTGGGAATCCGCGTATCCACAATACATGTCGATCTAAGGAAAACATGTGAATAAGTATTGCAAGTATTGTTAAAATATGTTTTGAGATGCATTACATTGATATACACATGTCATGATTCTCATTGATGCTCATATTATTGTTTATGACTACCTCACTACACTAAGTAAGCCTAATGCATCTCATTTCCCTGCATTTCAGGTTAAAATATAGTTGGATCAAGGATCGGGCAATGAGCGTTTTTGAAGCAAGTCACAACTCTCGATGTAATGTTAATATAGTCCTTGAACTCCTAGAATGGTGGTGTAGGGCCTAGACAAGTTGGTTTAGTCCCATTTTGTATGTATATGTGGCCCACTTTGGTAAAATGACTAGAATGCTCATTTTTGCCATGTTAGTGTTTTGGTTAAACGTACCAAATATGCATATTCGGCCTAACTAGTGAAAACATGGTAAATGGATTCATTTGATCATGAAAGTTTACATGCCAATAGATTTTAGTGTTTAAAGGTTGTTGATAAAAATTCATTGCATTTGGACATCGTTCGAAAGGTTAAATTAATGAAAAACCAGAAGAAATCTGTTATTACACGGCAGGCATATCAATACAGGTCAACCTCTATATGTACGACCTTGCATATTTGGTCAGTCAAAGCATAAGTCAACTAAGGTGTATCGATACGGGCTCAAGTCGTTTCGATACAGAATTGGACATTGAGGTTTATGAACTTAATAGCATCGATACGGACTTATGGCGTATCAAATCAGGATAACCATGGTCAATCAGTATCGATATAGCCCCAGCTGTATTGAAACAGGTAAGCATAGTTAGCATCTAGAATTTGAACCTGTACAAATTGGTATCGATACGGCCCTAACCGTATCGAAACATGGATTAATGGTCAGAGTCAAATTAGGTTAACCCGTATCAATACACCTCTTAGGTGTTTCAATACGGTGTCAGTTAATTCTGTTAATAGGCCAAGAACGCAGTTTTAAAAAGTTTACAAAATGGTCGTTAAGTATTGCATGGTTTAATTGAACTAGTAAACGAACTCCGAATAAATTGAAAGTTTGCATGAATATTGATCATGGATTAAATTTCATAATGGTATAGTTAATTTTAATAAAGGACCCATAAGTCACAAGAATTATAGTTCAGTCCCTAAAACTTGTAAAAGTCTAAAACTAGTCCCTAAATTGTAGATCCAAGCATTGTAGTGAAATGGTAAACCTCCTATGCTGACTTTGCATGATTGGTCAAGCACACATTGATTGTTTATCAAATTATGATTAAATTTTATCTTGTCGATCACCGTATTGTTCGTCGGTAACGTTCTCCGACCCACCCATTTCCTTCCAGGCCGGGTGGGGGATGTTACAAAAACTCTACAAATTCAGGCTTGAAAGATTGATAATGCTCATGCATAAATGCATACCTAATGACGTTTGTATGCTAATCAAAGCAAAAGTAAGGTATGAAGAATATCTTCCTTTTTTACATTTACATGGTATTGGAAAAAGTACATATGCAATGAAAAGGAGATCCAAACGCCTGGGATCAAATTACCGAAAATGTGTGAGATGGACTTATTCGGGAAGATGTCGTTCTATTGGATGCCTTCCATAAATCGAGATGGCAAAATCTGATTTGTTAAGGATGGATAAGAGAATTTTGATAATATTCAAAGTTCTCTTGAGATGCATCATAGTGGAGATGTGCAAAAACAAATTATTGATTTATGGTTGATATTTCAAAATGAATGGCAACGCCTAGGGAATTTGACGATAAAAGACCTTGTTTGCCAGTTTTTATGAAAACTGGATGGGAAACCTATCCTCGGCTCATAGAAAGCGTTCAAGCCGTTTTTGGACGTAAAACCAGAAGAAACTGTGAGCCACAGTCGTAGCTACTATAAATATTTCTCAAGATTTGGTTTGCAATAATTTTATTTTTATTATTCTTCTTCTTCATGTTTAATTACTGTTTGGATTTGAGTGATCTTGAATAAATATGTGTTGCAGGAACCATTATTGCAATAAGTAAATGATGTTCACTTTTTGCATCATATCTTTTACTGTGATTTTATTTCATTAATTGTAATCATTTTCTACTGTTGAATTTTTGAATTTTTTGTTACAGGTTTTATTAATGACAGCCTTTTTACTGTTTACCTTTTGAATTTGTGTTTCTACTTTTTGACATTTTGATTTTTCGGTTTAAAGTTTTCTACCGACAGCTTGCTTACCACTTATTATATATTAGTATTGTTCTTCTTTTCTTTTAAAATAAAATGAAAATGGAAAGTTTTTCAACCAAACGTCTTCAAAAGTTTTGTATTTTTTGTGTGGATCATACCCAGGAAAAGATGAATTGTTTGCAAATGCAGCTAATAAATTGGGAGAAGTTATGGGAAGACAAAAATATGAAGTAATTTATGGAGGTGGATGTATGAGTTTAATGAGAGCAATTGCTACAACAACATATGTGGGAGGAGGCTTAGTTCTGGGAATAGTTTCAAAGACATTAAACTATTTGTGTAGGCTTACAATAGGAAGAGAAGTACAAGTCAGTAGAATACCGAAATGAATAACAATCATGATTTATTCTTCTGACGCATTCATTGCTCTTTCAGGAGGTATCGATACATTGAAAGAAATTGCATGCGTAGCTTCTTGGTTATCTCTGATTAGTAATAAAAAAACCCACCAGTTTGCTTAATATTAATATTTATTTTGATAGTTTTCTTTCTTTTCTTGATAATGCTGTGGAAAATGGATTTATGTTTTCAAAGGTAAGAAGAATCTTAATTTCTGCTTCAACTATTGAAGAACTACTGAAAAAGCTTCAAGCTTTTAGGTGTCTTCTTGACATAATATAGAGTATACGTGAGAAAAGGAAAAAAGACGAAGACAAGCGAGATTTGAATTGTTCTTTATCATTGTGATATTATCTTAGTTTTTACTAACAGTTTTTTGTGTTTTATTTTAATTATGTATCAGTTCTAGCAATCATTGGCAGTAGTGCCAAGTGAAATATTCTAAATTCTACTTTTAATTTTGACATTGAGGATAATGTCCTAATTAGGTAGGGGTAGGAGATTTTATAAAAAAACTAAATCACTAGGTTAAGTCAAATTGAAAAAAAGTGACAGATTATAGTTAATCTTTTGACTAATTGTAAGACACAAGATATCTAACTTTTTAGTAGAAATTAAGTTGAAAAAGTGGCCGAGTAAAGTAAATCTTGAGACGTACTTTGACGATTTAAAAAAATAATTGGTCTGATGCTTGAGTGTTTGTGTTTTAGTTTGTTTTATGTTGCATATAGTTTTGCATGTACATAGTTGATTTCTATGAGTTGAAAACAATTTTTTGATAACAAAGTAAATACCATGTGAGCTTAAAAATTTAAGTATGTGTCAAAAGTATGCTATGATTTGTCTATAGAAAGTCTCTGATGTTTTACAGTTAGAATGAATAAGGACACTAGATGCTTCACTTTGAACTTTCCTTAATATATCCAGAATTTGTGATTTCTTTGTTACATGTCATCTGTCTTATGGGACGTACATAGAATTGTAATCGACCGTAAGTGAATGATGATCCCAATCATATAAAAAAATTCATAAGTTTACTTTTTTTTAAATAATAATAATAAGATTTCTAAATGCATGATAGGGGACGAGCCAAGTCTTTTATTTTTTTGGATCGATTGAGCCTTTTAAGCCAACCATACAATATTTCTCTTGACCATATGATTTTGAGCCTTAGCCTTTTTCTTGATTCACCAAATATTTCTCTTTACCGACAGAACTTAAAACTCCAACCTTACATTTTTGTTTTGTTTTAGATGCACAATACTTAATGGACATATTTTTATTTTCATCGTTTCTATAAAAATGTTCTCTTTACTAAAAAAATAAAAAAAAATGAAAAAATACTAGTGTTAAAAAAAAGAAAAAAAAAGTTGTATGTACTTATGCTTTATCCTTTTGTAATGGAGAAATAAGGAATATTTTAAAAAATTATGGAGTTGGACGTTCACTAGGGGAAGATGAGAATTAATATTTCTTGCTCACTTTGATCCGTAAGTAAATTGAGTTTAGGATAAGTCATTTGCTGTCAATCTCATTGAAATATCATACCTTGACCTATGCCTTGTTATATGACAATTAAAAAGACTCGGTGACTCTATTATATTGGAACTGATTTCTTTTCTCTAATTATATATATAATGGTAAAGAATGAATTATTCATGATAGCCATTTACTTATTATTTATTATTTTTCAATGTGCTGATGAGATTGCACACAGATGATTTGCACACATTGAGCACAAAAGTTTCAGTGTCCTAATACTTTTTGAATATGAGAATTTTCTAGAGACCACTTATGTCATGAATAGCATTCTATTTGGCCATATTCAAATGTTTAAGTTCTTAATAGTGATATTTTACTTTGCATTCACAACTTTGTGTTCTCCTCGTCATTTGACGTTAAGTATATTAGGTTGCATTTACATTTGCATTAGTATTTTGTTTGCTTGAGGACAAGCAAAAATGTAAATATGGGGTATGATGAGTCCTTAATATAGTCCCATTTTAACATTTATAGTATGAATATTTGTAGTGTTTATTAAATGTTTTTATTTACATTTGTAGTTTTTTAGTTATTTCATATTTTATGGTTTGTATTTTAAATATGTTACAATTTTAGTAATTTTATTATGTTTTCGATTATTTTTAATAAAGTATATTTTTTGTGTTAATTGCAGGCTTAGATATGTTAAATTTGGTGATTGCAATTATGACACAAACAAAGTTGAATCCAAAGATGATCTAAGGTGAAAGGAATTGGACAAATGCTTAAATGGAGAAAATAGATTTAATAAGCTCGTACTAAATTTTTGCACTCAATATGTTGCACGGTTTTGATTATAACTTGAGTTTCAGAACTCAAAAATTGACCCGTGAGATACTGAAAATAATTGGGAAACCAAAACAAATATGAAAATGCCCAGAAAATGCTGAAAACCGGAAGCTTGCAAGTGGTGACACAATGATAACCACTTTGGAGTATTTAAAGATATCATCAAGTAATGGAAAGACTTTTTAAGTGGATGAATTAGAAATACACTATTCATCGATTTTCTATAAATAGGCTTTAGTTTTACCTTGGAAATCATTTTGGTAGCCTTGTTGTAGCTTTGTATTTGAAATCAAGATCACTTTTCTTTCTTTCATCTTTTAATTTTCTTTTTCATCTTTATATTTGGTTTTTGTAAACCAAATTTTATTTTATTTATGGTTATGACGTCCTTCTAAGTCAAGTTGCTGAGGTGAAAGGATGAAGCTCTTGGTATACACTAAAGGTTAGTTTGAAATTCTCTACGTATAACTAAATCATGTTAAATTATTATATGATGTTAAATTCACTTAGTTAATATTTATATTAGTAAATTAAGAACCTTGATTCATTATAAAAAATAATTTGGCACAATAAATGCTTGGTTTAATTAACTTGATTTATTGTAGACAAAACAAATTGACATAATAAACACTTGGACTTGTTTATTAATTTTAATTGTACCAATCCATATAACACCATATGCTATACCTTTGTATTTTGGACATAGTTCATTGCACTTTAGACTTTGATTATGGACATTGGACAATGAACTTTGGGCTTTCATTGGAGGACCTTATGATTGAATTTTCCTTCATCATGTGGACTTCAATTAAGCAATAAAATGAATAAAAATTAATCTTAGTATAATACCAAGAGTGGACTCTCAAAACCTCAACATCTTTTATTTATATAGTTGTTTATTTATTTTAATCAATTATCCTCTTTAAAATTTTATTTAAACTTATAATCTTGTAATTTCTAAACAAACTTTACTGTGGATTCGACATCGGACTCCCGAAAATTATTATTTGACAACAACCTGCACTTGAGTATACGACTAAAAAGAGGCGGTCAACTATCATCCGAATAAGGAGGCCACTTTATTAGATGTTGATTAAAAAAAAGTTAAAACCAGTTTAAAAGTTTGCTACACTGTCATTCCTATTTGGGGAATTTGTAGTTTGAATATATAGACGAGAGAAGAATAACACTTTAGTTGTTTTTAATATTCGAGCGATTGTAATTACACAAGATTAATCCTTCAATATTCTAATCATGCTATACGTCATCTTAATCTGTTTTTAATGATATTTTAATTTTGAGTTTTTTTTTTCAAGAATTTTTTTTAATTTTTTTTATCAAAATTTTGTTGAAATTTGATTGACGAATGAAAATACATATAAGTTATAAATATGCTCTCTTCATATGTAAAAACAAGATAAAAATCTTAAAAGATAAAGAAAAACTTTCAAATAAGCTTTTGCATTAAATTATTTGTAATTTGATCGAGGAATGAAAAATGTACATGAAGGAAGGAGAACCTAAAATTTCTAAAAATAATAATAAGAAATAAGATTAAGTCTTCTTCCAGTAGAACTAAATCATATAAATAATTTGTCCTAACTGAACTAAATTGCTTGTATAAAAAAATAATAAAAACGATGAATTTGAGATAAGTTTAATCTATTCTCTCTGACGCCATTTATGTTGATTTAATTTAATTTTTTTTGGAACATTCAGAAATTAATGGACTTTTGAATAATAAGAAAATCAACTTCTTGAATTTAACTTTTGGTTGGGCCGATGCATAGAACGTTTGAGACAATTTAAATGGACTTCTAATTTACGAAAAATCACATTCGGATCATAAAAAATTAATTTTTGAAAATTTTCGTTTGTCCCATTCTTCCTCGTCAAAAAAGTTACTCCTTACAATACAAAATAAAAATATTTTCAAAAAAAAATTAAAGTCCAAAAAATAAAATTAGAAAATCTTCTGAAAATTACATAAGTTTCATTTTTAGGAAAATTTTCCTAAACGGAAAGTTCTTCGGAAACCCCCCCAAGGTGAGCCTAACAAACATCCAGCATTAATTTTGAAAGGTTTTCACGAGGTCAACTTCTTTTAATTTTTTTTGAATATGCTGGTGTGATTATAAGGTAGTATCTGTTCAATTTTTTTTAGACCTTTAATAATACATACGCACCGTGCACACATGGTGCTCGAACCTGAGTCTCCTGAATGAAATACATCATCCTCTACCATTGGGACCACTCTGTAATCACTAATTTTGTTCGGGGTAAACCCGCTTTTTTTGCTTCACTTTAGTTAATGGGCTTGTGATGGGCTGTTGATTAATTAGTAATTATCTATATCTATATGTGTATTAAAACAGAAAAAGAAAAAAAAAAGGGGGGGGGAAAGACAAGCAAAAACACTACTATTAATATATGTGTATGCATTGCATGTTGTGTGCATATGTGATGTTTGTTTATATGTGTATATATATTGTACGTATGTATTTACTATTATCATTATCATGTGAGTGTAGGTGGGTATTCCATCTATTAAGTATATGTATTAATGTTAGTGTGTTTGTTATTTTAGTATCATAAATGTGTCTCATGTACATAGGTGTTATGTAATTAATATTGATATATTGTGTAGGCATGTATATTATATGTTTTATCATCATCGTCACTATTATTATTATTATTCCAACAAATTTGAAAATATATAAATGTAAACAGATTAAATAAATAAAGCCCAAGTGTTTTATTTCAGTCCATTACATGTCTAAAACCCATAAATAATAATATTACATTATAAGCCCATTTCTGGTCCAAGTATAATACAAACAAAACCCCCTAAGTCTGATAAATGGAAACCCTAATTTGTTTATCCTTTGCGCAGCCCAATCTGGACCATTGGATCAAGGGCTGCTGATCGAACGATCCAGATCAAATAAGAGATCCTTCAGCTCCTCGCGCGCCACGTGTTGCCCATCCAACGTTGCCACGTCAACCTTGATGAAGCCATCTGGACCGTCCATCTCAAGAAGCATCTCAGCCGTTGGATCAGATCTGATCCAACGGCCCAGATCGAACCGGCCGTTCAAAGTTGGTGCGTGTAGTCCACGCTCCAGCCATTCACCTTCATCACGCGCCCACGCGCAGGTGCCGTTTAGTCTCCCCGTCCACGTGGCGCTGCTGCCGTACGGATACCGGCTCTCAACCACCGAGAAAATAAGAAAGCATAAAAAAGAAAGAAAAATCTGAACTATATCATCAACAGTGATAACAATTAAAGATTGCTTCGGATTTGAAACAATAGGCAATAGCATAGATTAGGACAATGAGTGTCTGAGATTGATATAAGCATGTAATGCATCATTTGTAACATGACATTAGTTAAAAAAAACAGAAGCAATAAACACAAAAAGCAGCCTTTCGAGGTATATCTCATTCTCTTTTTTTCCAGTTTATCTATATGCATGTATATACATAAAAAATGATAGAAAAAAAATTAGGGTTTACCCATGTAGATTTTTCTTGCGCCGTTTCGATTTCCTTTGACCGACGCTCCTCCGTTGATAAGCTGGGGCCTCTTCAAGGCCAGGAATGGTGAAACGGTAGAAGCACGCGGCAGCGAAAGGCCTTCATTCGATTAGACTTTTGGGTTTCTTAACCAGGAAGGGGTCGATTTTGTTTGAATAGGGTTAGGATTTAGGTTTGGGTTGAAAATGGGAATTTTTGGGCCGATTTAAGTTCGCCGGTCGATTTCTAGGATTTACGGTTGGGGAAGTCGCTGGAATCTGGGTTCATGTTGAACCTAGATGAACACAATGAACGTGTTCAAAGTGTTTTGAGTGGGGGTTTTGTTATAACAAAAAAATGGCCGAAAAGGGTTAAACGTTCGGATAAAAGGGGTATATATAATGTTATAATTTTTTAAATGGTATAATATCATTTTTAGTCCCTCCGCCCTAAAATAATTATGCCGGAAGGGCTTCTGTAATACCCCTTTCCCGTATTCATAGCTGAATACGAGTTAGAGATATCACAAAACATTTGTAAAACCCTCTACATTTGTAACTCGGTAAAAATTTTGATTCTTCTAAAAATATTACAATATATTTAGTTTCTATTTACAAATGTAGTTAATCGCGTATAGTTTAAACATAATATTTTAATCTTCAAATTGAGTTTAATTTCAGGTAGCAACTTATTAATTTAATTTGACTTTATATAATTAATGCCTGACTTAAAATTCATCCAAATACCACATAAAATACAAATTCTATCAGAGCTGGCATATCATTTTAATATACATGCTAACTAGTAAATATCAAACAGTGTCAAAAAATATCTTACTGATACTGATGTACCTACTATTGATTGATGATGTCCGTTTATGCTCCTTACTCCAACTATTTCTTCTTTCCAACGTGTAAAACAGTTACACGCTAAGTATTTACTTAGTGAAGCAATAATTTGAATTCAAGTGCAATTGTCATAATATCAATATTAATGGTTAACAATGCATATGATCACCTTACCATTATATGCTCGTTAACATAACTAAATATGTATATCAAAGTGATAAGATTAGATCATACAATGCCGTTGCCATTCCATCCGTACGCTTTCAATGCTTACCAATACCTTTTTCCCATTTCTATCTGCAAGCTTTCAAGCTTATCTTCCTGTTTCTTTTTTATTCTTTTTAATTTATTTAGCCTAAGGTATCGAATTAAGAGATTCTATGTACACGAGTCATCCCCCCATACCCAACCTTTCTTGAGTATATGTATTATTTGCACTCTACCGGGAGTGCTTAGCACTAAAGTGCTTCTGTATACTTATCGGAGTATACAATATATCTCTCATTGAGTTTTTATAAAATTACACCGAAGTGTTTAGCACTCGTAGTAAGTCCGTATACTCAAACCATGCATGAGTATACTCCTCAATGAGTATTTATAATATTTGCACTTTACCTGAAGTGCTTAGAATATTTATACAGCTGTTTATGACCCTATGGATATCCAACTATACCATTGAACCTCTATATCATACATTGGGCTTTATTTCATCATTTAAGTCATCAATGGCAACATATATCAATATATATCAATATTTAACAGTTCATAGCCGAAATAACATTCATATTATACCATCATCAATAACTAGTGATCAATGCATTTATTTTCAACCTTTGACATATATGATCAATGGCATAAATATCATGACAATATATAAACCAGGTAGACTCATCGCAAGTCCTACCGGTGATGTATGAAACATCCATGTATAATGTTATGTATGCATTGCACTCACCTAGGCCATTTATTAGTATGCCTCACTAAGTCCTCACCTAGACGAACAAATATTTACATCGGTATAAAATTTACCATCTAACCATTTTTGCAGAATTTATGGTGAATTTTCAAAGTTACTGCCATAAACCAGTTTTTCTACACAGCTTCCATAAACAACTTCAACTTTTATACTAACTTCTCCTTACTTCTCTACTTTTCAATTTAGTCCAATTACTTGCTTTAACCCACCATCTTATGACCTTCTTTATCAAATAATTATTCACAATAATTCTCCTTAATTCTCCTTATTTACCGAAATAGTCACTAAAATGCAAAGATAAGGATTCAAGCTTCTTAACTTTACAAATTAGTCCCCAATTCAACATTACTACCTTAATTCCATCATTACAACTAAAAATCAGATTTAGCCCCCATACAAAACTTCAATTTCGATTTGGTCACTTAACTTGACAAATTGTCAAAATGGTCACTAATTCAATTCAACATCAATTTAGCATTCTAACTTTATTTTCTTGTCTCTAACATCATTAATAACATAAATACACTCTAAATTCTAAAAAATCAGATTTGGTCCTTTAACTCTTCAATTTGCCGAAATGGTCCCTACACAATTTAACTTAGGGTTTTGCTTCCAAACAATAATTCAAGCTTACTATATCATTATTTTCAACATCACAAACCCTAAATTAAACTTGAATCCATAAACCCTAATCATCTTCATAAAAAACAAAACATGTAAAACTTAAATCCCAACTCAATATCATGAGTTTAACATCATACTAGCTTAATTCTAACTTGAATTCAATCGTGGAATCATAAAATCTCAAAAGCCCCAATTTGATCCATAACCCTAATTTCTTTCTCATGAAAATTCTCATCAACCAAGCATGTATTCCATGAATTATTGATATCAAAAGATAGAGCTTGAAGAGTATAACAACTTTGTAGTTGAAGAGATTACCAGAAAACCGAGTTTCGGGGCTTAAATCGAGCTTGGAAAATTTTCTTATTCTTTCCCCTCTTTCTCCACATTTCAAGGCTGGAAAAGGTGAACATTTTGTTCAACTTTTCACCATTATTTTAAACATATATATATTAAATGAATATTAAATTCATTTAATAGTGAAATTACAATTTTGCCCTTTTTATCCAATGGTTGAGATTGATTTTATCATCAATCAAGGGCCAAGATTTAATCTTCCATTTCCTCTTTCCAAAATTTCCCTTATAACTTTTAAAATATTTCAAAATTGCCATTGGGGCCAAATGACCAATTTGCCCTCCAACTATTCTTTATTTACTAGTTTGTTTCCAAATTGTCATTCCATTAAAATCTAACTAAATCTAGTTATAATTCAACCAACCATAATAAAATATTCATAAAATAACATTTTATGACTTTTCCATATCTTTTGGATCAGTCTCCAAAATTTCCATTCGATTTAATATATCGATAAATAATCCTTTACTCAGAAATAAACTGTAGGGTTCATCTTGAATCAAACTAAAAATATTTCTAACACTTGGAAATGACTTTTATAACCATTCTCTATCATATGGCAAAATTTCAAAATTTTCCAGTTCGATCCGGGTATCCGAATTCCACTTAAACTTTAACTGTGATTTTCCCAATAATCGAAATATCATATCGAACCAAAATCTTCACATTCGATACACACCCTTAGGTGATCTATTTATTCATGAAATAAAAACCCTTAACTTTTAGGAAATTACAACTTTAGTCCCCAAACTTTTCCAAAGTTTATATTTTAGCCATAAATTTTTTAGAATTTACATTTTGGTCACTAACATTTTAAACTTCAATTTTCATTCCAATTTTCCTTGAAATTCAACCAAAATTTAATAATACCTTATTCAATTCACTATCTATCACATGATACCTTTAAACCTTAGAAATTTCCTTTCCAAAACTCATAATTAAAGAAATCCTAACTTTTGCATTTTTGTCATTTTAGTCACTAAGTTAGCTTTTAAGCTATTATCTTAGTACTAAATGATCCTTAATCAACTTAGTAAATTTTAGGGTATTACAATTCTCTCCCCCTTAAGAAAATTCGTCCTCGAATTTTCAATACGTACTTGGTTCCAAAAGGTGAGGAAACTATTTTTTTATATTTTCTTCTTATTTCTCTCAAGTCGTTTCTTTAACCTTATGATTTTTTTCAAAGAAATTTAACAAATGGGATTGTCTTATTTTCTTAGTTCTTTGACTCCATGTGCTAGGATCTTTACTAGTTCTTTTTCATAGCTTAAATCCGGCTGAATCTCTATTTTCTCCAGAGTAACAACATGTGAGGGGTCTAATCAATATTTCCTGAGCATCTATACATTATGAATCTTGTCCATTTCCTAAGATAAAGATAGCTATTAAGCTTAACTATCAAACTAACTCCTTTCTTGATTTCTTATAGCCCAATAAATCTTAAACTTAACTTTCTTTTTGTCTAAACTATAACACCTTCTTCCAGGGTGAAACTTTTAAGGAATACTTTATCCTTAACTTCATATTATATATATTTTCTTTCAGGATCAACACATAGTTTCCATCATCGAGATAGAAATTCTCCCTTGATAATACAAATATCTATCAAACCTAACTTCCAAGTTTTCAATTTCACTCTTTTCCACTTGTTTGAACCTTGACAACATTTCTCATACTTTCTTTAAAGATAGCTTATTTAATCTAATATGGTAAATTTTATTCTTAACTTGACAATCAAAACACCATATTCTTTTAATGCAAATCTTGCATTCATAGCTCTTAAGACAACAAGTGTCTTTCGACTGAGAGCGTCAGCTACCACATTAACTTTTTCTGAATGTTAATCAATGACCACATCATAATCTTTAAGAAGCTCAATCCAAATTCTTTTCCTCAAGTTCAACTCTTCTTTAGTAAGCATATACTTTAAACTTTGATAACCTATATAAATATAGCATCGTTCATTGTATAAATAATGACGCCATATCTATTAAGTAAATATAGCCATTGCCAGCTCCAAATCCTAAGTAAGATAATTTCTCTCATATATCATAAGTTGTCTCAAGCATAGACCATTACTTTTCATTCTGGTTGTATTGGTATCGTGGCTTCTATTAAGATCTTCCTTAATGTCTCAAAGTTTTCTTTTCATTTATCTTTTCAACTGAATGGCATGTCTTTCCTCAATAGCTTGGTCAATGAGGAGGTAATCATAAAAAAAAATTGAACCTCTAAAACATTCTTCAGAGGTTTCCATTCAACTATAGTTTGTGCTTTCTTGGGATATAATCTTATCCCCTCTGCCAAATCCACATAACTAATAAAACAGCTTTTGACAGCCAAGTTCACACTTTAACAAATTAGCATATAGCTTCTTTTCTCGAAAGGTCTAAAGAACAATGCAAAGTGAGCATCTTGTTCTTCCTTTTTCTTCGAATAGACCAAAATATCCTCAATGAACTCTACCAAAAATTGGTCCAAGAAAAATTAGAATACTTGGTTAATTAGGCTTATAAATGTCATAGGCATCATCACGAACTCATAGTATTCATACCGAGTCTGAAAAGCTATTTTTAGAGTTTATTTTTCCTTGATCTTTAGCAGATAATATTCCGATCGAAGGTCTATTTTGGAAAACATAGCTGTGCTTTTTTTTAACTGATCAAAAGATCATCAGTCTTCAGAAGAAGATATTTATTCTTTTCGTCACCTTATTTAGCTGACGAAAATCTATACTTAATCACATAGATCAATCTTTCTTTTTCACAAATACGCTAGTGCATCCCAAGGTGGCACACTAGGCTTTACAAAACCTCGACCTAACATTCCTTGTAATTGTACCTTTAAATCCCAAAGTTCGGTCAAAGCCATTTTATATGGGGCCATTAATTTAGGATCAATGTCTGGTATCATCTTTATTTTGAATTTCACCTCTCAATCTAGAGGTAATTTCAAGTAACCCATCTGGGAATACATTCGAATATTTTTGGACAGTCGGGTTATTTTCCTATTTAACTTCAACAGCCCGAGTATCCGCTACATTTGCTAAGAGAACTTAACAACCTTATAACAACAATTTCTTTAATAAAACAACTGAAATTACATTGGAAAAGGGATTTACCCTTTTATCAACTACTACTAGTTTTGTACCTTCTGTTTTTTTAATACTAATCACTTTATGCGACAATTCATCATGACTTGATAGGAAGGTAACCAATTTATGTCCACCATCATCTTAAACTCCTCGAAAGACAATTCCATTAAATTTATCGGGAACTTTATTTCTTATATTTTTATCGAGCAATTCCAATGTTCAACTCGCCCTTACATTACAACCCAACAAATTTATGACCGCTATATTACTTGAAATGAGTTCTAAAAGGACATCTCCTTCACCATTCAACTTCGTACTTATATACGAATGTGTAAAGCTAGGACCTATCAACATCAATACAGGTTTATCCAAAAAGATGATATGTACCTTCTATGATTTTTGAATCCTCCCAATCTTTATCAGTCCTGATGTTATAAACTTGGACTGATATGTACAATCCTAGCTGCGTAGCAATTTCAAATGTTTCCCCAGCTTTAACTTAACATCGGAGTAGCAATACAACTCCATCCAATTTCTCAATACCCAAACAGTGGAATCCGTCCAGTGTAATCCTTAGGTTATTCAGTTATAAATCAACAATCACTGGACCTTAATCTGCTTTTCCTTTCAACTTAGGTGTTCCCAAACTTTTTAATTCCTTAATCCGGCATAGGCACTCCTTGTTGTACCAGTGCCCCTTTCTTGTTCCGATTTATCCAAAGGGTTATCATTAACCTTATTGTTACTACTCTTGATTCCTTCCAAAGCTTCCAATTTATCAGTTCATCACGCTTTCTTGACTCAAATATTTCTTATAATTCCTCCCAATTTACATTAGTAAGGAGCGACATCAATCAGATCATAAAAACATCAGATCAGTAATATTGATATCCTAGTGGCATGTATACTCTTTTTAACATAAAACCACTTCTATTTAGGCCGAGAATTTGCTAAACCTGCAGCTCTGATACCAATAAATGTAATACCTCTTTCCCGTATTCACAGCTGAATACGAGTCAGAGATATCACAAAACATTTGTAAAACCTTCTACATTTGTAACTCGATAAAAAATTTGATTCTTCTAAAAATATTACAATATATTTAGTTTCTATTTACAAATGTAGTTAATCGCGTATATTTTAAACATAATATTTTAATCTTCAAATCGAGTTTAATTTCAGGCAACAACTTATCAATTTAATTTGACTTTATATAATTAATGAAACTGCCTAAAAACTGCCTGACTTAAAATTCATCCAGATACCACATAAATACAAATTCTATCAGAGCTGGCATATCATTTTAATATACATGCCAACTAGTAAATATCAAACAGTGTCAAAAGATATCTTACTGATACTGATGTACCTGTTATTGATTGATGATGCCCGTTTATGCTCCTTACACCAACCATTTCTTCTTTCCAACGTGTAAAACAGTTACACGCTAAGTATTTACTTAGTGAGGCAATAATTCGAATTCAAGTGCAATTGTCATAATATCAATATTAATGATTAGCAATGCATATGATCACCTTACCATTATATGCTCATTAACATAAATAAATATGTATCTCAAAGTGATAAGATTGGATCATACAATATCGTTGCCATTCCATCCGTAAGCTTTCAGTGCTTACCAATACCTTTTTCCCATTTCTATCTACAAGCTTTCAAGCTTATCTTCCTGTTTCATTTTTATTCTTTTTAATTTATTTAGCCCAAGGTATCGAATTAAGAGATTCTATGTACACGAGTCATCCCCCCATACCCAACCTTTCTTGAGTATGTGTATTATTTGCACTCTACCGAGAGTGCTTAGCACTAAAGTGCTTCTGTATACTTACCGGAGTATACAATATATCTCTCATTGAGTTTTTATGAAATTACACCGAAGTGTTTAGCACTCGTAGTAAGTCTGTATACTCCAACCCTGCATGAGTATACTCCTCAATGAGTATTTATAATATTTGCACTTTACCTGAAGTGCTTAGAATATTTATACAGCTGTTTATGACCCTATGGATATCCAACTATACCATCGAACCTCTATATCATACATTGGGCTTTATTTCATCATTTAAGTCATCAATGGCAACATATATCAATATATATCAATATTTAACAGTTCATAGCCGAAATAACATTCATATTATACCATCATCAATAACTACTGATCAATGCATTTATTTTCAACCTTTGACATATTTAAAATATGTCAAATATATGATCAATGACATAAATATCATGACAATATATAAAACCAGGTAGACTCATCGCAAGTCCTACCGGTGATGTATGAAACATCCATGTATAATATTATGTATGCATTGCACTCACCTGGGCCATTTATTAGTATGCCTCACTAAGTCCTCTTTGATCCTTTCCTTCATTGTACCTCGAACCTCCCTTGATTTGAACTTAACTTCATAATTCAAATAAGTAAAATATTTGTTAGATCCCAATCTAATAATATCTTAGACATATTGTCCAAAATAATCATTCGAATACAAAATCTCAAAACATTTCCCTTTATTACTTGTATTGTTCAAAAATTCATTATGGTCCTTAGTGACCACTTTGAACTTCCATTAACCCCTTTCAAGCTTACTAATCAACCTTAGATACAAAGTGTATCAATTCTCATTTTCTGGCAGTTTGCAGTACCTTCGAAGAAATATTTCTATAAAATAATCTATAACTCAGAATTCGACTCCCTTCATTCTGAAAGAAACTAGATTCGATAATATTTTCAACCATATAAACTAATATCCCAAATTCAACTTGTACGATTTATGACGAATTTTCAAAGTCAGTTACAGTGCTGAAATTCGGAACAGACTGGTGTTCTGTTTTCTGACCTTTCGTCACTTAAAAATTCATATCTTTTGACTCGGAACCCGAAATCAGATTCCGTTTGTTGGACACGAAACTAGACGAACAAATATTTACATCGGTATAAAATTTACCATCTAACCATTTTTTAGAATTTATGGTGAATTTTCAAAGTTACTGTCATAAACCAGTTTTTCTACAGAGCTTCCATAAACAACTTCAACTTTTATACTAACTTCTCCTTACTTCTCTACTTTTCAATTTAGTCCAATTACTTGCTTTAACCCACCACATTATGACCTTCTTCATCAAATAATTATTCACAATAATTCTCCTTAATTTTCCTTCTTTACCAAAATAGTCACTAAAATGCAAAGATAAGGATTCAAGCTTCTTAACTTTGCAAATTAGTCCTCAATTCAACATTACTACATTAATTCCATCATTACAACTAAAAATCAGATTTAGCCCCCATACAAAACTTCAATTTTGATTTGGTCACTTAACTTTGACAAATTGTCAAAATGGTCACTAATTCAATTCAACATCAATTTAGCATTCTAACTTTATTTACTTGTCTCTAACATCATTAATAACATAAATACACTCCAAATTATAAAATTCAGATTTGGTCCTTCAACTTTTCAATTTGCCAAAATGGTCCCTACACAATTTAACTTAGGGTTTTGCTTCCAAACAACAATTCAAGCTTACTAGATCATTATTTCAACATCACAAACCCTAAATTAAACTTGAATCTATAAACCCTAATCATCTTCATAAAAATCAAAACATGTAAAACTTAAATCCCAACTCAATATCATGATTTTAACATCATACTAGCTTAATTCTAACTTGAATTCAACCATGGAATCATAAAATCTCAAACGCCCCAATTTGATCCATAACCCTAATTTCTTTCTCATGAAAATTCTCATCAACCAAGCATGTATTCCATGATTATTGATATCGAAAGATAGAGCTTGAAGAGTAGAACAACTTTGTAGTTGAAGAGATTACCTGAAAACCGAGTTTCAGGGCTAAAATCGAGCTTGGAAATTTTTCTTCTTTTTTCCCCTCTTTCTCCACGTTTCAAGGCTGACAAAGATGAACATTTTGTTCATATTTTCACCATTATTTTAAACATATATCTATTAAATGAATATTAAATTCATTTAATAGTGAAATTACAATTTTGCCCTTTTATCCAATGATTGAGATTGATTTTATCATCAATCAAGGGCCAAGATTTAATCTTCCATTTCCTCTTTCCAAAATTTCCCTTATAACTTTTTAAATATTTCAAAATTGCCATTTGGGCCAAATAACCAATTTGCCCTCCAACTATTCTTTATTTACTAGTTTGTTTCCAAATTGTCATTCCATTAAAATTTAACTAAATCTAGTTAGAATTCAACCAACCATAATAAAATATTCATAAAATAACATTTTATGACATTTCCATATCTTTTGGATCAGTCTCCAAAATTTTCATTCGATCCAATATATCGATAAATAATCCTTTACTCAGAAATAAACTGTAGGATTCAACTTGAATCAAACTAAAAATATTTCCAACACTTGGAAATGACTTTTATAACCTTTCTCTATCATATGGCAAAATTTCAAAATTTTACAGTTCGATCCAGGTATCCGAATTCCACTTAAACTTTAACTGCGATTTTCCCAATAATCAAAATATCATCCGAATTCCAAAATCTTCACATTCGATCCACACCCTTAGGTGATCTATTTATTTATGAAATAAAAACCCTTAACTTTTAGGAAATTACAACTTTAGTCCCTAAACTTTTCCAAAGTTTATACTTTAGCCATAAAATTTTCAGAATTTACATTTTGGTCACTAACATTTTAAACTTCAATTCCTATTCCAATTTTCCTTGAAATTCAACCAAACTTTAAGAATCCTTTTGCACTTGTTTGGGTTAAGCTTTAGCTAGAACTTCCTTAGCCTTTGAAAGAGTTTCTTTAAATTCATCAAATGTTCCTCTTCAGATCGGGATTTGGTGATCATATCATCTATGTAGACTTCTATTTCCCTTTGCTCAGCAGCAACAGCAAGTGCAAAAGCAATCAGATCAATCACAAAAACCAGAGCCAGTAACAGCGTTGAAGCCATGGTTCAAACAAACAAGTAAATCTCAGAAACAAAAGCAAAAATCGCTAGAAAATGTGACGCAAGGGAGCATAAAGACGATAAAATAGATGCACAGAGTAATCAAAAGCGTTAAGAAAGAAGCAAGTGGATAGTGGCAAGTATGATCAATAAATGCAGAGATGTCATGTGAACGAATTATTAAATTATTTATACATATATCTTATTTATAAGATCGAGTATATTAATTTCAAAATCCTCTTATAATATAATATTTATCGTAGATATAATTTGATTATTCTCAAAAGAAGTGAACATGTAAAAAAATCGTAATATATTACATATTAACCTGTAATTGAACCGTTAATAACGATTAACCATTAATGGTTAAAATGATTAACTATTTATAAAAAAATGGGTGAATCTTCTACTCCGATTATTTTGGAGTTTCTTGTGCAAAACCCAACCAATGGTCATCCGGAAACTCCATCCAAGCCATCGCCGGCTATGGGGTCAGGAGGTCGACCTCCGAATTAGGTTTTGAGTGTGGAATCCGCGATAGAAGATGTGAGTGATCTTGCAGATGATGGACAACAGATTTCCCTATCTGCAGATATAGGTGATATGCGAATGGATGTGGTTCCACACGTGGTGGAGGAGGGTGGCGACATGCCTAGGGGTGATGCGACTCTCAGCGCCGATGCTAGGACTGTGGATGGTGCAGCAACTACTAGGCCTCTCGCTTCTCCCACGGTTCCACCGATTGTCTCGTTTAGTGATATTGTAACATTTCCAATCCGAAATGTCACAAGTTGGGCCTCAAGCCCAAACCCAACAGCAAAAATTTACAACTAGATTTAGCCCAACACAAACATTTATTAAAATCCATCAAGTTTAATATTTCAAAGTCGATAAACCAATTAAAACGCTTCATGAGAGCTCTATTTAAAATACATAATTAAAAGCATTCGACACATAAGTTAAAATCCAAAATAAGAGTTACAATACAACATAGGGTCCTATGAATACATATCCCAAATAATCTAAGTACTGTACTCAGACACAAGTCGATGCTAAAGTCCTACTCCGATGGTGCTTTGATGATACACGTCAACCTACTAACCTGTGAACGGAAATAACAATTTCGAACGTTGAGCTAACGAAGCTCAGTGGATACACTTCCACCCAACCATGTTTCATGCAAATCATAAATATGAGCAGTAGCTAAGAATAATAATCATGACATAAATAACAACATTGGCGCTACCACTAGCCGCCTAAACACATAGCAAGCAAAGGGGGATACTAATCAATCACACATCACACAATACTATACCAACAAACTTGGAGTGAGGCCCGGTGCCACACAGCTTTGGGAACGTACACTTATGCTCAAAATCTCTTATCGAGCATCTTCGAATGAGACCCGATGCCATACAGCTTTGGGGAACGTATATTCGGGGAAACATCTAACCATGGTATTGCAACACTCTCTTTGGGTATCTGGATCCCATCAAACAAGGTACTGAACCATATAGTGCCCTTACGTGGCACAACATTTATACGATCCACCAAGGATCCTTATTGCTCAATACAAATCAACCACCAAAGTTTTAATTAAGTTATTACTCGTGTTGCACGTATAAGAGGTTAGATTCTTGGTTTCTCAGTTTTACTATTCATTTTACTACATTAGAGACCCATTGGGCCCTAATCCACGAATTATAGGTCTTTCAAACTCAAAACAAAGTTTTCAGGAAGATTGCCTAGCGAGTATCGATACCTTCATACGAGTAAACATACGCTCCAGTGGGTACCGATACTCACTTACGCGTATCGGTACCTGACTTATCTCAGAAGGATTTTAACTCAACATCTCGTATCGATACACGAGGTTGCGTACCGATACCCAAAGGTGTACTGATACACCCCTAAGCGTATCGATACCAGATTTGGCTACTGGAATTTGAGTGGGAAAAAGTATCGATATCCCATTCAGGCGTATCAATACGCTATTTAGTTTTTACTTAGTTTTAGTAAGTTTTAACAAAGGGTACTAATACGGGTCTGACTCGTATCAATACTCGAGCCCAAAAATTAGTTTCTGGAGTTCGTAATTCACTCCCAGCATCCCCAAATCTTCATGGTATAACCTCAAATCGTGCCTATAAGTTATTGATGTAGTTTAGGTAGGTTTCTACCATTTTTACAACATTTTAACACCTAATACGAAATTAGCCATTAAAGGGTATTCAAGCTCTTAAACAACCCAAAACATTAAACCACGCAACAAGCAATCAAATTTTATGGTTTCTAGGAAGCAAGGAGTTAGTAGTGTACTAACCTTTGATTAAAGTTGAGAAAAATGCCCCCAACCACAAGCTTCAAGCCTTGATCTTCCCTTGGACCTTGGATGCCTCTTCCACCTCTTTCACTACAAAAGAAGGTTGTAAAACGTATTATAACATTGTTAGGGAAACTAAGGAAGTCAAAACACATACATAAATTGAGGATTAAGCTTCCAAGACCCAATCTCGTTCTTCCGTACACACCCCCACCAAAATCTCTTCCTCCGCCATTTCAAGCCATTCTTACCTTGAATTATAGATTCTTGATTGATAAACAACTCTTCCTCAATTTCTTAAACGTGATTCACACTACAAAACCCAAATATCCAACATTTCTCTTAACTTTAGGGTGGGAAGATGAGAGAATGAGAGGAAGAAGAAAACAATGAGGTAAAGTGTTGGGATATTTGTTTTGATATAATAATTGAAAATTAGTTTTGGACTAAATTGAAAAGATTTCAAAAATGATTTTAAGTCCAAACAACTTGAAAATATGTTTGATGGATTTTGTAAGGTTTTGGAATGATTTAAAATGTTATTAATGTAGCCAAAACCTGAGTTTTTCAAGTAACCATACCGATACGATATTCCCCGTATTGATACGCCTTTGGGCTTCAGCTATAGTCTATTTGAAACTACCAAAACCCATACCGATATAGGGCTTGCCTGCATCGATATGGAGAGGGGTCGTTTCGATATGCCTCTTAGCTTTGCGATACGCCTACGTGGTACAAACCCCAACGGCCAAAACCCCTCAACGGTCAATTTCCCAACGGTCTTTTAAACTACAGGCCATACTGATACGCTCTTATGTGTATCGATATGCATCATCTGGAAAGAGCCCAATGGCTAATTTATGAAGAACACATACCGATACGGCTACCTACATATCGATACGGACATCTCCATAACTGCATTTATTGTGGGAAATAAAGGCCTCAACGGCTCTAATTCAATCCCAACGGTCTCCAACGATTAGAAACTCAATTGGGAGTATAAAAGACCTCAAAAAGCATCTAAAGCAACTAATGATCCTCAAGTCAACAACATTATGATGCAAAAATTGTCTTAGTGCTTAAATTTCCATTCTTTGTATAGACAAACATTTGTGAGCTTAAATTGTCAATGTATGCTCAAGTGTTCTAGGTTTTGGGTGAGTGTTTTAGTGTGCAAACATCAACCTTTAGAGAGGGATTTTTGTTTGCTAAGTTTTCTCTTGTTTAAGAGAATTCCCAAAGCTCGGTTTGTGAACTTTGGATGCTAGACTTGGGTTGTGAGTCTAGGTTGTAAAAGTTGCCTCTTAAGCTTTGAAAATGGGAAAAATTCTTAGTGAATTGGTGAAATCCTTAGTAGGAAGCTAAGGTGGTGGATGTAGGCTTTGGTTAGAAAACCGAACCATTCTAAATCATTCTCCATATTTTTCTATTTTTTTGCTTCCACTCCAAACACCCAAAATATATCTTCTCCACCACTTGGCAAGTAAATCAGTTTAGGGAATCGAGTCCAACACAAAGGATGATCTCACCAAACATACTTTATGTAGAAATTAAACACCCTTTCCCCTCCTCCAAAAGGGTAAGTAACACAATTACCCTTCTCTCATCATCCTACACTAAAATAACCACTCAAGGCCTAAAGCCCACAACAAAACATAGCCCACTAAAGCTCTCAAAGCCCAACACTTGACCCCAAATGTGAAGCCCGCACTTCGGGTTAAATCGACTCTTAGATTCTAAAATCTAGGTCATTACAACTCCTCTATCCTTAAAGAAAATTTCGTTATTGAAATTTACCTTTCGGAAATAGATACAGATAAAACAACTTCATGTCCTTCTCGACTTTCCACGTGGCTTCCTCGACTTCATGGTTCCTCCACAACATCTTAACTAGAGGTATACACTTGTTGCACAATTCCTGTACTCTCTTGTCTAACACTCTTATTAGCTCATCTTCGTAGGTCAAATCGGTGTTGATCTCAATCTCTTCGAGAGGAATAACATGTGATGGGTCGAAATGGTAACGTCTCAACATAGACACATGAAACACATTGTGAATACATGCCATCTCTGGAGGTAAAGCTAACCGGTAAGCTACGAGTCTAACCCTCTCAAGAATATCATACAACCCTATAAACCTTAGGCTCAACTTGCCCTTCCGCCCAAAGCAGATTACTCTTTTCCATGGTGACACCTTGAGGAATACCTTGTCACCAACCTCATACTCGATGTGCTTATGCTTCAGGCCCGCGTAAGCTTTTTGACAATCAAAGGCCGCTTGCAAACTTTCCCTAATTATCTAAACCTTCTCCTCAGTTTTTCTAATCAAATTTGACCCCACGATTCTTCTCTCATTAAGCTCTGTCCAACACAAGGGTGTTCTACACCTACGCCCATACAAGGCCTCATAAGGAGCCATCTTGATACTCGACTGAAAGTTGTTGTTGTAGGCAAACTCGACAAGCAGTAACTGCTCTTCCCAACTCGTCTGAAAGTCAATAATACAACACTGAAGCATATCCTCCAAAATCTGAATAACTCGCTCAGACTGACCATCAGTCTGAGGATGAAAAGATGTATTGAAATGCAACTTGGTGTCCAAAGTGAAGGGAAACTCCAATACACCCCATGACACAATAAAAAATTATCCGGAGTATTCCACCAGTGATCCATGTACGAGGAACGAATTCGAGGAGAAAATGGATGAAACATTACCTTATTTTAATCTGGAAAAACAGCAAGGATGTATGAGAATCCAATTCTTCCAGCACGATATCGAATCCAAGTAGTCACAACAGCGTTCCGACCTCTACGCAATCCACCCGAACGAAGTGAACAATATTTTACTTCTCTAACTGTTAGAGAGGTTTTTCGCAAAAAACATATACTTGGCTACTAGACCTTATGCCTTTATATAGCATCCAAAATCCTAATTATAATTAAATTTGAATTTATTAAATATACAATATATTTAACCGAATATAATTAAATATGTAGAATTTGATTATACTTTAATTAGGTTTCTTTAGGGATATATATATATATATTTTAATAGTATTTGATAATTACAATAATTATCTAGTATTAAAATATATAAACGGAATTATCTATAATTACAACAATTATAATAATTTTGGTTTTTACTTATTTTATGTACAATAAGTTTGTACACATGTTATCTAATCAATATTTGTTTGTTTCAATCATAGGGTGTGACCCTTGCAGGTTCATGTAACGTTAGCAGTAATATCTAGCAATAAATCATTGTTACCTAAGTTACAGGAAATTGTGGCTTGACATAACCTCTTCGTGATTAACTCTTTTTCATGTATTACATACTTTTGTCCTTATATCTAGATCAGACACAAATCATGGAATAGTCACACTTGTATAATCCATCTAATATTTCTTGATATCTTGAGTAGACTATTATAAACGAATAACTATGATATCTCATATCAATTTATTCGAGCATGGACATGCATTTCTAGTCTCACTCAATCAATTGGACTATGATTTTACTCCTATTATGTAGAAGGGACAAATCCTATCTTGATCAACCATCTTCCGCTGCATAGATTGTGATATATCCAATATCAGCCTTTATAGTGTAGTCAGTTACGACACACGTATAACTATATCAAAATATGTCACTCACAATGTTGAAATAACGACGACCTCAAGTCTGAGGATCATACATGTAGTTATCACTATGAGCAATGTTGTGATTGTCACATAATAATCCAAGAAACATGCTCACAACGGGTCAGTCCAGTATGTCGTTCTCTAACACATACTTATGTATTGATTTTGACATCTCCATGTCAATGACAAAACTTTGTCATCATCAATTACATATTAGCCTTAATAAATTATTGTTGTTCATGCCCACAATAATACTCGACTAAGGATATTCAAGAATAACTATATTATTCTAAGGACTTTATTATAATTCAATTTATTTATAAATGCACAGAATAAGACTAAAATAATAATAATGGCTTTATATTAATAATTAAGATAAAATAAGTATGTCTTTTATAACCATCTTATGTTTGGTCTTTGGGCATACTCCAACATAAAGCCTCGTGTATCTTCTTCCATAACCTTACTGTGAAACGCAGATCTCTATCCGATATAATCGATGATGGTACTCCATGCAACCTTACTATCTCTTGGATGTACAACCATGCCAACCTCTCGAGCGTGTAGTCCATACTCACATGTAAGAAATGAGCAGACTTGGTCAAACGATCTACTATCACCCAAATGGCATCATGCTTCTTTTGTGTCAAAGGTAACTCAGTTACAAAATCCATGGTCACGCGATCCCACTTCCATTGTGGATTCTAGATGGGCTGAAGCAAGCATGAAGGAACTTGGTGTTCGGCATCAACTTTCTGACAAGCTAAGCATCTTGTCAAGAACTCGGATACATCTCTTTTCATACTAGGCCACCAATAAAAATGATAAAGGTCATTGTACATCTTGTTACTCTCTGGATGCATAGCAAACGGACTACAGTGTGCCTCCTGCAGAATACGATCTCGCAAATCCTCCAAAGCTCGAACACATAATCAACCTTTGAAGTACAATATTCCACCATCTCGCACTTTAAAATCGGACACATCACCTTTCTAAACCATCTCAATCCTTGCCATCAACTCTTCATCTAACACTTGCGTCCTATTGATCTCTTGTACCAAGGTGGGCTCTACATGAAGCTCGACTAATAGCCCACCATCCTCAGTCATCCTTAACCGTGCAAACATTACTCTCAAGTCTGTCACAGACTTCCTACTCAAGGCATCAACCTCTACATTAGCTTTACCGAGGTGATAATCTATGATGAAATCATAGTCTTTTAACAATTCAATCTATCGCCTTTGCCTCAAATTCAACTCATTTTGGGTGAGGAGGTACTTTAAACTCTTATGGTCGGTGTAGATATAAGACTTTTCCCCATACAGATAATGTCTCCAAATCTTCAAAGCGAAGATAATTGCGGCCAGCTCCATATCATGCGTAGGGTAATTCCGTTCGTGAGGTTTAAGTTGTCTCGAAGCATAAGCAACCACCTTACCTTCTTGTATAAGAACGCAACCAAGCCCATTCAACAAAGCATCACTAAACACAACATAATTCTTTCCTGGTTCGGGTTGCGTTAGCACTGGGGCTTCCGTAAGATAAGCCTTCAACTACTCGAAGCTTTGTTGTCTTTTCTCATTCCACTCAAACAGAACTCATTTTTGCAATAACTTGGTCATGGGTGCCACTATGATGGAAAACCTTGACAAAACTGCGATAATATCCGACAATACCAATAAAACTACGAACTTCTGCAATATTCCTAGGTGGTTTCCACCCTACCACTACCTAAATCTTTTGCGGATCAATCCAGATTCCAAATATAGTAACTATGTGGCCCAATAACTGCACCTCGGAGAGCCAAAACTCACATTTGCTGAACTTAGCAAAAAGCTATCTCTCTCTCAAGGTTTGAAGAATGATATGAATGTGATAGTTGTGCTCCTCTTTCAATATCGAATAAACCAAGATGTCATCAATAAAGACTACCACAAACTGATCTAGGTAAGGCTGGAAAAACCGGTTCATCAAGTCCATAAAAGCTGCAGGTGCATTGGTAAGCACAAAAGGCATTACTAAAAACTCATAATGTCCATACTGCGTCCTGAAAGTGGTTTTCTGAACATCATCTTCTACCACCTACAACTGGTAGTAACTTGATCTCAAGTCGATCTTCGAAAACATACGGGCACCTCTCAACTGATCAAACATGTCATCTATCCTCGGTAGGTGATAACGGTTCTTCACCGTTACCTTATTTTTAACTGACGGTAGTCAATATACATCCTCATCAACCCATCGTTTTTTAACAAACAAAATTGGTGTACCCCAAGGTGAGATGCTTGGTCGAATAAAACCTCTTTCTAACAAATCTTGGATCTAGTTCTTCAACTCCCTGAATTATGTCGGTGCCATGTGATACGGTGCAATGGATACAAGCTTTGTGCCAGGCATCACATCTATTCAAAACTCTAACTCATGATATGGAGGAAGCCTGGGTAACTTTTCTGGGAACACATCGGCAAACTCTTTAATAGTCCGAAGGCTCTCAAGCATCGGACTCTCAACACTCGTGTCAACCACATGAGCCAAGAAGGCCTCGCATCCTTGTTGGGTCATTTTTTGTGCCGCCAAGGCCAACACTACATTAGAAAGGCAAGGATTCCTCCCACCATTCACTACCAACTTCGCCTCATCCAACCCACGAAGCTTAAGACTCTTTTCTCTACAACCCAAGCGTGCATCATGCTCAAACAACCAATCTATTTATAGGATAGCATCAAACTCTTGAAACGGTAACACCATCAAATCGGCCGAGAATATCGAACCTTAAACCTTAATCGAACAAAACAAACTAGCCAAATTTCTGGAAATTAGCGGGTTTAAAACATGGATATTCTACATCAAGGAAACGAAAACTGAAAGTCTAAAACAACAACGAGTTCTGTAAATATAAAGGGAATAATTAGAGAGAAAAAAACTCACAGTACTTCTCCTATGCTCAGCAGCAACAACAAGTACGAAAGCAAACAGATCAATCACAAAAATCAGAGCTAGTAACAGCGATGAAGCCATGGTTCAAATAATCTCAGAAACAAAAGCAAAAATCGTTAGAAAATATGATATAGGGGAGCAAAAAGACGATAAGAAAAGATGCAAAGTAATCAAAAGCGTTAAGAAAGAAGCAAGTGGTAAGTATGATCAATAAATGTAGAGATGTCATGTGAACGAAAGTAACGAAGTTAAATGTTATTAAATTATTTATACATATATTTTATTTATAAGATTGGTATTTTAATTTTGATGTATTCTTATAATATAATATTTATACTATATTATAATATATTACATATTAACATATAACTGAATTATTAATAACGGTTAAAATGATTAACCATTTTTTAGTAATTAAGTTATAACTCAATAATCACTATAATAATTAATCGGCTGTTTATACTAAACAGTACGGTTAATATAACATGAACACACCTAGTCTAAGGTGACGATGTAATTAATTAGTGCAGAAATAGATTTACTAATTAATTAGCAACGGTGATTAAGCAAAGACCTAGTGATACAAAATACAAGGCACCTAGATTCTCTAATTTTCCCTACAATAACGTGATATTTAAAGGAACATATAGTTAATGTTTTTTAAATCAATTAAAATAAGGAAAAAAACTTTGATACACAGGCCGTATAAATTTTAGTTTATACATGCTTTTTAGTTTTAGGGGTTAGAGTTTTAGTTTAGGGTTTGGGGTTTATGTTGTAGGGTTTAGAATTTAAGATTAGTGTTTATAATTTAATTTATAGAGTTTAAGGTTTAGGGTTTAATTTTTTAAGGTTAGGGTTAGAAATTTAAAATTTAGGTTTTTATAGTGTAAATACACAGGCTTGTGCATGTGTATCAAAATTTTACCCTTAAAATAATGCGTTATTTAAATATAAAAATCAGTCAATCTAACCTTTCTAATGCGTTGAATCATTTTAATGACTTTCTCTTTGTCCAAAGCAACGAATTCAATACAATCGGGTCCAATTTAAAATATAATACTTCGAATGTGAATTGAGTTTGAATTTTAAAACAATCACTTTTTAACTTTTTTCTTATTCAAAATTTTCAAACACACAAGCTAGATTTGAGCGACCAAAACGAACCATTCCATTTATGAACAGCTTACATTACATCCGAATGATTCAAATATTTCAAGTTGGATTAATTGAAAGGAATATATATTAAATTTATATATAAATTTTAATTTAATGTGATTTGATCCATAAATTATGATTTGATATAATTATATATAATGTTGATTGTTATTCAATTGTGATCAGTCAAAAATCAAAGCTATCCTTTTAAGTATCAACATAGTTGGTCCAAGTGATAAGCAACTTGGTATCACTTAAGCAAATTCTGAGTTTAAGACGCTGTGTATGCAAAAATAATGTTGTTGGGAGACTTACCTGCTAAAATCACGTGTACGACGCAGGTCGGTCCGATTTAATCAGGGTGAAACCTTAAAAACCGAAAGAGTAACAAAAAAAGGGGGGGGGAAAGAAATAAACATATTTATTTATTTTGTATTAGATAAATATAATTACGCCTGAAATGAAATACATAAACATAAATATAATCACTCTCGCCAAGTCTGTTTTGGCTGCGATCCCTTCCTTCTTCATGCAAACCACGAAGCTTCCGGTCCGTATTTGCACTGAAATCGACAAAATCATTCGTCGCTTCATTTGGGGCTCTTCTACATCTGCGCGGAAGGTCTTTCTTGTTAGTTGGGAATCCATCACTCAACCTATTGCTCGTGGGGGCTAGGGGATTCTATGTGCAAAAGATTGCAATACGGCTTTTATGTTCAAGCTAGCTTTCAATTTAGGGTCTGTTTGTTTCATGTAGTTTGAATTTCAGAATTCAATTTCCGTAATTTACGGTGTTTGGTTCATGTAGTTTTACATGGTCAAAGGAGTTTGAATTACAATTGACTATTTTTTCTTTACATTTTTTTGCAGTTTGTTTTACCATATTTTTTTCGTAAAACAAACTACATTCTCTTCAACTCTTAACGCTAAACACTAATCTAAACCCTAAACCTTAAACCACAAATATTAATATAAACCCTAAATGCTAAACCATAAACACTAACCCTTAAACCCTAAATGCTACTATAAACCTTAAACCCTAAATCCTAAACCCTAAATGCTACCATAAATCATAAACTCTGAACTATAAGCACTAACCTAAACCCTAAACCTTAAAAACTAAATATATACCCATAAACCCTAAACAACCCATAAACCCTAACCCCTAAATGATGCCCTAAAACTTAAACCCTAAACACTAATCTAAACCATAAACCCTAAATGTTAAACCCTAAACACTACCAAATCTTAAACCCTAAACCATAAACACTAAACCCTGAGCCCGACCTAAACCCTAAATACTAAACACTAAACCCTAAATTTTAAACCATAAACACTAACCCTAAATCCTACTCTAAATACTAAATCCTAAATGTTACCATAAATCCTAAATCCTAAACCTTAATCGGTAACATAAACCCTAAATCCTAAACACTAACTTAAACCCTAAACACTAAATGCTACCATGAACCCTAAACACCAACCTAAACGATAAACCCTAAACACTAACCCTAAACCCAAAAATGCTACCCTAAACCTTAAACCCTAAATGCTAACCTAAACACTAAACCATAAATCCTAAATGCTACCCTAAATGCTACCCTACTCTACCAAACAGCGAAAAATGAATTACACAACATCATCCAAACACCAGAAAATACTTTCTGTAGTTTGTTTTCCTAGAAAATGTAGTTTATTTTCCAGAATTCATTTTCCAGAAACAGATTTCAGTGAAACAAACGGACCCTTAGCTTGCCAAACGAATGATATTTGGGTGACCGCGCTACGGGGAAAATATCGGATGCAGTCTCTTTGTCCCCATACTATTGAACGGCCAAACTGTTCTCCCCTTTGGAGAGCCATCTCGAACGTTTGGGATTCTGTCCGTAACAACATTTATTGGCTGGTCGGGAATAGTAATAATGAGGATGTATGGCATGATGTTTGGGTGCCTTCTATTGGTCCTCTACGACCATGGCTTCGTTACTTTGATGCCTACGTTGCCAATTTGAGATTCGAAGATCTTATGCAAAATGATGGGCAGTGGAATTTCGAAATCATTGAGACCTTGCTCCATGATAATGTCACCCCGCACATAGCTAGTACCCTCCCGTCCTTGGAGATTGCTGCAATTCAATTGCTTGGAATGGTACGTCTGAGGGAGCTTTTAGCCTTGCGTCGGCTTATGAGTCCATTGGGGGGAATACTTGGGATGCCATTGCCCATAAATGGACGTGTTTCTGGTTCTTGCCGATCCCTCAGCGTATCCGGGTCATTTATGGCTCGTTCTCCGTCACCGTCTCACGACCAACGATGAGAGAGCCAGGCGTAACATCACTGCTGACTCGTCTTGCCCTTGCTGTGGCTACTGCCGTGAATCCATCATTCATGTTTTGCGTAATTGTCGCCCTGTTCGGAGTCTTTGGCAACAATTGATTCTACCGGAAAACCATGCCGTTTTCTTCAACCTTCCTCTTGAAACACGACTCATTGACAACATCAGTCTCACCACCGTTGTCGATTCTGTTAGGGTCCCATGGCACTGTTTTCGCCTCTCTCCTTTGGCAGGTATGAAAACGTCGGAATGAATTTGTTTTTACTGACACTTGCCTGCCGTTGCCAGAAGTGTTTCGCTGCAGTCGAGCTTGGGATTCTCATTTTGCGAGTCACCTCACAGTCCGAATGCCTTGACTTTCTACTGGCTTTAGTGCTGCTCCATGGCAACCCCCTCCTCACGGATGGTTCTGCTTAAATACTGACGCTTCGGTCACCAATTCGGGACATGGTTCGATTGGCAGGGTCGTCCGAGGTCCTCAAGGTGAATGGATTGTAGGCTACTGGAAAAACATAGGTGTTGTCTCCCCATTACACGCCGAACTTTGGAGCCTTCTTATAGGTTTACAGGTTGCATGGTCGAACGGTGCCGAATGACTGCAAGTCCAGTCCGATAGTGCTCAAGCTATCAAGTTGATTCTTTATTTCCCTGTGCGCGCGTGTGCTTTGCCCCTTGTTCGTGCTATTTCTTCTCTGTGTGATCGAGCGTGGTTTGTTGAGTTCCAATGGATCTCGCATGATTGCAACAAGATCGCCGACGCCATGTCCAGATTGCCCCCACAGCAACCCTTCGATCTCTTGGTTTACACTGACGCCTCTGCTCCTATCCAGGCGATGCTTGCTACTAATTTCGAGGGTCTTTCTCATAGCAGAAATGTCCAAACTTAGTTAACAGTTTGGTTTCTCTTCAATTCAAAAAGAAAAAAGAAGGATTGAAAATTAAAAGGTAGAAAAGTAGAAAGATAGAAATCATTAAAAACTTTTATATGGTTTTGAGACATCATTAAAAAATAGATATAATTCATGTATTATATAACACATTTCACCAAAATTCATGTGTATAGTTTTGAGACATCATTAAAAAATAGATATAAGTCACACATTTTTAATGCTTTGAATATAAATATTATATAATAAAACCATGTATCACAATAAGAACTCGTACAAGTATACAAATTACAAACGAAATAAACTGTTTTTCAAGACAAAAAATGACTGAATTCACAATAGAAAATATATGGAGTACAAATAAATACATGTTCACTGAGCTTATTTAGTATTTTATAACATATACAACAAACAATGGTGGAATGAATTGCAAGTGTAACTTAAAAATATAGACAATGTATACAGTAACGTGCATGAGGATCTAACTTCAGGATTATATGATCTGCAGTGCATGTTCCAAGCAAATTCAACAGGTAGGATTTTCCTTGGCTCGGGAGATTTCAGGCTTGAATCCAATCCTCCTCAAAATGTCAAGGGTCGGATATCGCATCCGAATCATTCATAAGATCAAGGATCTTTTGAGGCTTCTTTCTAAGTTGCTCTGAGTTTGATAGAATTCACCCTGTTGGTTGCTTGAGCAGTAGAGACATTTTTGTTCTTTATGGAACCTTTTGCTCCTTTACTTTCTAATGGTGATTTCTTGGATACAGCTGAAGCATTACCACTAGCAGCAGTTCTCTCCGCAATTCTTTTCTGCCGTTCAATTCGTAGTTCTTCCATCTTCCTCCGCATCTCTTCTTCCTGTTGATAAGCATATTAGCATTAGAAGCTATAAAGAAATAAAGGGAAAGGGTTTATATTAAAGAATGTTGGTTGCTACTTGGAAGACATATTAACCATTACCTTCTCCAACTTGCTCTTCTGAGTAATGGACCTACTAACAAGAGATGGTTTCTTGCTCTTGGACACAATTTCAGCTTTGCTTCTCCCTGCGGGTCCATTTACAACTCTAGACCTGGCTTCCTTGGCCAGCTTTTTCGTTCCTTGGACTTCATTATGCTTGGCAATGGTGATGTTATGATTAGAAGAAATTTTCTCATCATCATCGCATTTGCTAGCTGCACTTTTATTTGTTTCAGTAAATGATAAATCAATTTGGTAATCCATTGTCCAGGAGTCTCTGGAGGATTCGTATCCGGGGTTTCGTTCAAGCACCATGCAAAGGTCAATTGGCTCGGCCTTAAGTATCTTATGCTCATCTTGTGAGACATCTTTTGTGCCATCTGGTTTGCTAGGTGAAGTAAGATCTGCAACCATACTTATATCTGTTTTCCATTGGGAATCATCCTGATCACCACCTGCTGGCCGAGCTGCTACCATGAAAGAATCATCAACAAGAACATCTTTCCTACTCTTCCGAGAATATAGAGGATCACTCTCAACTGATAAAACATGATCACCATTAAAAAGCATCTGATTATTGAATGAATTCTGGTTTTCGGGCTTTATGGGGTGAATTCCAACAAACCAATCTTCTTCCTTTCCACACCTGATTATGGCTGACTCATTTGCAGAAGCAGATATGGGATCACCAAGCTTCTTTCCAGATTCAACCGATCTCTCTGGAGGCAACAAATTCACTTCTACACTATCCCCTTTCTTCATGACTGGATGATAGTTCTCTCCATTGACAAAATCATCCAACTTCACCCGAGTTTCATTAGTCTCATCCCTCTCAGTCACCACAAAAGAATCGACCAAACCTGCCCGCTTAATTGGAACTTTCTGCGATTCAATGTTCAAAGGAGTAGTTGCAGAAATTTCACCATCATAGTTTCTAGCCATGAAATGTTCCTGAACATCCTCAGCTTGCTTCCATTCTACTTCATTCACACTTGGATTTTCTTCATCCCTCATTAGAAGGCTTTGGAGAGCATCCCAGTTTCCATTTCTTTTTCCTCCCTCTGATGCATTTGCGTCGAGGTCATCAGAATCTCTCTCATAAGAAGCATCAGTTGATTTTTCCTCAATCCGGTGGCTCTTGTCTGCACCTCTTCTTTTTCTGTTACTTGAATTTGACTTGCCTGATTCCTTCAGTGATTTGACTGCATCATCCACCTTCTGTTTTAAGGAATCTGCATCAATCAGATCATCCTCAGTAGAATAAGATCCATCCGAAGCTTGATCTTTCTCTCCGCTTCTCCTCTTCGGAGTGATGTAGTTAATATTACGAATGACAACTGTTCTGGATGACTTCTTACGGTTTTTCTTCCTATGTGGAGGATCTGGTGATGAATGCCTTCTATCTTCCTGTTGCACTTCTGAACCTGACTCACTTCCAGAGTCAGAGCCACTGGATTCTGTTTCCCTTTCTTCTCCAGAATAATCAAGTTTTTTCCCATTCAACAATTTTTTCTTCAGCTTGGAAGTTGATTTTTGATTCGAATTAGGAGGCCACTGCATATTCACTGGATATGGAAGTGGTACAGGTTGCATAGGATGGAAGGGATATCCTTGATATTGGGGTAGCTGGCCTTGAAAATTATACATATGCTGAGGCATCTGATTCAGCCAATGCGTTGGAACTTGATATTTTGCGGTAGTTGATGATGTTGTCTGATTTGATGCAGGCAAATTCATATCTGCATGTACATCAGAGAAACCGAATATTGCCTATCGGAATATAAACAAATTCCATATTTAGTGCAAATAAGAGATGACACGCTTGCCATGCCTAGCCAATGTGTCAAGAAAGAAGTAAGACTATATCCAAAGTGGGAATCAAGTAAATGCTTTTCATTTATACAGACAAAAGCATGTGATTCAACAGGAACCATAATGATAATGAGATGTATTCTTTAAGTATGGTTGTAGAGAAGCTGTAATGAAAAGGTAAGGATAAGCCATATGCCTCTGAGATACCTTTCGTAGAGTCCACAGCTCCAGCACATGTGTCTGATTTTGATGCTCCTGAAGATTCACTCGAAGTGTGATCATTAGAGATGCTGATTCCATTTGCAAGCACAATGCCAGATGTTCCCAACAGTGGCAGTTCTGATGGTGAGTATGCCTCAACCGCAGCTAATTCTTCCATCCAAAGACGGTCCGCATGCTTTTTCTTGCATAATTCCTTGAAATTAATGCATGCTTCCCTAAAAATAACCAATACTTAATTATAAGACCCTAAGTGGGCTGAATGTCAGGGAAAAGGGACAAAATTATGGGGCTTATGTGGAACTAATTTATGATAGCTTAAACAACTTTAGTGCATCTAAAGCTACTTCAAAGAAACTTTCAGGTACAGATAAAGATGCAACTTTAATTCCTAGTGTGTGGTAAAAGTATAAGAAACGAAAAGAAGAATATGAAGTGAACTATTAAAAGCAGATTCCTATTCAAATGCTGTCATTTGATTTAATGAATTTCAAACACTATCCCATAATACTTGTAGTTAATGTTTCATACCTTAGCCTGGATGCCCCAAATGCATCTGCAAAGGAAATGAGATGTTCCATATTTTCCATTGCGAACCCAGCAACCAGCCCACGAGCATAATTCATTGCTTGCTCTTTCCATAGCAAGGCTTTTCGAGTTTCCAGTAGCCGTTGAAGTTGAACCCTAGTAACGAATATGACCGAATGAATAAAATCAAGGGCATCCAATGCACTAGGAATATGAATTAATATCACCAAAATTAGGCTATTTAAGGATAAAACAAGTTACTTGGAGTTCTCTTCCTGATTAATATCATCTTTTGTCTTGAGTTCACCCTTCACCTGGTAACAAACAAACATAAAAGAACACTATCAAACACTTGAAAATACAGAAGATGTGAATTTCTGGGGGGAAATATCACATTTAGTTTATGAATTATAAAGTAAAAGGAATACCTTTGTCAAATCAGTAGACTTCTTTGTATGACCATTTGCATCTGAGCCATATGAAAAAAAATACAAATCAATTAGGAGATACATTGCAGATATTTTAAACTAAATTGTTATGCAGTTTTTATTCTGAACCAACAAAGAGATTTGGGCAAAATCGAAACTTTTGGTAGCAAAAACTGAAGTCATTGAGCATACCTTCCTCCTGCTTTCCATTGGCATTAGCTAATTCATTAGCTTGAATTGATCTCTCAATTTGCAAGATTTCTGTTTCTAGGGTGACAAACCTTTCAAGAACTGCTGGTGTGCTAACAAAGCGCACAAATCTGCAAAATAAACAAAAACAAAATAAAATTTAGTAAAAGAGCTATTCAGATCAGACTGTTCCCTTTTAAAGCTTTCCCCCTAATGAACTAGCATATTGGAATCCGCCATCAGATTGCTCTGCTGGGAAAAACTATCAGAATCCAAGAAATGCAAGGACTAATATATGCTTGAATTCCCACATGATTAGCCAAGACTTGAGTTTTGTAGATAAATTATCACCAAAATTGATTTTGTTCATAGATAACAATTATGGAACATACAGAGAAATCAGATTAATAGACTATGCAACTCAATTAAATTAAATTACAACTGGAATGAATCAAGAATGAGTAACAAATTACCTCTCAAAAGTAGCTTTGGTGAACCAGGGAGTGGCAGGAGCAGGTGGCTGCAAAGTAATCGAATACCCACCTTTTGAAATCTGATCTCTTGCAAATTTGAGGTGACAAATGAAGGGTTCAAAAAGCCCCGAAGCAAGTTTCTCATTCTTCCCTTTGTAGAAGAGCACCAGATCAAATCTTCAACCGAAAATACAAAAAACACAGTTCAGTTAAATTCAGCTCAGTGCAGTCATTTCATCACAAGGAAAAGGAAGTGCAAGCATCAAATCGAAGCTTACCTAGTTCGAGTCGGGGTGAGTTGAAATAAAGCACGATCAAGGATAGTAGTTGAGTCCATTGATAGAGAAACTCAAACAAAAAGCATAGCAAATGATATTCTTGAAGTAAAGTCCAAGCTTTGGGTTTGGGTTCGGGGAAAGTGCAAAGCTTAAAGTGAAGAGTTAATGGAAGTGGTGGTGGTCACAATCGCCGAAGATGTAGATTTTGTTTGAAAAGATGATGAACAACTGTAAATGAACGTGAATGAAAGAGAAAGCTAAGACATAGAAAGCCAACCAAAGATGATGAAGCTTTGCACATGCAAATATTGCTTGGAACGTGAAAGCCCCACAAATAATTCATCATTTCGATCCAGAAAAAGAATAATTCATCAATATTTTCTTTTATTCCCCAGAAAATTACTACCAACATTTTTTAATTTTTTTTTAGAAATTTAAGCAAAATAAAAAAAATTAATTTAGTCACCGTAATGGCGTAACCCTAACGACATTAATAATAAATTACTCAATTAATTATTATAATATTTTTATTTTAAATCTTATATTTTATATTTTAATCACTCAATTGTTAAATTATTTAAAAGAAGTTTACATGACCTTAAACACAATAAAATTTACTTTTAAGTCCTCATAGTAAAACTCATTTTTCTCATCCAACCTTTTGTGAGTTTTTTCCTAGTCAACTCCGTCTCGTACTATTCAGAGCGTTTTTTAGATTTTTGTGGCTTAAATGCGAACTAAAAATTTAGGCCCTTAATAATAAATACTAAAAAATAAATTTTAAAAGTAGGCCTCTAATAACAAGTATTAGAAAAAAA